>JAVXUP010000742.1:0-358086 GCA_033070095.1 Escallonia herrerae
ACACGATTTGGCACTTACAGCCACTACCATCGTGAGTGAACGGCCACGCACCACCCCCACTGCTGCCGTGGACACCCACCAACACTACAGCACCCACCCACAAACACATCTATGCCACCGCAACACCACCGTACCAATCAAACAATGCCACCGCCAACACCCATCCACCACCGTAACCCACCCAACAACGCCCCTAGCACCACAATTCAACCACCATCGTCCCAAAACAAGCCACCCCCATCAGTGTATCCATAACCCAACCATATTCACCGTACGCACCAAACAATCACTCCATCAACACCACTGCCACCCATCCACCCACCCACCAACATTACCGCTACTTCCACATATATAGAGAGAGAAAGAGAGAACCACGATGCACATCCACCACAGTCGGGGCAACAACCACACACCACCGCTTACAACTCCACCGTTATTATCTTCTGAATCTTTAAATTGTACAATATATTGTAGATCCGTGCCAAAATAACTGAGATCTATGCTAGATCTAAGCCAAAACCACCGAATTGGTAGCGGTTTTGGCTTAGGTCTGGAATGGACCTCGGTTGTCGCGAAGCAGATGTCGATTCCTATGGCGATTCTTGTAGTAGTTTTTGTGGTTTTTGTTGGTGGTGGGGATGGTGATATTGGTGGTGGTAGTGATTCTAATGTTGTAGGGGAGGTGGCGGTGGCGGCGTGGGAAGAGAAGAGTCGGTGAAGAAGAGAGAGAAAGGGGAGCGGTAAAGAGGAGACAGAATGAGAATGAGTGAAGTGACATGGAGGGCTTTTTTGGAAAATGTTAACCGCTCCTAAGAGGAGAGGTTAAGTGAAAACTCTTTAAAAAAAAAATCTCGGCCGGCCGTTCACTGGGTGACGTGGATGGCCGGATGACTGTAGGAGAAATTCTTATTTCTCGACCGGTAGATAGGGAAATATATATATATATATATATATATATATATATATATATATATGTACTTTGCAATGTCAATGACTTAATCTCGGGAAAGGGTATAAAGCATGGCATGATTACCGATTTTATCATTTTAAGGCTTTGAAAAGATTGAGAAATGGTGCCTACTCGTTGTTTACACACCATTTATACTAGAGACACACCCCTCCATGACTATTTATTGCCTACGGTGTATATAGCAACAAAATTTAAGCCTTAACAACAAATAACTTTTTAAAAGGGTGCGTAAATTTTAGCAAATGGCAGCAAATAGTCCCACCGTTGTTACCGGAAGTTTTTTCCCAACTCATGTCTATGAGTAACTAGTATAGTCCATTCAATAAAATCTTCCTCTTGACAGCAACTTACATCTTTTCCAGTGCTTATGTGTTAGCCTCGCAGAGAGATCAAAATTTTCTGAAGGGGAGATTCAGACATTCATGTCTGTGGATGCTGATCGAACTGTCAACTTGTGCAACAGTTTTCATGATATGTGGAGGTCTTTAACTTCTCCTTTACTGCATTTCATGCTCAAACCGTATGTTAATGCCTCCTTATGTTCCTAAAATTGTTAAATAGTCTAAACTTTCTTCAATCGTTTAGTTGAACTCTTCTGCTGTAGAGAGGAGTGATTCTGACATGTTCTTCAGCAAATAAGGAATGATCAATTCTCTTACCATTTTTAAGGTTTTTTTTTTAAGTTGTTTCTAAGTCTCTAAATTAAAGTGGTGGCTGTGTGGACAATAAATTAGCAGCCTTGATGATTACGCTAGTAAATAGTAGCATCTTGTTGGAAGTATCAGTTGTGATTCAGCATAAGTTTCCCATAATTTTAAGTCTTCCAGACCTTTTTATTATTACCTTAGGACTGGTCCGTTGAGTTTTCTCTCGAATAGCTAATTTCGTACGATATGAACGTAGTATAGCCCTTTTGCAATCTCACGTGTGTGCGTGCGGGTGTTGTAGGTGGGTCGGTGGGGGGTCTTTAGTGATATATTTTTTTTATCAACTGCTTAAGCCTTATGGTGTAGAACTGGCAAAGACATGGGTCCTTCTTCTAGTAAAATGAAGTAGTCGCTTGTCTTGCTATATAAGTAACTCTCAGTGGACAGGAACAATGATGAAAAATCAATGTTTACTAGTAGCCAATAAGTTGAATTAGATATCTTTATATGTAACACCTTGCAGTCTGGCTTGAGATGAAGTGTGTTTCCTTGCTTGTTATCTGAGGCTCCTGTCAGTAAAACATAGTGAAGCTCTAAGTTGGTGGAATTAGAAGAAATATGATTATTAGTTTATGTCGCTGTAACCTTACATGGTTCAGATTAGTTACTCCTGTGTACGGAGCAATTTTTTGGATGCAGCATATGGATCGGTCAACTTTTCTATTGACTAATCCTAACTCTAATGCTTTACTATGTCAGCCTGCCTTTACAAATCGGGGTTGCACTGTATCTGCTGTATACACAAGTGAAGTTTGCTTTTCTTTCTGGATTAGCAATCACTATATTGTTGATACCAGGTTGGTAGCGATTTTTCATATTTGCATTTGCAAACAAGACTTGTGGGGATACTTTTAGCATATACTTGAGGAATTAAAAATCTGTAAATCAATGGTTATGAATTTCTATGTGCTACAGCCCGTTATATTCTTGTTTTCTAAGAACAAAGTGGCAACCTTATTAACCACTTCCACATGATTTAGAGCTGCGGCTTTGGACATCCATACTTTGTTAGATATCTCTGAAATTATGACACATCTATAATGGTCTATAATATATGATTACTGTTCAGGTCAGTCAGGTTCTCTTTTTGCCCTATGATAAACTAACATGCTAGTCTATTATGATTTGGGCTTATAGACTCGTAACAACATGTTCTGCTAATCAATAGTTCTCTTTGCAGTTAACAAATGGATTGCTGAATTGATTGCAAAGGCTACAAGAAACATGATGGAGCAAAAGGATGAGAGGTCTGTATGCTTACAGTTTCAAGTACTTCCGTAATGTTCACAAGATTTTGCGTAGGTAGCTTCAGTTCCCTTTAGAAGATTATATATTGTACAAAAAATAACAGTAGGTATCTTTCTTTCAATTTTTATGTAGAAACTCATCCAAAATGCCTTCCCCAACCTATTGTGGGGTCTCATAGTGTAATACCTTTTGCACATCCAATATGCTACACTCTGTGTTGGCCTTAGAATACCTTCCAAGGAACTCAAGAGTACATTCTTGGCTGGCCCTTTTGAGGGTGGTTTTGCCTTGTGGTGGAGCCGTGGTTCTCAGTCGTGTCTATGCATGGGAGGATAATTCCCTAGACCCCTATAGTGGTGATGACAACATTTAGCCTTTCTCCTTACAAAGCATATCAGCATTACCCAGCTGTTATCCTAAAACCAAAGCAGTCAGTCTGTATTTGGCAAAATAAATTTTTATTTTAAAGTGTTTAAGAGTCTAAATCATGTGCTGTCATGGAAATCATTGCACCTGACATGTACGTGCTTCACAGAATTAGAAGAACAGGAGAACTTTTAACGTTTATTCGCACCCTGAAAATGTACAGCTGGGAGCTTCTTTTTACTGGTTGGTTGATGAAGACAAGATCTTCAGAAGTGGCGCATTTATCTGTAAGAAATTGTTCACCACTCTACTGTAGTTCACAGATATTTAAAGCTGTTCAACTCATGTTTGGCCGTTTTCTACCAGACCAGGAAGTACTTGGACGCGTGGTGTGTTTTCTTTTGGGCAACGACCCCTACTCTTTTCTCTTTGTTCACATTTGGACTCTATGCATTAACGGGACATCAACTTGATGCAGCAACGGTATAGTCAATGTATCTTTAGTACATATGCTCGTTCCCAGCAACAACCTCTTTCAACATTTCATGGTTTGTTTTCTTGGCTAATCCTATTACAGGTTTTCACTTGTCTTGCCCTCTTTAATAGTTTGATCTCTCCGCTAAACTCATTTCCATTGGTCATCAATGGCTTAATAGATGTAAGTTTTCATACGCCTCGAGTATTGAGTAAAGTGCTCTCGTAAATGTCCATTATTCAACTAAAATTCCGTTTCTTCTATTTGTATTACAGGCCATCATATCTACCCGACGATTGAGCAGATTTCTCTCTTGTTCTGAGCATGAACGTCAACAGGAACACCCGGGCAATCCTTTATCATCATCATGCTCCATTAACCAGTCTGAGTTTACATTTGAAGATATGGCTGCTGTCATCCATGATGCAAGTTGTTCATGGTCAATCAGTGGTCAGGAAGAGCAGGAGCTGATATTGGATCATGTGACTCTAGCCATTCCAAAGGGTTCTTTTGTTGCAGTAATTGGAGAGGTGAAGTCTGTATCTGAAGTTTTTCATCTTTTGTTGTGTATGCACTCCTTTTCTTTTTTCGTTAGATACCTCTTTTAACTAAAGTGTCTACTCTGTAATCCTAGATTGAGTCATATGGCATTGTCTATAGCTTTTTGCACCCAATACCTTCTAAAGGATGCAACTGAAAGGTGAATTCCGCGACCAATATTTTCACCCCTAGTTTTCATCTCTTGGATGACTAGCATTTAATAACCGACCCTGAGATGGGGAATAAAACCTGTATCGATGAGGTGGACCTGTCCATGGCAAGGACAGAACGAACTTTATAGCATTACTGCTCCTAGAGCAAACTCATCCACAAAATCTACGAGTGTGATAACTCACTGTGGAATCCTCCTTTAGCCAAAAAGAAGAAGCTCGAAATTAGGCAATTGGTATAAGGAGCCCACCCCTTCAAGGTACTACTATTCTTCTTAGGTGGCTAATCACCACCTTCCATACCTAAACTCGACCTAACACTTGGGCACTCTGTTGAAGTAATCGTATACATGTTGGGGTAAGCTCTTAGAGCAACCGGTAACTTAGCATTGTATCAGAGCGCACCATTAGGCAAGGTCTTGCATTCAATTCTTCCCACTTGCAATTGGCCCCACCCATACACACATACACCCCATCTAAGAAAAAACCCAGTGAACCCACAACTAAATGGGTTAAAGTGGGTTAGCCACCCATCATACACAACCCTTAATCCTCAACGAAACCCGATCCGCCCACCCATTTTCCCACCCCTAATTTCATCATCTCAGATATTACCAGCAACTATCGGAAAAGAATACTTATCTTATTAAGCTGCTTTTTGGCACGTTTCTTCCAAAACGTGGCCACTTGGTTGGAAAACCCTTCTTTTACATATCTAACAGTTTGTTAATGGACCAATCTAAAGGAGGCATTGTATAGGATTATTGTGTCATATTATGCATTAATTGCTTGTTATAGCAAACTTCTACAGCGATGTCATGTTGAAAGATTGCATTACGCTTACGCTTGATGAGAAGGACTACTTGAGGTCTTGCCAGGAGGCTTTTTTGTTTTTATGACTAAGGCAAGCAAAACAAGCCTCCATTCTGGCGTCTCATTATGCAAAAATTTGGGCGCGAATATGAGTGCAGGATTGAAGCACTTTACTTTCATGCAATTGCCCAGCTGTCATTGCCTCCTTATGTCTAAGCTCTTAGCGAATGTAGTTTGGTCTACAGGCATTCTGTTATACTTGAAAGTTATGTTGGATTGCTGATTTTCCCTATATACTGTTGGGAGACTTCTGTTCTTGTGATAATATACATGATGATGGCACGGAGTTATGTTTTACTTTAAAGAAAGGAAAAAAGGAGATTGCCGCAGAACTTGAAAACAAACGTCTGACGTATGGACCTCTTTTTCGGATGAAAGATCCTTTTCTTCTTTATCCACAGTGTTATCGACCTGCGTGCTTGCAGGTTGGCTCTGGTAAATCGTCCTTGTTAAACTCAATTCTCGGAGAAATGAGGCTCATCAACGGCTCAATTATGTCAAGTGGATCTATTTCATATGTACCACAGGTTGATAAGTTGTCCTGGCGTGGAAGAATATATCTGAACTTTGAGAACTACAACGTTCTTATGCTCTTTTTTGTTGACCGGAACTGTAGGGCCCATGGATCCTCTCTGGAACTATCCGTGAAAATATTCTGTTTGGAAAAGTTTACGATCCAAGAAGGTGTGACTTCACAAATAACAATAAGTATAGGAAAAACTGCTCGTTTTATTGGTATATTGGTAAAGAGCAAAAGGGAAAGTGGTTTTCTTTCCGGGGCCCACCATATGTTGCGCCCAGAAGTGTGCGGGGAAGGGAAGGGAAAGAGAGTGGCCCACCTTAAATGTGTGCGTTGAATGCATTTAAGGTGGTAATATAGTAGAACTGTCTTTCCTTCCTCTGTTCAGAGGGAATGACACCTTCTCTTCCCTAGCTTGTATGGTATGAGAGGAAAAAGGAAAGATGGAAAACTTTGAAGGCAACAGCAGAGGGATGGATATAATATCCTTAGTTGGGAGGGATGGACCAACGGAGAGAAGGGAAAAGTAGGAGAAATGCACTTTTTGGTGGGCCCACCATATTTTTTGTGCCCAAAAATGGGTGGAAGAGGTAAGGAAAGTACTATAATACACTCGTTTAACTTCCGCTTAAACGTCTATATGCAATGGCATCTATAAATGGTAAAAATGTAAAAGGTATACAAAATCCTCTCTTTCCTTCAACTTTTCCTTACTACTTATCCAAAGAACACAGAAGATGGGCACCTTTCCTCTACTTAGGGATGATAAAGTGGAGGGATGGTACATTTCCATCCTCCCACTCCCCATCCTCTGCTAAACACGCCCAAAAAGATTTTTCACTATTGTTATTGTTATTGGTATAATGTACCTTCGTACATTCGTTATGAATTTTTCCAACAGCGAACCACTTTTCTACATTGGACAGATATTCTGATGTATTGAGGGCATGTGCACTTGATACTGACATTTCACACATGGTTGGGGGCGACATAACATATATTGGAGAAAAAGGAGTAAATTTATCAGGTGGTCAGAGAGCCCGTCTAGCTCTTGCCAGGTAATATCTCTCTAATTCCAGTGGCTAATAAAAATTTGTAAGAGCGTGATGAAGCAGTTCTCTGATCTTTTTGAATCCTTGTATATTTGCCAACAAACAGGGCTGGCTACAATGGCTCTGATCTATCTTTGCTTGATGATGTCCTCAGTGCAGTCGATGCACAAGTTGCTTGCTGGATTTTATCAAATGCAATTCTTGGTCCTCTTATGAACCAGCAGACACGTGTTCTTTGTACCCATAATATACAGGTTATATTTCCCAACATCTTAGTTTCTGCTGAGATATCAACGAGTGAACTAGTAGTACCCATTCCAATTCGATATATGTCTGCTATATGAGTACCCATTCCAATTCGACCCTCTTAGCAACTGGAATCAGGTTGAAGCAAGTATGATATTCTCTCAGAACATCCTGCAATTATCGCTAATGCAGTAGTTTAATAGTATCAATGTACTGCGCATAAAAACTTAAAAGAATTAGCATTGAGTAGTTTATTTGTCTGCTATATGAGTTCTGTTGTGTGCCTCTCAGATGACAAAGTTTCATTATTGCATATCTTTCTTTAATATGAAGGAGATAAAGGCAATCTGGACTAGGGGAGTCTTGAGTTGCTATGAATTTTCAAAATTTGTTCAGTAATTATGTTTTGCATCTTCTTGCCCCTAAGTTGGCTGCACCTTGGGGTGAGCACGGTTCGGTTTGGTTCAGTTTGGGGGTCAAACCGTAAACCAAATCGTTACCCCTGGGTTTAGAAAATTGTGAACCAAACCAAACCAAACACCATCGGTTTGGACGGTTCGGTTTGGTTGGTTTAAATGGTTCTATTTAAACGGTTTGCGCTCACTTAAAGACGTTGTTCCTTTGCGCACAACTATTGGATCTAATAATAATTAAAATTGAAGTTATATTTTTTAAAATTGCATATAATCTTGTCACACTTGATATATAAGTGCTCATTGATGTATGAGAAAGAATGAGTAAATATAGAATATATATTGGTCATGAAATTTTTGTGTTATAAGTGTTCTCATTATTTTCTTTTCTTTGAACTTTCAAGATTTGTTTATTTGAATTTTCTTAGTACCATATATGTGAAATTATCAATGAATGTTACTAAAAATAGATTAACATATCATAGATCCGTTCGGTTTGGAATCAGTTTCAAAAATGTGAACCGTGAAGTGAACCGAACCGAACCGAACCGAATCAAGGTTGGTTTGAGAAATGTGAAACCGAACCATTAAGATCTTTGGACGGTTCAGATTGGATTGGATTGGTTCGGTTTGATTGGTTTGAGCGCTTCGGATTGGTTTAAACGGTTCGGTGCTCACCCCTAGGCCTGCACCTGATAGTACCATTACCCCTGCTTGCCCCTAGCTGTGACTAATTTTGTTGGCTGCATGCATTGCTTGACTTTCTATATCCACAAATATTCATGCTCTTGGCCATGATTGTAATGTAGCATGCAGCTAACTTGACATTTTCATGTTCTTTGTTGTTTCTCAAGTTATTGTACATTGAAGTAAGAGTAACTAACAAGTATACACCCTTTATTGCTGTGTTGTAATATCATGTTGGCATAGAGTTGCCTTGGGAAGCATATTACTGTGATATATATTACCAGTGGTTTGACATGGATTCTGAGAAGTGTATACCGTCTACTGTTGTTCAGAAAATCTGCTTAAAAGCAGAAATAATCGGTACATAATTTTTCTTTCATTACTGCCAAAATGCACTCTAAATTGATTGGTCATTCATTCAAAGTGGTATCGTATAGATTTGTGAACTGCCGGCTATCAAAAATATTTTACCAGTGGAAATATGATCAGATTGCTCACATTTGAGTACTGATGGACCATTTTTGCTGTCTTTCTGTATCGGCTGATTTTAATTTGTACTAACATAACATTTGTTCTGACCATGGTTTGGTCTGAAATGACTTCCTTAGAATACTGATTTGGTCCTTCCAATATGCAGCGTGACGTGAAAAATGATATTACATGGCTCAGCACCCACTAATGCGAGAAAAACATAAATTATTGCTTCAGTTAACCTTTTTGTTCACCCCCAAAAAGGGCTTATGAATATGAGAGGCTTTCTTTTACCTCAGGCAATATCTTCGGCTGATATGGTGGTTGTAATGGATAAAGGACGAGTGACGTGGGCAGGAAGTCCAACTGAGTCATCTGTTTTTCCATATGTAGCATTCTCTTCTCCAGAAGAATTTAACGTATCCTCTCAAGTTGAAAAACAAGAACAAAACATAGATATTATATCCCAAGAAGATGTCCTTCTAGATGGTGACTGCACACATGTTTCTGAGGAAGCCCAAGATATCATTGAAGTTGAGCAGAGGAAAGAGGGCAGAGTTGAATTCACTGTGTACAAGTGAGTAAATCTTTAAGCGGGTAACATTTCACTGTTCACAGGAAGTTATGATGTGTATTTGAGCTCCTTACTTCCTCTTCACATTATACTTTCAGCCTGTTGTTTGATGAAGAAAAGTTAGTCGATTTTCTTCTTCTGCAGAAACTATGCTACATTTTCTGGTTGGTTCATTACATTTGTAACATGCTTCTCAGCATTTTTAATGCAAGCCTCTCGAAATGGAAATGATCTGTGGCTGTCATATTGGGTTGACACCACAGGATTGAAGCAAGAAGATCGTTCAACATCCTTTTATCTGGTAAATATTCTTTTTTAATTTGACCTTATGGGCATATTCTTGTAGCTTAATGGTACGATTTCATAACTTCAATACACTCAGGAATTGGATGTACAAACTCAGTATATAAGTATTGATTCATGACGGTACATTCTGAGGGACTCTCTGATCTCGTCTTGTTCTTCTATGACTTTTAACAATGCTTTTCAAGGAACGCCAGGTTCTAGAGAGTTGAGTTAGAAGGCAATCAGTTCTGAAGTTGCCGTCAGTAAATAGTTAGAACTTCAGAAGCTTCAGGAGGCCTAGAACTTAGTAGTTAGTATGGAATTTTGTGTTCCCACAGGTATTGTTATGTTTCTTATTATCACGTCATCAAAACCCTATTCCCTTTTCTCATACCTCCAAAAGGAAACCCACAAAAGGAAAATAGTGCTTAGAATCACTAACGACGTTGCCCATATACCAGCTTAGGTTATGCCTAAGCAGTCGATGATGGGTTTTCGGAGACTGTACTTTCTAAAGTTGTTCCTTGGCAACTAATATAAGACCTTGCTTCAGGGATTTTGTTTATGACCAGTCTAAAGAATGCTTCGGCAGCTAATAATGAATTCGAGAGACTTTTGAAAAGAAGTGCAAAGAAAAGGAGGCTTGCGGTATTTAAGTATTTTAGTTGGACTTTATTGTCTTGGCTGACTTTGGCATTGATGTTGCAGGTTATACTAAGCATGTTCTGTATCTTGAATTCCTTGCTGACGTTAGTGAGGGCATTCTCATTTGCATTTGGTGGCTTGCGTGCTGCTGTTCAGGTGCATGATAGACTGTTAAAGAAGCTTGTTGATGCACCCGTGAACTTTTTTTATCAGACCCCAAGTGGAAGAATACTGAATAGGTAGCATGAAATCCTGCAAAAGCAAAACATATATGAAAAGCTTCCATCATAAATATTGATTGTTCGTGTAGGTTGTCTTCAGATCTTTATACAATTGATGATTCTCTTCCATTTATTCTCAACATCCTTCTGGCCAATTTTGTTGGCCTCTTAGGGATTGCCGTGGTTCTGTCATACGTACAGGTAAATAATGGTAATTGTTGTGATAACGCCTTTTCATTTGGTTCTGCACGTACCAGGACTTTTATCTTCCACACATCAGCACAAATTAAGCTTCAAATCTTAATATGTGCAGGTCATGTTTTTGCTTCTGTTACTGCCATTTTGGTATATCTACAGCAAATTGCAGGTACTTGTTCTCTCTTATTTTGGTTTTGACAATTTACTATGCTTTGAAGTTTATAATCAATTCAATATGAAAATTTGTTCCTGATGATTGGATTGGTCCCCCACAGGGGCCTGGGCTGGGGGCGGGGAAGAGAAGTGTGTGTGAGAGTTGATGTATTTGAATTCACAATTTTATACATACCTATTAGCGAGTCCTTGTGATGCTTTTTTTGCTTGCCTAGGTGGGACATTATACCTGCCTTAGCACATTCTGATAAGCTTACTGATGAGTTTGTGTAAACTGCCAAAACTTAGTTGCTTGATATCCCTTTCAGAAACAGTATCTGAAAACTTTCTGAACATGAGCACATACCAAAATCTACAGGAAAGAAACCTTCTTAATGCATCCCTTCCCTTATCCTAGAATTTGAACAAGACATAGCATTAAGAGCTCATACTTGTGGAAATTGATTTGCTTTTCTCGGTTAATGTTTGTTGCTGATTCTAGGGAAGTTACCAGGGTTAGTTTCATATAATTGATCTCTGAGTGGTATAAAATGAAGGGATGTCTCAGAACTTCTTATGTTACCTTGAGCTGGGTTGAAAGCTGAAACTATCCAACAAATACTTCTTAAAAATAAGATATGCAGTAAGTGAAATGCTTTGCTATTTATATGCCCTAGGCACCAAAATAAGATTATCAGACATTTGAGTTGTCTACTCAAAAAAAGATTCTTCAGTTCTACGACAGGTCGACATCGCGGGAATTACGAAGGCTAGATAGTGTTTCTCGTTCACCAATATATGCATCATTTACAGAGACGCTAGATGGATCGTCAACCATAAGGGCATTCAAATGTCAGGTAAGTATGTCAACACTGGTAGAATTTATATACTTTTGTTATCACTACATGCAGTGGTCCGACTTATTTAGTGTCATTTCTTATATGCCTAACTGCCAATACCGATTTCGTTTTTGAAGCTATAGAAGGCTAAGAGTAGTATTGTGTGATAAGATTTCCTCACGTGGCAAGTAATTGACCAGGTCTTAAATAAGAAAGGCCAATGTTGCAAATTCTGAGCGAGACTGTAGTCTCGCCGTATTAGTTAACTCCCTCGATCACTTCTTTAGAATGTATTCGGATTTGGTAAGAGTTAGAGGATTACAGTTTTTTCTCTATGATACTTCATTGGCTGTCTTATGGGTAACTGAAAGGTAAATGCTGTGTTAAGATAGCTTTGATATGGGTAATAAAAAGTTTATGATATAAACTTCCAAGGAAAGCAAGAGATGTATGACTCTACCGTGATCGTTTAAAGCTATTTTTTGAAGACTCAAGCAAACAAGCCAAGATGCGAAGCTAGCTGAATATCAGAATTGTTTGATGAGCAAAGAATAATCAAACGACCTGAGTCGATGCCATCTTGTTAGTAAATGAGCCTAAGAACTGCTCAAACTCAATCCAGTTCACAAAAGATACTAGTTGAGCTCATTTTTGGAACAAGCTGAACTTGAAGCTTGAGCTCAACACAGTTATTACTTATTAGTGTACGAGCTGAAGTGAGCTCAAATGACCCAATTTGAGCTGAAGTTTTGGGTCTGAATAAGATCTGATATCTTCTAACCAGCAGGGAGGACAGTATTTTTTGACCCATTATGTTCTCTTATGATTCGGATTACTAGCCCTATTCAGTTTTGCATAAAATGATAACATTATTGGGCGTATCACGCCATAATATAAGGCATCATAGGGTTAGATATTGGAGAGTATATCTCCGGTGTGACTTTTGCTACGGTTTCGTGACATCCTCCTTTCGTGATAGTGCTCTCGTGTGCTGTGCTTCCCCGTGGCCGTAGGCCTCTAAAGCACAGGTGCTTCGACCGGGGTCAGTTGCTCAGCGTGTGCGGGGTGGGTGTTCGTTGGGTGCCTATCCAGAATTTTTGTTTTATTTTCTTTTTTATTTCGTAAATCTTGGGTGCTGCTCGGGTGCAGGTTGGGTGTGTATCGGATACTTATGGGTGAAAACATATTTTCAAAAGAATTTTCGGGGGTCAAAACAAAGAACAGAAGTTTTCGGGGTTAAAATGTAAATAAAAGAATTAACTACTCAGTTGACCATTGTATTAATAGGCAAATTCAACTTGGTCACTAGACATCAATTTGTGTCAGAATGACTAAAATTTTAAATTCATTTCAATCAGATCATTCCGTTTTGTCAATCCAAGTCCGTTAGTTTAGGGGTAAAACTGTCATTTCCTTATTTTCCCTTCTGTTTTTCTTCTCCCATATTCTTCTTCTTCTTTCTTCACCGGTAACCACAAAGCATACATTACACGCACATAACACACACCGTCAAACACACATCCCCCACTTCCAAACACACAACACAGACGAAAACACAAACACACACTGTCTCTCTCACACGCACACGCTGTCGCACACATGCACATCTCTCGTGTGCGCCCGCGTCTCTCTCTCACATGCACACATTGTAACACACTGTAACACGTGCACCCCCCGCCCCCCTCGCGCGCACGCTGTTGTGATACCCCCATACGCACAACAGACATCACACCGTATCGAGTAGTCGAGATGACCAAAACCAATTACAGTGAATCGATTCCTCACGCAAATTTTGGTATCCAAAAGAAATCAGAAGCTGGACGGAGAATTGATAGCAACGAGGCATCAGAAGAGGTCCAGGCATGACATGAGATTCACCAGTGACCTCAAGCCTAGCAAGCCCAAGCCCAGTCCAGAAAAGCATGGTTCGTATGCTTACAATGGCATGGGAGCGTTGCGTGTGTTGGGGTGGGGAGGGGAGGAAGAAGGGAAAAGCAGTTGTGGGGAGGAAGAAGGAAGAGGGAAAGAAGAGAGGAGGCGGGCGGGAAAGAATTAAAGAGGGGAATAGGGAGAGGGAAAGAGGAGGGAAATAAGCAGATGAACAGACCAATCTATCGCTCACTAAAGGGTCTTAACGGGGAGGCGGCCTGCACCGAATGACCTGTTTGAAATGAATTTAAAAAATTAGTGGTCACTTTGAAACGAAACATGTCAAGTAATCAAAGTTGAATTTGGTTAATAGTACAGTGGTCAACCGAGTAGTTAACTCAATAAAAAACTCATACTTGCCTAATTGGGCAGATCTTTGCATGTGAAGAGGGGAGAGAGAGAGGAGAGAGAGAGAGCAGCGGCCGGCAGCCACAAGGTGACCACCAGTGACCACCCGCCAAGATGGGCCCTCACATCTGGCAGATCGGGGGAGAGAGAGAAAGCAGCGGCGGCAGACCACCGGAGACGGCGGGTCTTCCTTTCTCTTTGTGAACTGTGGGTTGTGACTTGGAACCAATTTTTTTTGTGGCTTGTGGTTTGAGAATTGGACATTTTTTTCATGCCACTACAGCAGTTTGTTTACTGTTAACTATTTGTTTTATATCTGTTGTGGGTTATGTCACAAAAATCACTCTTTTTTGTTTTTTGTGACAAAATGTTTCAGTGTGTTAAAACATTGTTTCATATCGGTTTATAACTGTTTCAGGTGTTAGAAATTCAATACCAAGTGTACGTAGTTAAAAAAATATGTACAAAATTTGTTGTATCCCTGCCGATCCTAAAATTTTCAAACTGTGGTATCCGCCTAGCCGCAGCCGTATCACACCTGCACCTGTGTCGATGCTTTATAGCCGTGGCTTTAGCTCAAATGGCATTTGTGGATTGTGCTCTTTACTTTCTGCCATTAACGCTGCTTGTTTCGGTTTTTCAATTCTGGGTTTTTTTGTGTCTGTCTTGAAAGTCTGATTAGTTTGTTGTACGTTACATTATTGCTATATCCCTGAGATGTTAGTCTCATTCTACCTCTTAGAAGCCACAGTCAAGTAGATTCCTAGTTAGGGTAAGTAATACGCTCTTTCCATAATCTAGTCATACGAGTCATTTGCAGAAATGGTATACTATTAACTCTCTCATAGGGATGTTACTTAAGTTTGGTTTTACGTCTTTTCTTCTTCTTTATGTTTTTGTTATAAAATCATCTGTTTTTCTGCCTTATCCGTTCATTTTCCAAATACATCTTTTCCAGTACAAAGTATGAAGTTAAACCAGACACTAGCACAAGTTTGGGTTCTTCTGTCTATGCTTACAATAAGAGATCTGCTTACTTTCAAGTTAATGAAATACACTTTCACCTTATTTGCCAGATTGAATTAATACTTTTCGCGTATATAGCACTTCCAATATCCTATGCCTACAGGCACTTGGCAGTTATTATAATTGATATTGCACATGGCATAAGCATGGTTTACAATGCAAATGTTGCATCTGCAAGGATTGTTAACGTGACGCGAAACGGGAAATTTCACGACGAAAGGATAAAAAACAGTGGTTAGCGACATAGCCAACCATCCTAACCTCGATATATAATAAGCCTGCTGGTCTGGGCTTGGTGAGTCTTGAAAATACACCCCCCCCCCCCTCCCTCCCTCCTCTTTCCCCAAAATAAAGCGCAGTCTTTAGGTTGTACACCTTAAAATCCCTATGGGCCGGTCTATATCTGCTATCTGTTAGGTAAATGTCCCAACTCATCCCATGGGCCTGATGGGCCATGCGAATAGTATTTGACTTGAAACTCATTTCGTGATCATCATAGTTGTGTACCTTGTGTTGTTAGTGCTGAATATTGAGAGCAGTCATATGTGAAAGAGAAAAAGACATAAGTTGTTACCCGTGTGATCATTCTCTGAGTTTTAACTTTTGGTTATTGCCAAGTTGAATTTTTAGCTTGCTTCCTGACAGTCATGCAATCTTTTGCTGTTGAGGAAATTTGGCAACCATTTAAGACTTTGTGAACAGGACTTCTTCTTAACAAGATTCACCGAGCATGTAATTTTGTACCAGAGGACTTCTTACACAGAGTTAACAACAAGTTTGTTGCTTTCCTTGCGCCTCCAGGTAACCATATAAACTTCTATAGTTTGTTACAACTAAAATTGACAAAATATATGCTCTTGATTGTTGCTGCTATCATACAAAATGTTCAAACGTCTGCAATTATTTACAATTCTCGAGCAGGATATAAATCAGTGCTCAGTCGCTAATAGCTTAAGCCTCTAAAGGAAGTAGTTAGTTAACATCTATGAAGCACGGGTGCTTCAAAAGGGTAGGAGTATCGGGGTCGGGTGCGCATCAGACACGGGTGCGCCTCGGGTGCGGCTCGGGTGCGTGTCGGGTGCGCACCCGTTAATTTCTATTTATTTTTTCATTTTCAGAAATTCGGGTGCGGCTCGGGTGCGGCTCGGATACGGCTCGGGTGCGGCTCGGGTGCGGATCCGACACTTCGGGGTTGAAAACATAATATCCAGAAGATAATTTCGGGGGTTGACACACAAAACTTAATTTATTTGGGGGTGAAAACATAAAATGAACAATACTTACCAAATTAGGGCACACGGATCTCTCGTCTGATAGAGAGAAAGAGAGATCGCAGCCGCGACATCCCTCGACACACCGGCGACCTCCCTCGACACCGGCGACCTCCCTCGACACCGGCGATCTCCCACGACACCCACCGAACAGCCGCGACCACCGAAAACCTCCCTCGACCTCCGGCGACCATCGGGGAGCTTCGGCGACCAGCCACGACACCACCGAACAGCCGCGACCACCCACGACACCGCCGAACAGCCGCGACCACCCACGACACCGCCGAACAGCCGCGACCACCCACGACACCGCCGAACTGCCGCGACCACCGAAAACCTCCCTCGACCTCCGGCGACCATCGGGGACCTTCGGCGACCACTCGCGACCACCCTACTCACCTCCGGCAGCTTTGCTTCGAAGGTATGTCTAATGTCTCCACTGTCTTCAATATTTTGTTCTTCACTGTCTTGATTTAGAATTTAAATGCTAGTTGTACATAGTAAAAATATTTATATATCATATATTATATATATAAAAATATATATAATATTTGCCGTATCCCCGCCGCACCCGTATCCTAAAATTTTCAAAAATGCCGTATCCGCGTATCCGCACCCGTGTCGTATCCGCACCCGCACCCGTACCCGTGCTTCATAGGTTAACATGGTTTCGCTAGGTCTTGAGTTCAATTCTTCCCCTTCGTATTTTGTTCCCCTCAATATTTTTCTGCCTCTTCTCAGTTGGTGATGTACCTTAATTTGTCTCTCTACGTGCAATCAGGGTCTTGCACATGAGGGGAAGTGTTAGCATGACATACAATGTTGGCCCATTTCTATAGCTTAAGCTTTCAGTGAAAGTGGTGACTTGACAGTAATGAATTTGCTCTCTTAGTTGTTGGCAGCTGTGGTGGTCTCATTTGTTGCTTTGATGGCTGTTATTGGATCTCATGGATATCTCCCCATAAATTTAGGTACTCCTGGGCTGGTAAGTTGTTAAAGCCTTTAAATACCTTTATTGACTATATTTAGCTTGTCTATTCAATTTCAATCTTCAGTCAGTGATCTAAAGTTTTTGAAAGTTCTGTTACTAGTTCTGCTTAATGTATTATCTGCAACCAGCAAAGGTTTCTAACATGGCCCATTCTTCAACAGGTAGGTTTGGCTCTTTCTTAGGCCGCTCCAATCGTATCGTTGTTAGGAAGCTTTTTGACGAGTTTTACTGAAACAGAGAAGGAAATGGTTTCCGTCGAGAGAGTTCTTCAGGTATGGATTGCATGAAAATTTAATGCAGCTGTATATGAAAATGTCCAACTGCAAAAATGAAAATTTGATTCCTCCATTCTAGTATATGGACATCCCTCAAGAAGAACTCCAGCAATGCCAGCTATTGGATCCGGAGTGGCCTTTTCGAGGACAGATTGAGTTCCAGAATGTAACGCTTAAATACGTGCCATCTTCATCTCCTGCGTTGCATGATCTCACTTTTACGATTGCCGGAGGTACACAGGTAGCTATGCCAATAAAATTACATGTGTCATAAAATTGCATGTATTACGTGCAATGCTATTAATGCTATGTTTTTCCTATCTTTCCCTGAAAACTTACATCCAGTTAAAATAACCTTTATTTGGAGGCGAAGTGTGTTCAACTATTGGAATGTGTGATCTATTTTCCAAGGCTGACAATTAATGTTGGTACTCATCAGATTGGAATTGTTGGAAGAACAGGTGCTGGAAAATCCAGTATCTTAAATGCCATATTCCGCCTCAACCCAATATGTGGAGGACGTATTTTGGTGGATGGCGTAAGCATACTTGATGTTTCTGTAAGAGATCTTCGCTCTCATCTTGCTGTTGTTCCCCAAACTCCATTTCTGTTTGAAGGATCTCTAAGGTAACTTGATACTTTGGAAAGTGATCCTTAAGGGATTTTTAATGATTATTGCAGCGAATGTTTGGTGTTAGCTTTCTCGTATAACATTCGATCCTTTATTCATTAGTGATCATTGATAATATCAATTGAGTTGTGCTTGCTTGTGTTCGACGCTAAATCTTAACAGGGATTACCTAGATCCATTTAGGTTGAGTGACGACTTGAAAATATGGGAGGCTCTAGAAAAATGCCAAGTCGGAGAAGAAATTAAAGCTGCAGGGGGACTGGATGTTCATGTCAGAGGGTCTGGTTTATCATTCTCTGTTGGGCAACGGCAGCTCCTATGCCTTGCACGTGCATTTCTAAAATCTTCCAAGGTAAGAGCCTGAGCTGTCTTTCCAAGCCGTTATTGTGTGTTTCTAAAGAGAGATAATATGCTGAGCAATGTTACAAAACTTCAGGTACTGTGCTTGGATGAATGCACTGCCAACGTGGACACTCATACAGTGTCTAAGGTACAGCATGCCATTGCCAGTGAATGCAGGGCCATCACAGTGATCACAATTGCTCACCGGATTTCCACTGTATTGAACATGGACAATATCCTGATTCTTGATCAAGGGACCCTGGTATGTTCATCCTTCGGAAGTACCTGTTTCTAGTTGACGTTTTGAAAAGAAACTGTCTAGTAGGATTCTGATCTGCTGGAGTTGCTATAGCAACTTCACTTTGCAAAAGATATTGACTTCCACCAGCCAACATATTCCATTTGCCCCCACCTGTTGGTCTCTAGAGTTGGATGTCTAGTGGTCTTACAGAATTTCAGGACGTAGATGCTCGAGATGTAATGAACCTTTAAGAGTGATATTAGTTCTCTCACGTGCTATTCAGATTATGTCATTGCACATGTTGGAGGATTTTCTACTACACATTTAAGTTGTGTAGAAGGCTAAGCATTTCCTTGAAAGTGCTGTGCATCTGGCTGAATTTAAGTTGCAGGATTCTCCAGTTCTTGTAATAGTCCTGCCTCCGAACCTCGCAACCGCATGCGCTCCCACTCCTACCTGAAAACCCAGCTCTCTCCCCTGCTTCTGCTCCTGCTCCTGCCCGTGCTTTGTGCAATTAGGGGCTGGGTCAGCTATTAAGTTATTTTACCACTAGCATATTGCTAAACCATCGAGATTGAACCAGATGCTTCCACAAATTTAGATTGCAACTAAACTACTTATAAAGCTTGATCATCATTCATCTCTTTTTTGTTTTTCGATTGTTGGTGAGGAACATAGGTTCTCCATAATATAGAATATAAGGCAGTGTCATAAGGAGCATTGTTTGCAGTATTCTGAAAATCATGCTGCAAGACCAATTAAAACAAGAGGAAGGTAAAGACACCACCTATTGGGTACAAATATTGGTTGGTAGATAATCCTCAAGTAGAGACCTATCTTCAGTAAACCCCACAGCCGTAAAGAAAAGAAAAAACTTTTAACTTTGCAATGACTGCCATTGTGTGTAATATTGGCCACTTAGTCGCGAGTCATATAAATACTAAGTTTTGCACGGGCCTAGCACCAGGAAGCAACCCGTTAGTGAAAAGGTGAAGTAGCGACTTCTTACCAGCGCAACAGCTGATCAACAAGAGCAACTAATGAGTCAAAAATGGGTATAGGGACAGTTTTTACATGTTGAAGGCTCATTTGCAAACACTCTTCGTCAAGTGATGTAGAGAGAGGGAGAGAGAGAGAAAGAGAACCCGTAGACAATTTTATCAAGGGATGGAGAGAATAAAGGCAGGAAAAAAAGAAGCAATATTCTCAATATAGTTAAGACAGACGGGGCGAAAGCTTTTTATCTAGCCTATTATACATGAGCAGACCCAAAAGAACAAACTAAAGCAATACCATAAGTGTCAAGGCCTCATTAAGTGTGGACTATCACGCTTTGAAGAGTTCTGCAACATGGTTAGGCTTCTCTGAAGCATCTCATGCATGCTGTTGTCGTATATAGCCCTCATACCGAGCTCAATTATTGGGCATCATCGAGTGTCAGCAGTAATAACGTTACCGACTTATGTAAATGTGGTCAATTCTGTATAAAAACCGATTTTGAATTTCTTTTGTTATGTACTTTGAATTCTTTACCTCTTCTCTCTCTTGCCCTTGCGTAGGTTGAACAAGGAAACCCTCAAGTTCTTCTACGAGATGAGTTTTCCAGATTTTCAAGTTTTGCCAAGGCTTCAGCGATGTAAATTATTGGTGCACTACTAAAAACTTTATGTTACCCTATTTTGGATGGTGGCGTTTCTATTATTAAGATACTTTGTGGTAAAACTCTGCCAAGTGGTGATATTGACTGCAAAGTAAAGATTCCGCTTAATCATTTCTTAAGTGAGCAAGGCGCTACCTAGTCAAATTGGAAGGAGCAACTGTACTCGTGCATGTATTGTTTTGTTCAATCTGTGATGTCAAATGGTTTCTTTCGAAGTTGGCAGCACCAGTTTGATTCATCGATTTTAATTTCTGATCGTAGCAGCAAGTTCGCCGAAATCTATGTTTTTTCCCCATTGAGTATGGGAGGAGTTGAAACGAAATTTTGACTCATGGAGGAAGTTTGTTACTCCCAAATATCGGTCTGCTTACAGCTGGTTGGTAAAATCATGTCCCTTACGGAGCGTAGAGAGATGCCCTTAAAAGAACACATGGGAGACAGATGATCCATACCCATACAGTTGCAAGCATGTCGTCAAGAGTTATTGCTTCAGCGACAAATCCTCTCATTTCATAATTCACCAATTGCATATGTATCTAGAAAACATTAATCACCTTTTTATGTCCTTTTTTTTTTGGTCTGAGATCAAGTGCTTGCAGCCAATATGGCGGGAGGTAGACCTTTTTCTCCTGTCATCGCAACTCTTAGTGTAAGCGGAAATCCGTCATATGCCACTTGTATAAATAAAACGCCCTATAGTTTCTATTAAACACACAATATACCCTTTCATATCGAGTGGGTTGTCTTTAATTCAAGGACTAGAGCAACGAGTAAAGAGGCATTTGTTCACTCAAAAGTTGACACTCTTTTGATATGTTGTTTGTGCCATATTAGGGTGTAAAGCCTTAAAAGGCGCTGCTAGAGTCTCTGCATAATTTCTTTTGGTAATCTGTATTATATTTTACTATTTGGTTGGTCCATCATTGCTTTTTTTTGGTTCTTTAGCCAACAGGCTTGCAGGCTTCTTCGTCAAAAAGTCATCCAACAGTGAGACGGCTTACCTCGATCATGTTTCATAACACGTTTTTTACGGTTCAACCAATGTAAAGGAAAAAGTATCACTACTAGCATTTGATGCATCCTACAAAAGGTTAGAAATCACGTGGGTCAACAAATATAATCGAGGATGAGAATCGAGATTTAATCCAATCGTAAGGTCGACAGCTCTCGTTAGCTTTGTCATTCCGCTTCGCAGTATCAAGTTTCTTTATGCACCAGAGATCTTCCGGCCAAGAAAATTTCCTCCAATGCGGGATTGCCTCTCTAACCGGATCCCTCTTGCCGACCTCAGCCACCACGGCCTCGCATCCGGCATCATCTCTGGCCATATTATGGGCGAAGCGGCATAAAGACTTCATGAGCCGCGCAGCCCCCTTCCCTTCCATGTGAAGTCCATACAAGAAATGTACCCCAAATTGCTTGAACACATTTGGGATTGAGGGTAGCCTAAGCCAAGGCATCAAACTGTCCAACACCCTACTCCCTACGCAAGAGGCGTACGTCAATGGTGAGACCCCCTTTACTTGTAATCTGAAAACTTCTTTAGTGTTCCACACACTCAAAATGGCAAAGCTAGGTGGTAACGTGCCAGATTTCATGTCCCAACTTGGGATGGACTTTTTAGGCAAGGCCATGAAAGTTCCTAGACTTAACTTGTTGTTCAAAATTAGGCCCAGGTCCTGAGGGAAGAACTCAGAGTTGGCAAAGACGCGACGATAGATCGATGCAGCGACCTGAGGAGGGACTCGAACGATGGCGATTCGAGAGCCTATGGGCTTGTCATGTGCGTGCACAGGTTGCACCAGAATTCCGGGGGTGCGGAACTTGACATAGTTGCATTTTAGAGTGAACAGATTGACAGATGGTGTGTTTCTATAGTCGGTGGCCATATACGCGTACTCTGCACCATTTTGTATGCCCCATTTTTCTAAGTGCTGAACAAGCTTCATGCCAACACCGAGCCGCCTGCACGCAAAGCATCTCAGTATTAAACGAGTAGCAATGCAGTATCGAATTGTAATCATTCATGTGGAACGTAGGTTACATGATTAATCGTGAGATTATTATAACCTTCCACTTGTGCTCTTTAAATCGACTTAAAAGCGTAATAAAGAGGTTATAACCTTCCACTTGTCACTTGGGGGCCTTAAATGATGCTTGATCAAAGGTGCTTTCTCTTTACTTAATTAATAGGCACGAGTGTACGGAATATGTTCCAGAACAATTTCTTATGAGAGCCCAATATTGATGGTGGCATGCATGTCGCTAGCATCTAAAGCCCTTTTGTGCTTTCTCCCATTCTGTGCTGGTAAGTTCCTTTGGTTCACGTCTAATCTACCTTCTGCTGTAGCCAGAATTCTTTACTACTAGTTAATCTCAAATAGATGAAAGCCATGCGTAACATATGCAGTTTAAATATCAACTAATAATTGCAAACAGGAACAAGTGATGAATCATATGTAGGTTAGAGTAAGTGATTATTTGAACTTTGCTTAAGTTGTCAAAGCGGGTAACTTATTGAGTATCGTGAATGCGGGATATCCTATCGTCTAATAATCGAATTGCGGGTGAGACACCACTTTGACTCTCTTGTATTGGAAGTATGTCCAATAAACCATCAACTTTTCTTCAATCATGATCCCTTCACAGGAAGGTTCAACTGATATAGTTTGCAATGTACACACACACATACACAGAGAGATAGAGAGGGGGGAACACCTGTGTGTAGGACAAACCCTTAGTCCCAGAATATAAGCCAGCCGTACGTACACTGGATAAGCACTTGATGTTCTCTTCCCTCTTGTAACAGTTTTAATGCAGCCCCTTATAACCCCAACAATTTCTTTCTCCTCTCCAAATTCTGCAACCTGTGTTCACCGACTTCAAAACTTAGGCCAAGTGTTTCATATATATTATGAATATAACAGCACGCAACAGATCGAAACATGGTAAAGCTAGACACCATCAAAAGACACGGACCAACAAAAACTTAACGGGACTTACAGTCATACTCCTAACACTGTTTAATCGAGGAGAGTCAGATATACATAATTTTATTCAGATACTTTTAAACAAGAAGAATTACCAGCATGACATGTGACTTAAAATTGCGGACGCGGCATATTGGATCGCCCATGAGGTCAGTGACAAGTAAAGGCTTTCCTTGCTTCTGCCCAGAGTACTCGCACTGTCTTTCCAACTCCTCTATCGCCGCCTTCTCTTCCTCTCCACCGCGGTACACTCTCACCACCACCTCCATAGCCAAATTTTCCTCCACAGTCCCAAGCAGCAGAGTCACGCTACGTGCTTGCTATGCCTCTCTCTCTTTCGGACTATAGTCAAGTTTTGCTTCCACCCGTGTCCTTTTTTATAGGATAGGAAAAGTGTGGGCTATCTAACGTGGCACATCCACTAGTTTCCGTGGGCCCCACTTCTTGCCACGTCATGCTGATCTTCTCCTAATTCTTCTATGATTTCGCTCTTATTTGAAACTAACCCACTTTAAATAGTTTTTTTTAGTAATACTTAAACTTATGAAGATCATTAATTTTTAGCAATAAGTTATAATGGAATAGCTCAAAATAGAAGTGAAAATCCGTGCTTCTTAATCTTATCTTCTCTTAGGACGTGGACATACGATGTGTATCATGTATCTACGTAGTGAACTTTTGATAACAACAATTGTTATGAGCTCCAAAAAAGTGTGCCAATTATTTGCTACTTATATCTTTAGACTTTAATCAAAGGATATCAGCCGATGTTAATGGGTATGCACTTAATTTTACATTCTATTTATGAATACGTTGCCTGTGTTCATCGGTAATAAGTTCTTAAGCAGAGCCGATTAATTCTTTAACTTCAACATAAATTATAACGTAGTTCATGTTTTCTGTTGCAAATTCAATTTAACAATTCTGGTCTATAGAATTCTAGTTTGCTTGTGAATACATTTTTTTAGTAATATCAAAAGCTTTTCATAAAATAGGATGTCCGCTCTTGTTTATGCAGTTATGTTTCCTCAGCATAATGTTTATATCTCATGTACTAAGTACTAAGTGAACTGGTAAACTACCCAAAACCAATAATTGGGATGGGGTTCGATTGGTGAGAATCATGCCTAACACCACAATTTTTTTTATGATTTTCTTGTGGATGGGTGCCATAGTTTGTGACTGTCACATGGTCTTCAGTCATTATGTGTGCAAGAGACAGATAACAGGACACGTCATGGGCGCTCAGCATAGAAAATTTGTCATCTTACATGCAACCCTGCTGCCGTGTCAACTGTACCTTCACCTTCTAATGTTGATGGTGATAATAAAATTCTAAAGCGCCTGTCAGCCTCTGTTCATGAACTTTCTCGTCTTGGAAATATTCTCGGAGACAGCAGCAGGAGTTGGTCAATTGGCCATGGCATGGATGCATCTGGCTAAACTACAAATGCGTTGCTACCTGGGTTGCTTTGACACGTCTTTTGAGTGGCGAATGGTGATTTAACCATAGAGAGGTTAAATTATGTCGGGTTAATCACAATCACGTAACCAATCGCACTTGCGAGGTACCTTTATTACACTCGATTCTCTTTATTTATTGAAATCACATAAATATACACTTTTCTGTTTATCGGTATACGGAGTAAACAAAACTAATAAAAAAGCGGTCCTACCGACCATAGAAAAACAAATTACTCAACCCAGCCACTGCTCGATTACTCCGATTTACCACCACAACATCGGTCAAATCACACACGGTGCCCTTCGGTTGTGGCTCGACATGGCTACAACACAACCACCACTGCCTTCAACACCGCCACCAAAAACAAACTGGCCACCCCCCCCCCCCCCCCCCCGCGACCACCATAAACAAACCCACCATTGCCGATAGACACCATAACCACCACACCTATTTACAAAGGCAATCACAAATCACACCCTATCTAAAATCTCTCTTACAAATTAAACCCAAAATTATTCTTCTCATAGACCTTGGTTTGCTTTGGATTGTGTATATTGTGGTTAGTAGCGGTGGTGGTCGTTGATGGGTTTTGTGGCTGGTGGATGGGTTAAGGGTTTGGTGGCTGTTGTGACTGTGGTGGGGGGTTCGGAAGTGGTGATGATGGGGAGTGTTTGTGTCTGTGCGTGTGTGAGATAGATGGAAAGAAGGTGGTTGCCTGTGTGTTAGGGATGAGCATAAGATGGTCACCTCTATCTGTGTGGATGTGGGTGTTAGGTGATATGCAGGTGGTCGCCATTCTCTGTGTGTGTGTGTGTGTGGGTGCGTGTGAGTACACGTGCCTATAGACATTTTCATGCAATTCACCATTACGAAGTGCAGTCTTTATATCCATTTGATGCAGCTCTAAATTGTAATGAGCTACTAAAATCACGACTATTCGAAAGGAATCCTTTTTCGACAAAAGAGAAAATATTTCATCATAATATATTCCCTCCTTTTGAGTGAAACTTTTAGCGACGAGTTTAGCCTTGTATCTTTCGACATTACCTTTAGGATCTAGCTTCATTATATAAATCCACTTACAGCCTACAACTTTGGCCCCTTCAGGTAAGTCGACAAGGTCTCAAACTTCATTTATTTTCATTGACTATAACTTATCTTTCATGGCTCCAAGCCATTGAGTTGAGTGATTGCTCATAATAGCTTCTTTAAAAAATGTAGGATCATTTCCTATGCCTAGATTATAGTCAACCTCATCTCGATACACAGTATAGTCGCCAGAGATGGTTGCCCGTCTCTCTCTTCCTGACCTTTGAAGAGGTTGCTCATTAGCAGGAATTGAAGCATGATCCATAATAGAGGGAGCATCATTAGGTACTATATTGGGTGCATTGTTATCCTCTATATGAGGTAATGACGCACCAACCTTTTGGATAACATGAATAGAAACATGATCCTAATTTCCTTAAGGTTTATTATTCTTGATGTACTACTCCTACTATACTCAACATCTTCAAAAATATTGTATACCTAATTTCAACAGTTCTAGTGATATGTGATGGACAGTAAAATCTGAAACCTTTTGACCTTTCAGAATAACCTATAAAATGACAACTCAAGATTTTGAGATCGAGTTTCTTAGTACGTGGATTGTAAACTTTTGCTTCAGTTAAATAGCCTCACACATGAAAATATCTTAAACTTGGTTCCCTTTGTGTCCATAATTCAAAAGGTGTTTTAGGCGCAGACTTACTGGGAACGCTGTTAAGAATATGCACAGCTATTTTATGTGTTTCAATCCATAAAAATTCTGGTAGAGTGCTTCGGCATATCATACTTCGTACCATATCCATGAGAGTACGATTTCGTCTTTCAGCTATACCATTCTGCTGGGTTGTAGCCGGTATTGTATACTGAGTAACGATGCCAAATTCTTTCAAATACAAGGCAAAATCACTAGGGTTAAAACCCGTTTCAGAAAATTTTTCATAATATTCTCTTCCTTTTTCAGATCTTACAACTTTAATCTTTAGGTCGAGTTTATTTTCAACTTCGCCTTTGTAAGTCTTAAACATGGCAAGAGATTCAGATTTCTCATGAATGAGATAAACATATCCATAACGAGAATAGTTATTAATAAAGGTGATAAAACATCTAGGACAACCAATACTCGGTGTAGGGAAAAGGTCCACAAATACCAGGATAGATACCCTTTAAAATACCCGTACTTTGAATGACACCACTTTTATTGTCTTTTATAAATTTTCCTTTAATACATTCAATACATGCGTCAAAATCTGATAAATCTAAAGAATGAAGAATTACATCCTTAATGAGGCATTCCATTCTGCCTCGTGATATGTGACCTAGACGTTCATGCCACAATTTAACAGAATTTTCATTATCTCGTTTTCTCTTACGAAAAGTTTTAACAATTACATCATTCACGTTCATTGTTTTCAAAGATTCAGTAAAAGAAGTATCCGACGTAATTTGTAGATTTTTCTCTCCAACAAACCAAAACCAATAGCTCTAAATGAAAAGAGAAAAACCTTTATTCTCAAACTTAAACGAATATCCATAAGCGTCAAGTCTAGAAATAGAAATAAGGTTTCTAGTCATACTGAGAACATAAATAATATCAACTTAATCTAAATTGAAGCCACTCTCGAAAACTAAGCGGAGAGTTTCTACATCTTCAACTTAAGTTTTCTTTCCATTTCCTACTAACATATTACGATCCCCTTGATTTAGCTTATTCATATAAAGGAATCCTTGCAATGAATTAGTCATGTAAATAGTTGCACTTGTGTCAACCCACCATGTATTTAAAGAAGCATCAATATCATAAGACTCGTAATAAACAAAAATAGATAAATTACCTTTCCTTTCAAACCACTTTTTGATTTTCTGACATTCTTTGTTCATATGTCCTTTAACTTTACAAAAGTAATACTTGGGACCAGAAGGACCTTTGGTGCCAGAAGAGCTCGGCTCGTCAGTCTTGGTTATATAAGTACTCTTACTCCCTTATACGCTACATTTGCCAAATTTATTTCCTTTTCCTTTAGATGGATCAGTTACGACAAAATGAGCATTATCAAGTTATTCGGATTTTAGCCTCTTTTCTTCTTGGACACACATGGAAGTCAATTCGTTCATCTTCCACTTCTCTTTCTGCGTGTTATAGTTGATCTTAAAAGGACCTAACTGTGCAGGAAGAGAGTCATAATAAAATGCACGAGAAAACCCTCAGAGATTTCCATGTCCAAGTCTTTTAGTTGAGAAGTCATATAATTCATCTGTAAAATTACAAACACTATTGAATTCACTGTACTTGAGCGTAACCATTTTAGTGATGAAAGTGGTAGCATGTACTTTGGAAGAGCCCTGAAACTGCTCTTCAATATGAGCAAGGTACATCTTAGCATTTTCTAAGTCAAGAATAGCTCTACAAATTGCAGTCGTAATGGAGTCTTTCATAATCATTAGAAATATGCGGCTTGAACGCTCTCACTTTTTATAAGCCGCCTTTTGCTCAACTGTAAGGCAGCAAGCGCGTCAACCCGTAAATCATAATCTAGATTTATAACTCCAAGAATTATGCTAATCTGCTCTTTTCATTTTTTTAAATTGGTGTCGCTTAATGATTCAATAGAGTAAAGATAGCTAATAATTACAGCAGAACTAAACGCTATATAATAACAATAATCATGCACGTTAGTACCCAAAATTCACATGATAAAAATAGTTAGTTCATCATTTAACATAATAAAATAAATTGTTGTATAAACAATTTGTTTTTATAGAAAAGGTAAATACACAAAACCATTTCCAAAAGAAAATTTAACATATCGCTTAGAACCTTCCGTTAGGTCGGTTATTAATATACAAGTGTTTTTTCATTCTTAACAATTTAGAAATCATTACAATCAACATGAAAACAAATTATATCACCTTTGGGCAGAAAATAATTTGACCAACGCAACTTATTATTTCCTTTCTTTCCGCGTAAAAATTTAAAACGCAATCTTCCATTGAGCCCATTAATATTTTTAATTAATATAAGTGTAGCGTGATGTGGTTTTATCATTATCTCAACTTATAAAAAAACACCGTAAATTTTTGTTGGACTGCTTACTGTGACACCCCGAATTTATTTACGGAGCGTTAATGCCGAATACACAGAGATCAGATAAAATTCTATAATTACCATAAGAATTCCAAAATGGTAAATCAGAGCATATACTAATAATTCTCAATATACATCAATGTCTAACAAAATGACCCAAAAAGCTTTTATACAAGTCATGTTCTCTGACACGGAGTTTTCAAAAATATACCTAAATAGCGTCAGAACTGATATCTAAGACAAAATAGCTAACTCTTGATCGCTCTCCAATCCAAGGTCCCACCTACTGGTCTCCTGAAAGGAACAATAATAAGGGGATGAGCCAAATGTCCAGAAAGATCGCTCAAATGACCAATCAAACGGAACGAAAATATCAGAGAAACGAAAATTTCTGAAGCACAAAGGGTCTCAACAGAACGAACAATCAAACCAGATTTTGAATGTCAAAACATATCTGAATAAGAAAACGGACACTAGAGAGCCATTCAGAAAGTTGTCATATACGTCATTACTGACATATGAGGCCGGTTCAGAAAGTAAGATCGTGATCTCTAGCTCAACTCTCCCGAGCTAGCCCACGTTTTAATCCACGTGGGTAAGTCAGACATAAGTCCATACACTGTGACATAACTCATAGAGTTATCAAAATAAATATTTCAATTTAACAAAATCAAATGTCAGTCATGTCAAACAATATACGGAGTTTATGAAATAATGATAATCTCTAAAACGAACGATATCAACATCGCAAATTCTAAAATCGAACAAATTTGACAGAAATTGAATTTCACAAGTCATAGCATTTAGAATAAGTTATTCATATTAAAGCTCAAATCAAAGAGGAGAAGAAGAATTACTTAACTCAATTCGAAGAAATTCGGATTTCAAAAAGAAACTAAGGACTTACAAGAGCGATTGGTCCATCGCTGATTTGAATTTCAAAAATAACCCTTAACTTAGCCAAGCTTTTGAGAAATACACTCCTTAAGCTCCACTTTAGAACTTCCAAACTTTTCAAGCCTT
Source organism: Escallonia herrerae (assembly GCA_033070095.1). NCBI lineage: Eukaryota > Viridiplantae > Streptophyta > Magnoliopsida > Escalloniales > Escalloniaceae > Escallonia > Escallonia herrerae. The sequence goes on from JAVXUP010000742.1 coordinate 29,978, forward strand.
CTTCTCTCTCTCTCGCGCGCGCGCGAAGGAAGAAGAAGTAGAGAACTCAAAAGGCCAGAGAGGAAATAAAAGGACTATTTATATGGTTCAAATTTTTTATTTAATTTTTTTTCAATTTGACAGAAAAATGAGTTTTAATTCGACAAAAAACATTTTAGTCGAATGAAAACTCATTTGAGTCGACTAAACATTTTGAGTAGAATTAAAAAAAAATTTAGTCGACTAAAACACTTTTAGTCGACCGAAAACTCTTTTAGTCGACTAAAAACTTTTAAATTGGACTGAAAACTTCAGAAAGTAATTTTACACAATTTATATACTTTTCAGTAGACCGAAACACTTTTAGTTGACTTAAAACTTTTAAATTCGACTAAAAACTTCTGAAGATAATTTTACACAATTTTATATACTTGTCAGTCGACCGAATCCTTCAGAAACTTCCTTATCAAATATTTGAACACTTTCCATTCGAATGAAAACTTTTGAGTCGACTGAAAACTATTTTCAGTCGACCGAATCCTTCAGATTCCAAAACTTTAACATCAAAAAGTTTTGAGTCGACTGAAACCACTTCCGTTCGATCGAAAATTTCAGAAATGATAAAAATTATTTTTTCAATATTCTCAAAAAAGACCACAGGCTTATTTACTAAAAATAAAATTTTCGCACAAGGAAAAAAAGAAAATTTTTGGGATATTACACTTACTACTAAAATAAGAAGAACTACTAATTATTTCAAGTCCATGATAGTAGTCGAAGCAAGCCAAATGAAATATAAAGTTTTAGCGTGATCTCGTAATTTTAGACTAATTCTTGAAATTAATAGTAATATTAGCACTTTATATTAATTTTGTATCCAACAACGTATGCCAATATTACAATACACTATATTATCACTAATAACGTAGTGGCCGGAACAGGCCCAAATCGGCATCTAAAGGCCCACTTTCATGTGGTCAAAACAGCCCACTTCGGAGGCCGAAACAGGCCCTTCTAGCTGGCCGAAACAACACAGTCTATGGCCGAAACAGGCCTAATGAAAGGCCAAACCTGCCCAATTCTCTGGCCAACAGGTCCAAGGTCTGGCCTTTCGGGCCAGTTGTGCTAGGTTAAATAACAGGCCACCATGCCCTTTTACTGGGCTAAAATTAAACAAAATTCATCAAATGTTCCAAGAATATAGGGAAAGCTCAATTTTCATGCAATTGATTAACGTAATTTTGATACTACATATTTATATTATTTTATTTATCTTGATTCCATAATCAAGATCATTAGAATTTTACAACAGCATAATTATAAGAATAACAGAATTTTGAACTCACCAAAATCGAAGGAGGTTGTAGATTACTAAGAATTTTATTCCAATGATGAAAGAACAGTGAGTTGTGGAAGCGAACATATTTCATCTGGTATTGATCTTCACTACTCTTCTCTATTCTTGTTGATATACTAGAATTGTGTATTTTTCATTAGTTTAGGAGGCAAAAGATTAGCCAAGCATTATAATACTGTAGCCTCCAAAAAAAAGAGATATTTATATAAATAGAATAGGGGGATCAATTCTAGACTTGTTAAATCTCAACCGTCTATCAAAGTTAAGAGATTAGGGTCTATAAGCCTCTTATACACCATAAATAATTAGTGTATGGATGATAAAATTAAATAGTCCCATAAAATTATTCATCAATTTAATTAGTTAATGTTCATGTCAAATAAATAGTCAACATTAGTATGATCCGTTAGGCTACCTAATTGGATTGGACCGATCAAATCCAACATAATGATCTATGAAGAACAATCAACACTTAATTGGTGACTCCGGAGCCTTAGCCCCATACAAGACGTGCTTTGAAAGTTTATTCTCTCGCCTTATATCTCGAGGTTCAAAAGGGATCTTTTTGGGACTTTGCATCTCATTGCTTTCTCTGTTCGTGATAATGTAAACCCAGCCGAATCAAGTCATATAATGTCTTGATGTGTTCTCCTAAAGCCGAAATTAAACTGAAATTGGAGGGCGTAACGTTTCAAGAAGAAAATTTATACAGTAAACAGAAAAAAAAAAAGAGAGAAAGATAAACAATTGGACCATAGGCCCAAAACTCGCAATGATTTTCCAGTCGGGCCCTAGCCCATGCCTACGCTCCTTAGATTTCAACACACAATTGTAGTTTTCAGCTTGGCAGTGCCTTGACCCTGATCCGAGGAAGTTTGCCACAGAGTGAAAATGGGGATGTGGGCATGCGTAGGGGTGCTGGTGCCATTCCCTTTCTACTACTGGCTGTGGACGTACCCACAGACATGGGTGGATCTATGCGGCAGCGGCGGCAAGGACCCTTGCAAGCTCATGGCCATGGTCTCTCACTTTCTAAAGCTAGTTCAGTTCGTCTCTCTCTTCTCCGTGTCCACCCTCTCTTGGCCGCCCCCTCTCTACTTCTGGCCCCTCTTCCTCTTCGGCCAGTTCCTCAATTTCAGGTCACTTCTCTCATTCCCCTCCTCTGTGTGTCTGTGTGTGTCTATTACGTACGTACATATATGTCTGTTTTTATGTTTCAGTCTTGAAATGTAGCTGGGGTTCCTGTGGGAGAAAAGATGTAACTTGGGTATGCAAGTATTTTAGCTGAAAGTACAAGAAGTCTAGCCGACTTGGGTTTTTTCACTTTCGTAAGTTTTGTTATAGGATACTGTTTAGTGATGGATTTAGGTATTGAGTTGAATGCACTACGGTTTTTCAAATTGGGAGCGAGACGGTTTCCTGTTTGTTTAGCTGAGTTCATTTTACACTGCTAGACATTTAAAAGGGTCTTATCCCTTTTGCAACTTGAAATTTAATTAGTAACAACTGGTGATGTATTATGGACCCAGAATTGAAATATTAGAATTGTTGTTCCATGGAGATTAGGTTTAATTTCCAACCAGAACAATTTGAAGTAGTAATGAATTTGAACCTTGAACTCTAGATATTTCTTGTGTAGTTTAGCTGAATCTTTTTGTTCCAATCAGGATATGTATTTCCACAAAGCACTTGAGCAGTAGTGAAAGACCAAACGCTAAGACATTGAAGATCATATACTTGCACAAGAAGATGTGTACATCTTTAGAATGTCTATTCCCAACTTATAGTTTGAGAAACTTGAATTTTATCACAAAAGTTTGCTTGTTTAGTACGTATATGTTTCTTTTTGTGTTTAAAGCTCTTAAATAGAAGATGTATGACGAGATCCCTTAGAAGTCTTTATGAATTAGGACAGCATAAGTTCGTGGAGTCCATTCCAAGGACTGTCATGACCATGATGGGAAATGGTGGAACGGCTACGAAAGTCCGTCCAAGGTCTGTGTGCCATTGATTTGCAGGGGCATGTTATGATCATCTGGCTGTTTGCTTTTGAAACTTTATGCACCAGTAAGTACAGAATAATTTGCACAAGTTAATTGATGTGCAGCTAATCAATACTTTTTCTGCCTTGAAACTACACGAGTGTTTGCGAGTGCAGATGGGAAAAAATGCATTGTTAAAAAGCTAGGAAGTGCGCCAAGTTTTACGGTTTAATGGCAGTTTTGCCACACATGCGAATTCCTTTGGCAACCTTGCGGATTTAGATGAGAGGGCTGCAATTTTGACTTTTCATCTTAAGTTGGTTACTCTTATTCACAGCCTTATTTAAACAAGCATCAGCTGGCTGAATGAGGTCACGTGTTACCTGGACAATGTGTATGGTCTAGTAGACCAAAATAGTACCAAGTAAACCAAGGGAGGAGAATAGACGACCTGAGGGAGGCGTGAGACACAAGAATCAAATGAATACAAGATTGGAATGAATTATGAGCCAGAGAAGGGGCAGTGTCCAAGAGTCCTATTTGCAAATTAGAAGAGGATTACTTGATTGGCAAAAAGGTGCAAGCATTTCAATAGGTGACCATTGCTTGGCATGGTTGACGCACAATCGTTAATAAAGAGAAAAGCCGTAATGTATGCGGCACAGAGCTCCCTGCCTTACTTAATTCATTTGAAAACACGTGAGCTACTGCAGAGAGGGCCACAACACCTGGGGTCCACAAGCGGCTACTGAGTTGTGGCGACCCCAACGTGACGTGAGCCTTTAGTAAGTGATACTGCATAATGATCACGAGTCCTTTAGGCGTGTCCTGGGGCCTATTAGTTGGACATGAGCACACCAACAGGGGACCATGAGCAATTTAGTAGCGTTCTTCTCATAATGTTTTTCATGTGTATAGAATCCAGTAATGCGGTAACTGAACGGTGGTGACAAATCTGACTCTGATTTTGTGCTGACTGGCGCCTTTTACAGTTTGCGGCTGGATGGTGGGTTTCTTTCTTATTCTTTCCATATAGACATAGTTCTTTGCAATTTCGTTCCCCACTCTTTTTTAGCTAGCATTATTTTAGACTTTCATTTTCTTAAATCTCATCAGTATCGAGATCCCATAAAGGCGAATTTAACAATAACTGCCACCAGATCAAATTCCATATGGTACAGATTGTAGAGGTACATCAAATGTATATAGGGAATAGCGAATATGTTGCTAGCCTTAGGCAAGTTGCATAAGGCCAGTGACTCAAACTACGTCGTTTTGGTCAGCTTTTATAACTCTCTGTCCTGTTTGTTTTCTCTCTCTCTCCCTGTCATATTCTCTCTCTCTTATCAGATCAGCCAACACAAGACAATCCCATTGCCAGCCACGGTCGCCGGTCGGCCTCCATACCGGTGACCCACAATCCCATCATCACAAACCAGTAACCCACCACTGCCAAGTCTGTCTCTCCTCCAAGCAAGATCAGCCATTGCCGCCTCACTCGGCCTCCACACCAGCGACCCAACAACCCAACCATCACAAACCAGAAACCGATCACCGCAACCACCGTAGACCCCGTCACAATTTTGGAAACCCACCACCACAAAACCGACCTACCACCACCGGCCACAAATCCCCTCACCCAACCCCGCGACTTTTCAACATCAACTGCGTCGCAATCGATCCACCCCCACCCCCAAAGTGGTCACCATCTACAATGGCAACTAACTACCATGCCATCGACTCTGATTAACACAGCTGACAACAAACTGCAGATCTGAGATTTGTGCTCGTTGCAATATAGTGGATTTGGTTTTAATTGGGTTTCACTTGTGATGAATTGACTATAAAGATGGTGTACAGTTTTAGAGTGCGCTTCAGATCTGGAAATGATGGCGATGGTGGTGGTTGACTCGTCGGTAGGAGGAAAGGTGGTGGGCTCGTGTTGATGGTGGTGAAAGACTGATGGGCATCTGAGCATATATTTTTTTTGGTTCTTGTTGAACGAATTATTTCGTTAATTATCAAAAAACTGATTAAAATATTAAGGATACATTACTGGCAGACAGTGGAGAGATGTAGGAGGCCGAAGATGGAGGCCGGCAGTGGAGAGATGTAGTTTGTGAGAAAAAAAATATATATAAGGACTTCGAATCAGTAAGGAGTAAGAGAGGATTTTAATTATAACACCTCAAAACTTCGTAGTTTTGGTTGCTAGCCTTAGGCAAGTTGCCTAAGGCTAGCAACATATTCGCTTTGCCCATGTATATAGTTTATTCATTTAACTGCAAAATTCATTTAACTGCCAATTTTCACAACTGCTACTCCTGGTCTCGGTCTATACTCTGGCATTGCTGGGTTACAAGAACAAAAATGTCAAATTTCTAATGGTATGAAAAACTACCAGTGACACTATGCTTGGGCTCAAAAGATAGGGTGCTGGAACTCATCTGAAATTACTTGTTGGAACCAATCAAGTATAGCTGCACGTGAATGTGAGTTTTTATGTGCTTCATTCTACCAATATGGTCTTATACTCTATATGTTGCATACTTACATTTCAGATGTATATGGTCTTACACTCTTACTAAATCACAATGTTACAGGGTATATCAATTGCTTGGTGAACCGGGAACTTACTACGGGGTGCGCTTTGGAAAGAACATTCCATGGGTATCAGAATTTCCATTTGGGGTGATAAAGGATCCACAATATGTTGGTAGTATATTGAGTCTTCTTGCTTGTCTAGCTTGGGTTCCCTTCCTATACATTCTCCTCTGGGTACTGGGCTATATATTCATGATACAAGAGGAATCTAAGGAAGATCCAACAACTCGTGCCAAGCCACTTTCTTGAACCCATCGGTTGACACTAACCAGCCAGTTGGAGCTAATAATGCCCCAGAAAGTTCTCATTTTGCTTCTCCTTTATGCATAAGGTTACGTGGTGGTTAATTTATCCCCGGTAACATCAAATTTTGTTTGCTTTATTCAGCTGCCTCCTCAATCACATTGAGTAGTGCGCAACAAATTTCATCAAACTAATGATCGGTCCACCTTCCTGCTTAAATATCTCGGAGTTATGTGCATCTGTAATCGATGATTCCCCAGTTTGAACAATCTGAATTCTGAGAATGAGAGATTGGTGTTGAGCACCTTGATGGCAAAGGATTGAGTTTTACTTTCAGTTTTCAATTTATGTCTGCAAATCCATATTTTGATTTGCTTAACACCATATTGTTTTGTTGGTTGTTTTCGCAGTTCTCTGTTTATAAAATATGAGAACTCTTAAAGCTGTATAAAGTTGATGAAATTGTGCTGTGTCTGTATCAGGGTTATCTTATCAGAAGAAAATACAGACTCAGGACCCGAAATAGGCAGCCAGTTCTTGTCTAGACTGAATGAACTGAACTATTGTTACCCTCCATGGAATGTTACTGTAGGCAATAACTTTGCCATAAAATGAGCCTCACCTTCTTGGTTATTTTTTGCAAGACCAAGAATATTCTCCAACCCTGGTGCCTCTGTGGGCGGTGGTGGGTGGTGCTTCAACATGTTATCCGCCACCACAAAAATGTTCGGCGGGTTTCATCATATGGGCAGGATCCCCCTTAAGGAGTCGTATTTGGTAACAGTAGTTTGCTTTGCTAGCTGTTAAATGTTAATAGTTTCATCATCTCAAAGTCTGGCCTTCTAGACCTGCGCCTAGAGTTGTCAAACGGCCGGGCGGCCCGTGGGCTGGCCCGGCCCGGCCCGGTTCTGGCCCGGGCTGGCCCGGCCCCATCCATGAACAGTAGCGGCCCAGCACAAGCGGGCTTGGGGCCTGGGCCTGGACCAGGCCTTCAGTTTCTGCGAAAAAGCCCGGCCCGGCCCGGAAACGGCCCGGTTCTGGCCCGGCCCGGTTCTGGCCCGGTTTTGGCCCCACCACTTGTTTGAATTTTTTGCTTTTTCCCCCCTTTCTTCCACCTCTTTTCCAAAATTTCACTTTTACCCCCCTTCCCCAACAGCATTGTTATGTGTTAAGATTTTATTAATAAAGCTCACCAAGAAGAGTATGAAAATGTTTAACATATAATAAAAAATATAATGGCTAACAAATAAATATGTATATACATACATACATATATATGTATATTACTTATAATGAAATAAAAGGATAAAGATTAGGTTCGTTAAATTGTGAATATTGCCTAGAGATGAAATTTAAAATTGAATAATAAGAAGAAAAAAAAAGGGCCCGGGCCCGGCCCAAGCCAGGCCCTAGATATTGGGCCTCGGGCCAGGGCCTGGACTGGGCCTAGGTTTGCCTTTGGCAGGCCCGGCCCGGCCCGGTTGGCAGCCCCACTGGCCTGGCCCCGGCCCGGCCCCACAGCAGGCCCGATGGGCTTGGGCTGGGCCGGCCCAAGCCCGGCCCTTTGACATCTCTACCTGCGCCTTTACCTGTTGAGGGACCGGTGGGTAGTAATAGTTTCAGGGAAATGACATTTTAGCTCTGCAATGGTCGCTAAAGCCATTGAAATTGTCACCATATGATGTCAAAGTGTTCGCAGGGAGTAGTGGATCTCGGTAATCGCCCTTGCATAAATTCTGGACCTCCCTACTGCAATTTGCCCGCAAATATACCTTCAATGGGGAATTAGTTACAAATGGGTTCAGCAGCCAACTTCCATAAGCAAATGTGTGTGTAGAGCCGTTGTTGCAATAGCAGGACTGTGCAGTATATACCGTTAGAAGAGAATTAAATCCAAATGACATGGGAGCCTTGTTTGCTATACAAGAGCCAAAGGCAAATCAAAGACTGGAACGACATTCTTAACAGCTTCAATGTCTATATCTATCAACTTCTCCGTCTTTGATGAAAGAACTATGCATCTCTTTTCCTCCGCGTTTGGGACAAAAAGTTTCCCCTTCTCTTCCGAGCAAAACAATGCGACGCTGTTGAAAAGGCACCAGAAACATAACTTCGTTAATGTCTAGTATTAAAGTAGGTACATGTTACAGTCAAGTACCTGGGTTTTTCGCGAGCATGTGCAAGCTGGATAGCTGCTGTGTTTGTAGCTATTACCCCAACCGAGTCATTGATAAGAGCAGCCAACTGCACCAGAGAGAAACACAGACCACAATCAGAAGTGACCATTGCTCTCTGTTATGTTCATCAAACTTAGATGCAAAATTGCTGCTTTCCCAGAACCATTCATGCAAGAATGTACTGCCATTAGGGTGAGGTTTCTTACGGGATTATTTTCATGAAGTGGAACATATAATGAGTGAACCTAGTGTTTGGTTACTTGTCTCAAAAGATCGTCATTCGTTTATCTCGACGAATGATTAGAGAGGTAACTGTTGTAAGACCAGAAGCAGGAGTTTACAGTTGTTTGGGCTCTCTAAATTAATGGATGCCGAAAGACATACCTGTCCAGGGGTACTGATGAAAACGATACTGGCGTCTTCACCAACAACGTCCTTCACATTTTCTCTTTCTTTCTCATGAGGAATGACGAAGACTGGACGGACTCCCCTGTAGACATGACAGACCACAAAAGATGGTATCTTAGGATCTATTTAGTACTCCTTTCATATAAGTGTACACTTCTTGCTGAAAGCAGCCAAATAAGATCAACTACGAAGCATTCAGGAAATGGGATACTCTACTCGTGCATAATCCTGTGTATTCTTGGAATTTTACGAGAAAAAACTGCAAGTCTAGTACCTTTTTGTTTTGGTTATGTCCGCCCACACGTTGATGGGTAGCAAGCTATCAGTGTCTCCCCTTGACTGCATAGAAGCTTTTGAATCTGATTGTATACCGTGAATGACAATGTATTTCCCTTTCTCTGCACCAGCGTTCTTGTACTTTGCCATTACAAACTCCTTCAGTTTCCTAGAGATTGATACTTTTAGAGGGGGCACGGCCTGGCTTGGTACATTGCGACCTGGTCTCCCGAACCAGTCGATCATTTGATGGTACCTATACAGGACAAAGTCGATAAAGAACGCTGTAAAACTCTCCCTGCTGCAGATTGCTAACTAACAAGCAAAAGTTTCATATCACAATCTCTGTCTAGATATCCTTGCACTGGATAGGTGCATGTCTACAAAAATTAGTATTCTGGTAATAAAACTCACATGTTATATCTGCCATCTGAGAGATTCATACTATCTGGTGTAAATGTTTCTGATAGTAGTAGTCCAGCTCCTGCAGCATTCACGTTGGGGTATATGTAGCTAACTCTGTCTCGGGCCGTTGACGTAAACAAGAATGCTGCATGCCCAAGCCCTGCCAGTTTGGTTGATAAGATCATATCGTAGTACCTACCCTGCAAGCGAGCACAAGGTGACACTCATCACAATTCCATCTAAACACTGGATCCCTCCTGATATCTAAGTAGGAACCAATCCCTGTAGTGATCTCAGGGCCCAACCAAGCTCTAAAATATGCTTTCCTCACTTATTTCGGAAGTGAATACATCATGCACCTAGTATGCGAGGAGGGGATGAATATCTCTAGGATGATGCAGCAACTTTAAAGGGAATTGCTCGTGATTTATAATCCCTACCTAAACATCATCGGGGTTGTTGAAAAATCAAGAGCATTACACTCGCTCTATTCTTCAAAGCCAAAACATAGCATACCGTCTGTAGAAATATAAAATATAATTTCATTTCTTGAATACAGCTTACCACCACTAAGGGTTTATATAGAAAGAAATGATAGCAGATAAGTAATTTTGAGTACAAGATAATCTAATATATATATATAACTTATCATTATCTATAACTTCAATCTTGATTGATATGCTTTCCAAGGCATTATCCACATGCTACAATACTCCCCCTCAAACTTATGGAGGTCTGATTCAAAACTTCATAAGTTTGACGTCTGCCGATGAAGTTGTTGTCCTTGTGAGCCATCACCGGAGAAGACTTGAGCCTTTAATAGGCTAGTGAACTAAAAAGGTCATTGAAGACCAAATAAACAACTCCTCACGGGCTAAGATTGTGCTCTCCGTGGGATGAAAGTCATGCCACTGTTTGTTGCTCATGGAACTCCAAATCGAAAAAGAGAAAGAAAAAAATTCTTTTATGGTGAAATAACACACTGAAGGCAACAACTAGTGAAGTTTAGTCGCAAGATTTCAGAGAAAAGACATATCATAGAAATTGACACTCGTGGGTGGTTGCATTGTAACAAGAAATAATTATTTATTTGATGAACAATATTTCGAAGAAGAGAATTTTGCGAAAAAGAAAAACATACTAACAAGGAAGCCGGGCGGGCGGCTAGAACACCGCCCACCGGTGTAGCGGAGAGTTGATGGACCAAACTATCACACAAGGATCTTTAGCTCTGATACTATGTAGAAATATAAAATATGATTTCATTTTTTGAATACAGCTTACGACCACTAAGGGTTTATATAGGAAGAAATGATAGCAGATAAGCAATTTTGAGTACAAGATAATCTGAAATATAGATCTAACCTATCATTATCTATAACTTCCTAATCTTGATTGATATGCTTTCCAAGGCATTATCCACATGCTTCAATATCGTCAGCAGATTTCGAATCAGCACCACCACCTATTTTTTTTTTTTTAAGTTTGAAACCTACGGGTATTTTCAAAGAAATGAACTCAACGGCAGGAATTAGGTTTGATCCTTTTTTTTCTCTCTCGTTGGGCCTTCTACACGCTTTCCAGGTCTTCTATGCACAGGTGACACCAGCCATGCCCCGTTTTTGTGGCACTCTGCTCATAGCTAGGATGAAACAGTATAGGTCCCTTCTTGCGCAAGAGGGACACTTGAAAATCTGTGGTGCATAACTATAACCACTAGTGAGGGAAGTTGAGACTTACCTAAATACGGGTATGCGTGAACACTTGCATTACATATAGATGGAAAATCACAGTACACCAATCTCTAGGCTTTCAATTGCTATTTCACAGTACACTAATGTGCGTGAACAAGTACATTGCATACAGACGGAAAATCACAGTACACCAATCTCTAGGATATCAATTGCTATTTCACGTGCAACGAACATCACGAGCAAATGCCCCGCGGTGAATTAGATTTCACAAGCCCAATCCATATTTCCACCGTCCAAGAGTCATTTTCTTTTGATCTAGCAAGCTATGGAGAAGGTTGCGAGATGTGTGTCTCCCTGACCCTCACGTGTTTTCATCCCCCTCTTGTAACATCTCACAAAGTGGGATTGTAAGGAAATAAATCTCAAGTCTTATGTGTTCTTTTGGCTTTACGCGTCATGGGTTCGACCAACATTGGCGTATGGCTAGACCCGAACACAAACAAGTAGCATGCACAAAACACAAATGCAGATAAGCAATGCATATAGCAGACAAGTATTCTAGCGGTATCTCCAGCATAAGTGCATAACAAAGTAACCGCCATAAAAAATGACAATGCATGTACGTAATCATTAGTAATAGAAACAAACAATGCCTATAATTCCAAACCTTAATAATGCCAATCATGTCAGTATAATCTGCAGGCTCAGGGAAGTTCTCGTCAGGATCATAAGCATCAGCCCACCTTACATTCTTGTTCAGCTCATAAGTCTGCTTCCCTCCGGCCGACGCAATCACATCCACCTGAACACCGGGGTACCTATCCTTAATCAGCTGAATCACGGGAAAATAAAGCAAGTTCTCGTAAACCCCACCAGAAATCACGCAGCAGCACCTCCGAACATCCCCCTAATCTTCAATCCCAGAGAAGCAACTTCCACACTGTACCCCATCGGAAACTTAAGGAACCCGTACGGGCTGTCGGGATTATCGGGTGGCCTGGGGTCCTCGTCTTGCTTGCCCTCCGAGTAAAACGACCCGTACTCCATCTCAGGGTCATCGCCATAGTCGAAAGGGTCGAGCCAGGAGTTTTTCTTCTTGGCATTTGGTCGAGTAGTGCTTGGTTTGGTGGTGTAAGAAGATTGGTCTGATGGGTTGTTTAGGAAGGAGACATTGGTGAACCGGGTTGGGGAAATTGAATTTGGGTTTGTGAGGAGGAGTGAGATGGATTTTGGTAGTAGAGCAGTTGTAGCCATTGATACACTTTAGTCCATTTCCTCTTGGTGTTCTTGGTTGTATGGGTACGAAGTTGCTTGTGGAATAGCACAAGTAGAGGTTGGGATATGAATGTGTGGAAGGTGGTTGGATAGGTTGGTCCCTCAGTTCCCATTTCCATTCTTGCCTTGATGTACATTTTTTGGGATGGACAGTGTTCGGTAATATTTGTATAAACATATTTCTGAGATCAACTCTCTATCGTGTTTCTGTGTTTTCAGTTTCATTTGTTGATAAATAATGCACTAGAAAAAATAAATATGAAGACCGATTAGTTATGTACAAACAAAGACATACGAGTGTAATGAATAACATCCCTCCACATCGTATTGCTTAACAAGGTGGTTCCGAGCTTGTTGTTTTCGCTTTAAAATAATTTTAAGTTTACAAAACTTATCCAACTCGCTTTCATTAGAAAAAAATCGTTCCTAAAAACTCAATAATATTCTTGATAGTACTCTAGCTCCCAGCAAAACATTAGTAGACCTTAATGTTAAAACTATTTTATGAGGTGTCACGAACTTTAATAACTTTGCTAGTCGTTCAAAATTCTTTTACTTTATCAGTTACATCGTTTAAGGAGTGAAGTACCAAACACTAGGTCCGGAAAGACCGGTGCGGGCGGGTTTGCTGGCCCAGTGAGCTCACTTCAACAGCTGATGTGTCACTCCCTTACTGGCTATCCTTCTTAAATCTTCCCGACAAATTCATACACAAGATCACAACCCACAGTTGAATACACACTAGTTTTTTTTTTCTTTCTAGAAACATCTACTCCCGGCCGTCGTTGAGTCTTCTCTCTCCGATCGATTACCCACACATTTCCGGCACGGCCACCCGCCGGCAACCACAACCACCGCCTCCACCTTCCCCACCGCACCACCGCCATCCAAATCCCCCAGCTTCTCATCTAGGGTTCCAGAAACCAGTTGTCACTACTTTTAGCTCCTCACTAACTTCAAATTTTCGTCTCTTCACACTTCAGAGAGCTCCGAAATCCGATTCACTGCATTTCCCCCCTGCACATCCACAATGCAAGTCCTCAGCTTCACCAATATCTCAGCACTGGCAACATTTCTGCCCTAGCTACTAGTTACATCTTGGCTAACCCTAGTTTATTCAATGTCGGGCCCACCGCGAGTCAGATCGATGAATTGCCCAGAATCGGAGCCCCGACCGGTCCTCGGACCGGCCGGAAACAAGGCCAGATCGGTAGAACTCCGTAAGCCGGCCTCTAAGCCGAAGAGCAATGTCGATAAATCGCACGAAATCGGCGAGGCGAAAGGAAAGAAAGCGCCGTTATTAGCAGTTTCCAATCAATCGCCGTCGCCACCGAACTTCAGCTCCGTGCCTTCGATTCTGAGGCAGCAGGACCAGAAAGTATTGAAGGTACTGAAGTCAAACTTGTCGAATTTGTCTCTGAACGCGTCGTGCTCGTCCGACGCCTCGTCCGATTCATCGCAGAGCCGGCCATCTACGGGGAGGATCAGTAGACGGAGCCCAACTCTGACGCCGACTCGGAGGAAGCAATGCGCCCCGAAGGCTGATTCGGACGGCTTACCGGCTGTTCAGGTTGAAAGTTCGGCCGTCAAGAAAAGGTGTGCCTGGGTGACACCAAACACTGGTATGTTTTTCTTCTCTCTGTTGGCTATTTATCAAGGTCTTTGCATACTATGATCTCTTCGTGAATGCATTGATTGTGGCAGTTGAGGGCATCATTCTTTGTTATGGGAACATTAACTCGATCCTTTGGTCACAAATGCTAAACATGTGAAGACTGTACTTAGAGTTCATTGGATTGCAGAAGAAAACTTGGTATTACTTTCATGTTGTTTCCCTAGCTTTGTTATGGTGCTGGTTCCGCATGTGAGGAGTTTCTAGAACGTGATACTTATTAATTAGTCGGTTTAAAATGTTGTGCAATGGAGTTTAAGCCATACTATACTGACCTAAAGGAGAAATCTGAATATTTGCCCTCCTTGTCTCCATTCGGTCATGCTTAAGATCTGCCTAATATGTCACTTGGTTACACTGTGACGAGTAAATCTGAGAGGCCATACTATCACTTTCTAATGTGCAGCAAAACAAATCGGTGAATTTGAATGTTGAGTTGGGAATTACGTAATATGTAGGCATGAACATATACATGTTCATGGGGACCAGTGATTATGTTTTATGAATATGTGAGTTTGTGTGTGTTTTTTTCTTTCCTCTTTTTCTCTCTCTCTCTCTCTGTGTGCGTGTGCGTGTGTTTGTGCGCATGATTGCATGTTCGTCTCTGTGCAGACATTTGTATCTTAAACATTCGTGAACTGATTTGCAGTATCATGTGAAGGTTCGGTGTTGTGTTTTCTCTATCTTCTTGTTTTGGATAACTTCTGTAGTTTATGTTCCATGTTCTTGCTCGTGCAAGAAAACTTCTAAGTGAGGTGCATCTAAGTCGAGGTTTAAAGTCATTCTGCCTATACATTAACTAGAGCAGCCTTTCTCCTTCAGTTGTGCTTCTTTATATCATTTTCGGTAGGTAAAAAACCGATTTCTTTAGAATGTCGTATTTTCCTGGTAAGTGCGATATGACATGGTTATGGATAGATGACATGGTTATAGACTTATAGCTCTAAGCAAAAAAAGTAAAAGAATTCTTTGTTCTTAAAATATATTAGAAATGTTAATGAGCGCAAATTCCACTTAGCAACTCCGTCTAGTGGAGAATGTAAAAGTGAAAAATTACATATTTGGTGCCTTTATTAACTCAACATATCTACCCCCCACATTCAGGTTTTTTTTGATGAAAAGCACGTATTGGCGAGATGAGGTTTGCATATTCGAGTTTTTCATAAAATTGTTTACAAAACTTCGAAAAACAAAGTTCCGGAAACGTATTGTTCATTTCTTTCCTTGACAAAGAAATTGAGCAATCATGAAATACTGATGGGATGTGGATGGGGGATGCATTTCTGCCTTGCAGTTGCTTTTAAATGTTAATAATTCTACCGTAAGTTATGGAGAATTACTTGGTATGGTCAATTAGTGCGAATACATTTCAGATTAAGTATATTAAGATGCACGCACTGGCCCATGGTTACCTTTCGTTTAGATTGGTGTATTGTTGTGCTCCTCTACCTCTAATTTAACCAAACCTTATGATACATCTGGAAAAATAGAAACTAAAAGTCTAAGACTAAGAATCTTTGGATCTGTTTTGGAAGAAAAGAGAATCTCTGGCTTCAATTTATACCTAGAAACCTATAGATATCTCAAGGCAATGCCAATTGTGTGTGACATGCGTTTGGTTTGTCCAGATTGTAGAATTCCTGTTCTTTATATTCTAATGTTTGAGGTAACTTGGGCATGAAAGAAACAAACCAGCAATTTCCTAGAATATATGCAGATGCAGACTCGTGACCCTAGTTATGAAAAATGGAGAACTATTTTATGAAATCGAGTTCAAGAATGTCATTGACCAATCCTGAGAGATTGCCCATCATTTCTCAAGGTTTAAAGGACTGTAATTAGATGCTGGCTTTCTGAGTGTATGATACTGATGACTTGCTAGCGTTTATGGTTGATGCCTGATGTGCAATACTGATTGATAGGGCCTCATTGGCATGCGATATAAAATGTTGTCTATTCAAATCTAAAATCCTTGATTTGGAAGGGGAATGAAAAAGAAGTAAACTCTTTTTTAAAAGATGATCTGTACCTTAGGAGACATTTGTTGCAGCTTAATCTTTGTGCGTGCATCCTAATTTTGTGATTCTCTATTCTAGGTGGTCTCTTATTTTGCCGCTTCTTTTTCTTTTGTAAGTAAGAATTGTGTTAAGAGGCAGAAAAAATATGTAGAAGGTGATTCACTGTTCATTAGGAAGAAGAATTTCTTATGCTGCTGCGTTCTAGAGAGCTAAAGACGGCGGTATCATGTTGGCTTAATGGGGTGTGCGAACCGGATTCCCTTGTCTCAAATTCACTCTGCTTGGTGTCCCATTTCTTGTTAACGGAAGGAGGAGTTACCAGGCGAGGAAATGGCTCTTGTAGATTTCACTGATGAGTTTTGCCTTGGAGCAATGATTAAGTTATCTTTCGTTTCGCTGTGTTGTCCATGGTTTATTTGTTAAAAAAAATACCTAATTTGCAAACCAAAATAAAAATCTGAACCAAGTTATTTTTTAACTGCCAAAGGATTGCTGTAGTATAGGCAAGGATACAATAGAGACTAGAAATTAGTGCAAGAAGTGCAACAGAGAGTACGGCCACATTTTTCTTCGGCTTTGGGGCGCCACCTATTTATGAAGAAGAGTCTGGGATATGGCTGTTCTGTCTCTCTTGTTCTGTGCCTTTTGGTGGGGTGGGGAGAGCACTTTTCCCATCATATATATTCTGATGAAGATGAAGAACAGTGGATAGTTTCAACTCCTTACCTCTTCTTTTGCCAAATGCTGCTGCTCTTGTTGTTGCTGGTATCTATATAACATATGAATAGTACCTATATCACATCATCACTAGATTCGCTACTAGTCCTCTGGCATCCTAAATATATTATTTCAGTTACAATGCTAATTGGTGTTATTTTTTCAAAAGATTCTTGTTACGTGGCTTTTCATGACGATGAATGGGGAGTTCCTGTCCATGATGACAAGTAAGTGCCCATTCAATGTTATTCAGAGTACTATTTTCTTTTCTCTGTGGCAATTTTCTAATCTCCTTGACTTCTTGCAGGAAACTGGTTGAATTGCTTTGCTTATCCACTGCTTTGGCGGAACTAACATGGCCTGCCATTCTAAGTAAAAGGCACTTGTTTAGGTATGGGTCATATTACAGTTTTTGTATAGACTCTTTAGTTTTGAGAATCAGAAAAAGGAATGCATTCATCAAATTAAAAAACTGCCATTCACGGGCTGTCAACTTAGGTGAACGGAAATGACCTGTGTTTGTACTCAGGGAAGTATTTCAGGAATTTGATCCTATTGCCGTGTCAAAAATAAACGAAAAGAAGACAGTAACACCAGGAAGCTCTGCGAGCTCTCTTCTTTCAGAACTCAAGTTGCGAGGGATCATTGAGAATGCACGCCAAATATGCAAGGTTTGTGCTCATTTACTTCTTCAATGTTTATCTTTCTTCTTGCATTCCTCAGTTTGCTTATGGACCATTCTCATTTGTATGGGAAGTTTGTCCCATAGGTTTTTAGGTAGGATGTTGCTAGTCGTTGGAGCCAATCTTGCTACGAAGTTAGTTTAGGTTCTTATCTTTACGTTTGAAACTGAGGGAGATTGGAGGTATTACGCTTCTGGTAGAATATATTTTACCAATGATGGTATTTCCACTTGCTGTATATTTCTGTCAACTCTGCACCCGTTGACAGTTAGCATGCTCAAATTTAGCATTTTTCACACATTACAGTAAATAAACTGTATCGTGAAATCAGTTTAATTCTCTGTGCTGTGTTCATCATGTAGATAATAGAAGAATTTGGGTCCTTTGACAAGTATATATGGGGATTTGTCAACCATAAGCCAACAATTGGTCAGTTCCGCTATCCCCGGCAAGTTCCAATTAAGACATCAAAAGCAGATGTTATAAGCAAAGACCTCGTGAAAAGAGGGTTCCGAGGGGTGGGGCCTACAGTCGTGTACTCGTTCATGCAAGTAGCTGGAATAACAAATGACCATCTCATCAGTTGCTTCAGATTCCAAGAGTGTATAGCTGCCGGAGAGCCAAATGTTAAAGACGACAATTTCAAGGCGAATGCAGAAGGGAAACGAACCGGGGATGCAGCTGACTTGGGACTGGCAGGAGCCATTGGTGACTTGAACTTATCCACGGAGTAATTTATCACGATCTGAGTTGATGGAGCTGTAATTTAACACCATGACAGGGTAGTTGCCCTCTTATCAGAGACGGGCTTGGGGGAATTGCTTTCTGTACAAATTTGTGAATTATTTCGTTTATCACTTGTAGATCAAAAATTAGATTGAGGTGCCGGGAAGGATGAGGTTCTCCGAAATTAAAATTATTGACGTTCGGCCCTTCTCGCACAGTTATTAGGTGACCTAACCCCCTTTCGGCGTTTGGCATGCAAAAAAACAGCATGAGCACGCTTCATGGGTTCTCTACGAAGATTCGCAAGTTGCAGTATCCCGTGGGTAGAATATGGACATGGATTAACTTTCTTGGACTCTTGCTTCGTGGTATTAAACCACAGGAATTTGGACCCAAGGTTTATTTTGATTGGGGTTAATTGTACACGGTATCTCGAGGTTTCTGTTTATTACAGATAGCTATGCCTAACTATAGAAATTATACTAAGTTACATATTTCTATCTTTCAGTTCAAAAAGTAAAAAAGAATTAATGGATAGACTATAGTGGCTCTCGGAGAAACACAGAATGGGAGAAGTGCAATAGCACTCCTTGTGGTGCTTACTATGTTGCCTCCATTAAAAATTGTAACAGATTAGGGCAAATGTTCATTTTGTGTCTTTATACTTAATCATCTTCACTCTATTGAAGGCCATCAAACCCAAACCTTAGTCGCCATTGCCGTCGCTTCATCTAAACCACCCCAGCCCCACCCGAAACAACCAAACTCGAGGCCTCTAACAACCCTAGCCCTACTCAAACAAACCCCTAGCCAATGCCGCCCAACCCCCTGCCTAATAACAAATTGAATCCAGATTTGTTACAATAATTCATATTATGCAGAATAACAAAAATTCAGGTTTTGTTTTGTATCCATAACCACCAAATTGAAGGGGATGGCGGGGCTGGAATTGAGCAGAGGGTGGTGGTCGGATTTGGACAAGGGGATGGTGGTGGTTGTGGGAGGAGGAGAGCAAAGGTGATGGGAAGATAGGCGGAGGAAGGGTGGTTGGACTGTGCTATAGGTTGACGGGACTTGGATATGGGTCTTGGACGGGGTTGCGGCTAGTCATGGCGGTGGACTTTATTGGGTTGGGGCTAGTGGTGGCGGTGGAGGATATGGTAGAGGCTAATGGCAAAAACAAACGTGGCTAGAGGGGTGGTGGATGGGACTGGGTTGGTGAGGGTAGAGGCTAGGTTTTTTTTTTTTGGTAGGAGCTCATAAGGGTTAGGGACACGAGTTGAGATAGAAAAAGAAATTAAAGGTATAATAGTTATTTTTCTTGTATTCATTTGCCTGAAATGCAGTTTAAAGAGCATGTGTGTCACACCCCATCTACTTGGATGATTTTTCTCGTAGATACACCACAATCGGCATCACAGGGAGCCATTCACAACAAATATAACTACATGTATGTTTTTGCAACTGAGACTAACGACAAGGTGCGCTTTTGCACTTTAACATTACTGAAAATGTCATCCTTTTCTCTCCTTTCTCTTCTTTCTTTCATAAAATTTCTCTCTGACCCACCACCACTATCGATTTTCACCACCTACCATCACCACTAGTTTTCACAACCACCACCAAGCACACCATACAACCACAATATAAGGGGTAAAGAGAACCCAAATTTGAAGAGATTAAAGAGGGGCAAGAAAGCTCAGATCCGTGTGCGTGCGTGTGTATGTGTGGGGTGGGGGCAGCCAGTTGTTTGATTATGGCTGGTGGCAAATGGAATGGGTTTTATGTTGGGATGATGTTTGGATAGACAGGAAGAGAGATAAGGGTGGTAGCCAGTGTGTGTGGGTGAGGGAGGGGGTGCCTGTGTGTAATTTAGCAGTGTTTCGACGGTGGCCAATGGAATGGATTTGGTGGTGGGATTGTGTTTGGATAGGCATTGTGATATTATGATGGTTGCTGGGGGTGTGTGCGTGTGTGCGCGCGTATGTGCACTCGCGCTTGTGTTTGTGTAATTGGGACAATCATTCGATGGTGACAGGTGGAATAGGTTTGGTGGTGAGATGATGTTTGGATAGGGAGAGAGAGATTAAGGTGGTTGTCGGCGTGTGTGGGGGGAGGGGTGGGGATGATAGGCAGTGGTTCAACAGTGGGGTTTGGTGGTCGTATAGTTTCCCGATTGACCAAAAGGGATTAGAATGGCCGCTGATGTGTTGCGGCGACATCTGAAGAAGGGGAAGACTTCTTAAGGGCAATATTGGTAGGTCACACTAAATTATCTAGTACCCTGACTTTTATTGACATTGGAGGGATGTTGTATAAACCTACTACAAGGTACACGACGTAGAGGGTAATTTCAATAGTTATGTACATACAAGTTCGCCCAATCATCCAGAGTGCCAGTGTACTTAACCCTTTCGGTGATTCTTATGTCTCAGTTATTTTGGCCTCTTTGGCACCAAGGCACCAAGAGGCTCGAGATTATTTCATTCCAAGTTCATAAGTATCGCTCGGTAATAAAAATTCAGTGAGGTTGTATTGTTGTTTAAGATTCAGTTTAGTCATTTGAGTTTCGGTGTTAGTCGGTTATCTAGCAACACTTTCAAAGCCTTTGGAGACAAAAATGTAGCTCAATACAAAATGGACCTAAGGGATCACTTTCCAAAAAACAACATTTTTGTTGGACTTGAACTGATCGGCCATGAGATGGGGTTGAGCTTGTACTTGGTCAACAAGCCCACTTTGGTCTGGTACCAAAAACGGGAAGGGGCGCGATGATATCACTAAACTCCAAATTTATTACGGTTAAAGATACTGTTTTTACAAGGTGGATATCCCTATTCAAAATGTAAAGAAATTTTATCAGATTTAAAGAGTTTCAAAGACAATGTTTTAGCCTTTTCGCAGCTGAGGAAAGCGTAGAAACATCTTCAAGAGGAACATATTTGAAAATTTACCAAACATTTACTATTTAGATCGTATACCCTTTTCGCAATAGTATCACTTTTTCGTTGTTCCTTTTGTTTCTGCCATGTCAGTATCACTGTTCTTTATCGATGTTCACATTCCTCTTTCAATTCTCTATTGTTGCTTCTAACTTTCTAAAAAACTCTTCTTTTTTTGTTTTTTGGTGCTTTCTTTCGCTCTTAGCTGTAACAATCATTTCATTACCAATCTGTCCTTTTCTTATTTCTTTTTTCTGTTTTTATTGCTCCATTATATAGTTTGAAGCATTCCAAGTAAAACATATTCCCAGGACGAGGCATAGGAGCGCAATGCAAATTATGCAATATTACCTCTCCCCGGATCACACCTCTTGTAACGAGTATTCCATAACTATTGTGTTGTGCTTCCTTGTGTGCAAGGCACGAGGTCAAACTTGTTACAGATTGAAAGAAAAGGGAAGTGGCAGCGCAAGCTTTTTACAAGAACTTTTAACGTCATCTTCTGCATTTTGTTTGCTCAGAGAATACAAGTGCTATTATAGCATAAAACAGTCTTTTGACTATAATTTAACCCCTAAATTCCCGGTATTATCCAAAGGAAAAAAGCCTCGCCACCAAATAAGCCTATGTCGTCCGTCGCTTGGGCCTCCGAGAAAACTTCAAACCATTGGAATCCTTCTGTTTCTTCTTCAAAGTGGTATTTACATCTTCAAAAGGGGGTTCCCCCCTTTTTCCTAAAACAATGTACGCATAATCCCTAGGTTGTCTTCATGACCATTTCTGTGTCTGATTCTGTTGGAACATTCTTCCGGAAATGGCGGCTGCAAGTGCTGCTTTGAAACTGGGATCTTTCGTCAGTGAAGAAGCCATTTGATCTACGAAAAACTGCTGGAATTCCGGTGACTCGACTCTCTGACTAGGCGGTTTCGGAATGTCGTTGGCCTTAGATTTTGTCATGTCTAGAGTGATGGTTGGTCCGGATGAGCTCAAGAAGGTCGAGCAAGGGACCGAACCGAGCGCCATGCTGCGGTTGGAGCCCGAGTTCGCCTCGAGCTTCGAAGGGTGTGGATGGTTGTGCTCCCCTTCATATGTTGCAACCAGGATTGATTGGTCTTCAACACTTCTTTGCACCTTCAAACAAAAATGAAATCGGAACAAATTAATCACCCATTATGTTATAGCTCGTGTTCAAGTTGTTGTCATTACAAAGTTTACTAGTAACCTAAATATGACAGGATGTCACCCCTCAAACTAGCTTAAGGCCAGTCTTAGAGGATAACAAGATGTCTTGGCTCACCTTCTTTTTGACAGGGCAGCTCGGAGCAAAAGAGCATTTGAAGTAAGCTCTGGGAGAAGGGTTGTCTCTGGTGACCTTTTGACCATATTTCCTCCATTGATACCCATCCTTCACTATCTGTGAAGTGTACATGCAATTACAGTTGCTCAGTACTAGAACAATGCCTCATAAATTAACAAGAAATCATCCAGATGGCTTGAGTGGATTTTAAACAACAAAGGGGTGATCTTTGGAAGATAGTAAAGATGTCACAAATAACTTACGAGGCTTGTATCCGATGCTTCAGTTCGCACGTAAGCCTTTGAAACTTTTGCCTTGATGTGTTCTTCTCTTGGTTTCTTGCACGAGTCTTCGTCACTCGAGCTACTCTCGGAATTTCCATTAGGCCTATCATGATTAGCACCAATATTGTTGTTGCTGTTGGCATTCGTGGTGCTTTCGGCCTTTCTCTTCTTCGATATGGTACTGTTTTCTGTTCCCTGGTTCTTGGCCATAAAGTCCACCAATTGGCTTCGCAAGGTGTTGTAATTCTCACAGAGTGCAGTTAGCATTTCAGTTAGCTTCTTGTTTTCGGCGTTGACACGATTTAGTTCCTCTACCAAAGCACCCGTCTGAACACACGAAAGAGAACAAGAAAACATAAACATCTTCTTCTTCATTTGTTCATCCTGTACTGAGTATCTGAAAGCTGACTGAAGTCTCTCTTCTAGGAACGTGTCGTGTCTTGCTTTTGGTTCCAAATTAAGAAGAAGACTCAATTGAATTTGAAAGATGAGAAAAATAAAAGCGCGTATGAAAACCATCCAAGAACTACTAACCTCTTGTTTAACTGGTGCCTTCATTCCAAACGGAAAGAAATTGCTTTCTTTCTCTTGTTTCTGAAAGTAAAGGCAACATGGAGAATCTCCAAGTTAGCAACTCAAGCATGAAATCTACCTACTATGCCACCAGAACACACCACACCAAGCATGAAAATCGTCACGTACCGGAGTTTCAGCGAAAAACTGGAGAGGATTCGAGTTGAGATCCAACGAAGTGTCAACCAAACTGGTATATTCCATAGCCCTTGCAACAAAATCAAGCAATATCCCTTCAAAAGTCCCTCAGCAACCTCTGCCAATTCTTCGAGCACAGTTCAGAAAGTCTCCCAAACTTGGCGTGCGTATAGGCGATGAATCAGATTTCTGACCAACCCAAATGACCCAAAGCCATGTTATTTATAGAACTTGGAAAAGCTCAATCTTTTGTCTTAATTACAACTTGTGGGAAGGTAGGAAGGAAGGTGAAGGATGAGAATCCCTAAAATAATGTGATGGGTAGAAGCTTGTAGTGAGGAGCCAGTTGGTTGGCGTTTGTCGGTTGAGAATTCTTGCGAATGGTCAAAGTCAAGCCCACCCTTGAGAAACAAGAGAAGAAAGTACAAATCATGTGTGGATTTTGTAGTAGTTACATATTTTTATTCGTGGCTGAGTAAGAATAGAAGTCCTATCTTGACCCGTTGCTGTATTCACGTGTACCTTTTTCTACCTCTAAATCGCCTTTTTGGTCGACATGTTTTTCCTGTTCCTTGACGATCATATGCCTTCCTGTCACGTTTTCCCAACCATTTTGTATTAAATTTACAACGAAAAGAGAAAAAATTATCGAGCTATTTTGCAAGAAGTTAAATAGATTGTGGGAGAAGACGACGAGAACATGAGTGTATGCGGATGCCAAAGTGATGGAGAGGGAGGACAGATAGAGGCGAGCGTAGTTGGGCTAGGATGCACAAAAAAAAAGTAGTCCATCCGTCCCAGACGAGTTTTCTTTGTTGGTTTGTCCAAATGAATTGTTCATTTCTAGATTAGAAAAGATTTTGTATGTATTTTTTAATTTATTCATTTTACACTTTTTTTATTCATCTTCTTTCTCGATATTTAACTATTCACCAACTTATTTCCTCTCTCCTGACGCACTTCCTTCTCCCCCCTCTCTTTTTAGGGATATAATGAAAAACACACCATATATAATTTATATTTTTAATATGCGTTCCAAGTCAAATTAGAACAATTAAATTGGCATGAATTGCGTATTAGATATCAAGTTAATTAAAAATTACTTGAATGACCATTATCAAGTTTTTTATTGGGATGGAAATCAGTGATTCCAATACATAGGGTGCCATGTATCATCTAAATTATATAATTTTTGGGGTAAATCATCTAAAACAGTATTATGAGTCTAAAATATGATACGTTTCAGAGATTGATTTAGGTGGGACAATTTTTTTCTTTGGTAAAACAGACATTGCATTGACTAAGATAATACTCCTTCCGTTCCACATAATGTGATCAACTTTTTGTACACTGATTAAGAATTTAAGTGATATATTATGTGCTTTCAATTCTACCCTTTAGAGAGAGGATGGGAAGAAAGTGGGTCGGGACAGAGAAAATGACTCAGTGGAGTGTTAAATGTGGAAAGAGAAATAAATGAAAAAATATAAAAAAGTAGGCTAAGAGAGAAAAAAATTAGTTGATAGAAATTTAAATGTGGAGAGAGAAATAGAATAAAAAATTGAAAAAGGATAAATATGTAAAAGTACCTATATAATTTTTTTTAATATGGAAATGAACAAATTTTGTGGGACGGCCCAAAAAGAAAAGTTTATTAAATTATGCGGGGTGGAGGGAGTAATGTACAACCAAAAGAGCACAAACTAATGTATGACGCTAGAAACAAATTACAACAAGTACAACTAAGAAAGCACAAGCATCGCCAGCATGGCTTTGGAGGAAAGCATAAAAGATAAATATTACCAGTGTTAGATTTTTAAAATCTATTTCAAATATTCAAATGGTAACAGGGTGGAAGAGATGCAATATGGCATCATTTCCAGGGGCGCATGAAATGGTAGTTTTCATTACTGCCGTGGTTATCATCAAATCCAATGGAGTTAGAGAGGGTTTCCAAGGCCAAATCAAATTGATTCACAGATCGAAGGGAAAGAACATCATCTCGCTCTACTAGATCCGTCAACTTCGAACTGTAATCCCACCATTTCGTACCCGCATCGGAGATCACAACCGAAACCAACAGAATCGGAGGTCCAGTTACCGCAACGAATTTGGAGAAAAAAAATTCAGATCTGAGGGTAGCAAGTGAAAGAGAGTAAATTTGCAGTTGAAGGACTTCCAATCTATCGATGGAAGTGAAGATCGGAGGGTGGAGGTGGGTGGTAGCAAAGACGGGGTGCCACGGCAGAGACAACAAAAGACACGAACGAAAGCCGGAGGAGGAGAAGGAACATTGGAATGGCTCGCCTTCCATTCTTTCAACCATGGAAGCTGGAGGAGGAAGGAGCGGCCGTTAGTTTTTCTTCTTTGGGGAGAGGATGGAGGGTTTTTGGGGTGCTGCGCTGACCATGTGCTTCTCAGTCAACCATATTCACACTCGACTTACGTGGGACTAAACTATGTTGGTTTTTGCTAACTCATCTTTTGGTTGTAAACATGGTGCGGATCTAATAAAAATTAAAGGGTGCGAAGCCTCTCAAATTGGCACTTTCAAATTTACTAACACCATTTGTGGAAATGCTTAACATGGTTGTACTACATGTTTATACAAGTAATACAAGGAGTTGCATCAAGAATTTAACAATGTTGAAAGGATATCTTGTAAAGGGAGAGTGCATGTTAAATGCAAAATGCCAACAAAAAATAGCTTATGCTATCCTAGCACCTCTTCTTGAAGGCATAATCTGAAAATAACTATCATAGGGGCTTAAAGCGTAGAAAATCTACATTTTATTTACTCCTATGCCTAGTCTCAGCCAGCCAACATTATGCTTCAGTTATGCAAACAAAAAGAAAAAACTTTGGATTAATCTTCGATAGCTAAATTTTATAGAGGTCAGTTGCTCTTTATTACACATCTTGTTTTTGAGGAAATTTTTTTGCTACATCTTAAGTAAGTTGTAAATGTTAAAGTCTGATATCCAATTAAAAGGGATGATTATGGAAAGGATAAGTTCACTAGTATAATCAATCCCAATTCCCTGTAGTTGTATGAGACCATAGGACTCTAATTGTATGAGATAATAGGGTTCATGTAGTTTTTTTTACTCTTGCTCTTGCTTCTCTGGGAGATGATCCCCAAATTATTGAAATTAGTTCAAATGGAAGAAAAAAAAAATTATTGATATCTTGAGGACGCCCTAAAGCTCTCATGGTGATCTTTGATTATTTGAAAAAAGGTAAAATTAGGGGCCTCATGCAAAGCACTGAATACGAGGTGATCTCAAGCCTCTATTTAGTAAAGTGGTGGTCGATCTAAAGGAAAAAATTTGGCTGCTACCCAGGTTGAAGGAATCTTCCTCCTACCCCCCATGTAGCGACGATTAATGATTGTTAAATATTTTTAGTGACTTTTATTTAGTAACGCTAAAAAAGTACTGTTAAAAGTTATCGCTAAAAGTGTTAACAGAAAAATTACTGAAAATATTTAACGATTATTAATTGTCACTACATAAAGGATTGGAGAAAGATTTCTACGATCAGGATAGCAGCCAAAGTTTGTTCCGATCCAAAAGAAGTGGACGAGGTACTGACCTAAGGACCATTAGACAGAGGTAGTGCCTAACTCCAAATTGTTTATCTATTTTTATTCCCTCTTCTTTTACTTCTTTTCTTAAATTTCCTTCCCCTTTTCTACATCATTTTACCGTATTCTAAGTTTTCAAAGAATCGGAAACTATGATGCACGCCGCGAAGAAAAGGAAGAAACTACGTTCATCCTATCCTATGATATGCTAATTCACTCATTTGTTTGTTCCCAAAAAGTCAAAACAGTTGTCGACAAAACATAAAAACAGCATTTTCCTTTAAAAAAGTTGCTTCAAAAACTTAGTCCCAAAGCATGCTGTGGAACTTGATCCCAAAGATATTGTGATCAAATATGCTTTCTCCGCCTGCTACTTTAGAGTGAAGTGTTGGTGATTGGTGCCTGATTAGTACCACAAATTACTGTACTTAGGAAGATATTTATAAAGTTAAACCCAGGTACTAATTACCGTAAAAATTAGTCAACCAATGGCCAAATGTGTCAAACATGGGCTGTACGACGACTTTAAACCGGCTTTGAAATTGTGCACACGACTTCTACACGAATGAAATGAATAAGTGGTCCATGCCACCCCACCCCACCCCACCTCCTTCTATCTTTTCTTAAAGGTGTGCTTACAGGATCTGACCAGGAAGCTGTGTTCCCACATCTTGAATTTTAGGAAATTGGTCTCCTCAACAAATTTATTCAATGAACACAAAAAATTCATTTCATTACTTTTCATATAAGAAAGTAAATTTTAATTAAGTTAGATCGACTCAGGAGAAAACCCAAAAAGGAAGAAATCTTTTGATGCTGAAAGAGATTATTTAATTGTTAGAACGAGGAAGTTCAATGTTGAACATGAGACCGTTTTTCAAATTTCAGTACCTTTACTTTTGTTTAGCTTTTGGGTTGTATAATTCGGGCTCTCTTCTCATCTACCTAATCCGATGAAATGTCTGCCACGTCAATATTAGTGTTGACTCTAGTTTCTCCATGTAAGAAAAATCCTAATTATCACGCTTTAGATCTGCGCTTCCTCTTTGATATTCGTTTCAAATTTAGTTTCTCGGCTCGCTGTGGTAGCTCTCTTTGTTAAGCCACCTCCTTTAGGCTTAAGATTGAAGTTAGTTCAGATCTGCAAATGTTCGACCATGAACAACGTGGTTGTTCTTTGCGGGCATGAATTTCCTTTGGATTTTATGTGTTCTCTCTCTCGTTTGTGGAGTTTTTCCTCTTCAATATGAAATTTTCCTCGGTATTAGGTTGCAAATAGCGCTTCTTGACATCTTTATCCACCTAGATGTTTATTTATCTTTGGTTTGTTGATTCAATGAATCAAACGTCTATACATAAATGTGAATCACGAAAGGAAATTGATAACAACACTTTATTTTTGACTATTTACAGCTTACTTTTGCTGCTAAAATTTGTTAAGTGGTATTCCTACTTTACATGAGTAACGGCGTGTAAGAATAGAACAGAGGAAGTGATTACTTATTTTTATCAAGATCGAAAACTAAGAAAAAATCTTATTTAGAACTTATTAAGGGGGTTGGAAACTAATAATCACGACTATTTAGAATCGTTTGAATATATGTTCATACCCTATTCTGGTCGCACCCTAGGGCCCGCTAAGGGACCCGCTTTGTGCGACACATCACCAGTCAATGGCCAATCCTTTCGAGTGTCCACAGGCATCACCAATGCAGCAACATAAACACAATCAAGCCGTTGAAAAAGGAGCTTGATCCTTCTAAGGGGGTCAGCCACCCCTTCCACAAGGGGGTCGACCACCCCTTCCTCAAGGGGGTCGGCCACTCCTTCGTCAAGGGGGTCGGCCACCCTTTTTGTCTCGCAAAGATCACTCCTCAACACCGACATCACTCATCGCGCTCTCTACCATGCGCGCTCAACGCCAATGATCACATGACGCGCCGCACCCATTGTGGGCAATCGTCACGACGACAGCATATTATCCCAAGTATTGCTCCGCGACAGTCATCAGCGCGCCCTTACGCGATGCTTATGATACGTGCCTCCGACACAAAGTATTGCTCCGCGACAGTCGTCGCCACGCCCTTGCGCCATGCTTATGATACGTGCCCCCGGCACCAAGTATTGCTCCGCGACAATCGTCGCCGCACCCTTGCGCCACGCTGATGATACGTGCCCCCGGCACTAAATATTGCTCCGTGACAGTCGCCGCCGCGCCCTTGCGCCACGCTGATGATACGTGCCCCCGGCACTAAGTATTGCCCCTTGACAGTCGTCGCCGCGCCCTTGTGCCACGCATACGTGCCCCCGGCACTAAGTATTTCCCCTTGACAGTCGTCGCCGTGCCCTTGTGCCACGCATATGATACGTGCCCCCGGCACTAAGTATTGCACCGCGACAGTCGTCGCCGCACCCTTGTGCCACGCTGATGATACGTGCCCCCTGCACCAAGTATACCTCCGAGACAGTCGTCGCAGTGCCCATGCACCACAACCATATTATGGGCCTCTGGGCATCACACCTGTTCACCACACCATGTGCCCCCGCCATGGATGTGGAACATGCTTCGACCCACTCTCCGGAGTGTGCGGCATTCCGGGGGCTCTGCTCGTAGTGCTCCAGCACAAGGACCCCTCCCTGCGGCATGGGCTGAGCGCCATCACGGGCTTAGTGCCATCGCCTGCTCAATTAAACTGCGAGACGGACTGTACGCCGTCACCGGCTTAATCAAATTGCGGCATGGGCTGAGTGCCATCACGGGCTTAGCGCCATCGCCTGCTCAATTAAACTGCGAGACGGACTGTACGCCGTCACCTGCTTAATCAAACTGCGGCATGGGCTGAGTGCCATCACGGGCTTAGTGCCATCGCCGGCTCAATCAAACTGCGGGACGGGCTGTATGCCATCGCCGGCTCAATCAAACTGCAGCATGGGCAGAGCGCCATCACGGGCTTAGCGCCATCGCCGGCTCAATCAAACTGCGGGATGGGTTGTATGTCGTCGCCGGCTCAATCAAACTGCGGCATGGGCAGAGCGCCATCATGGGCTTAGCGCCATCGCCGGCTCAATCAAACTGCGGGACGGGCTGTATGCCGTCGCCGGGTCAATCAAACTGCGGCATGGGCTAAGCGCCATCACGGGCTTAGCGCCATCACCGGCTCAATCAAACTGCAGGACGGGCTGTATGCCGTCGCCGGGTCAATCAAACTGCAGCATGGGCTGAACGCCATCACGGGCTTAGCGCCATCGCCGGCTCAATCAAACTGCGGGACTGGCTGTATGCCGTCGCCGGGTCAATCAAACTGCGGCTTGGGCTGAGCGCCATCACGGGCTTAGTGCCATCGTCGGCTCAATCAAATTGCGGGACGGGCTGTATGCTGTCGCCGGCTCAATCAAACTGCGGGACGGGCTGTATGCCGTCTCCGGGTTAATCAAACTGCGGCATGGGCTGAGCGCCATCACGGGCTTAGTGCCATCGCCGGCTCAATCAAACTGCGAGACGGGCTTTGTGCCGTCGTCGGCTCAATCAAACTGCGACATGGGCTTAGGGCCATCACGGGCTTAGCGGCATCGCCGGCTCAATCACCGGGGGCTCTGGCCCTCGGAGCAGGATGGGTTCTAGCCACATCGTTTATGCGTGCGGCGTCCGCTCGGGTTGTCCCTCCGCGCACACCACACGCAGGGGGCTATGTTCATACCCTATTCTAGTTAGACCAGTAGGGCCCGCTAGGGAACCCACTTTGCACGACACATCACCCAGTTGACGGTCTGTTATTCAACGCTCACAGGCCTGTCAAAGCGTCACATAATCAAGTCACGTTCTTTTTCCCTTTGAGAAGCAACCTTGGATGCCTTCCCCCCCCCCTCGAGGGGGTCGGCCACCTACCTTGACAACTGACGTCCGTCGCCCATGGTCGGGCACCTTAGTCGCAGCGTCCTTCGTCGCCCGCGTCCGCACTCCAACTCCGCAACTCTCGTCGGCCGCGCTCCAACTCCGCGACTCTCGTCGCTCGTGCGCCATCTTCGCGACATTCATTGCCCTCTTCCGCACGACAGCTCTGCGACTCCCGTCGCCCGCACACTTTCTCCGCGACCTTCGTTGCCACGCCCAAGCGCCACTTCCATGACATGTGCCCCGGCACCAAGTATTGTTCCGCGACGGTTGTCGCCGCGCCCCATGCGCCACAATCATGTCACAAGCCTCCGGGCATCACACTTATTCACCACACCATGTGCCCCCACCATGGACGTGGAACATGCTTCGAACCACTCTCTGGAGTGTACGGCATTCTGGGGCCTCCGCTCTTAGTGCTCCGGCAAGAGGACCCCTCACCGTGGCATGTGCTTATCGCCATCACGGGCTTAGCGCCATCACTGGCTTAGTGCCATCACGGCTTAGTGCCATCGCCGGCTCAATCACCAGGGGGTTTGGCCCTCGCAGCAGGATGGGCTTGCAACCCTGGAGCCATCATCGGCACAACCTTGAAGCCACCAACATCACACTTGCAGGGAGCTCTGACACAAAGACTTCACCGCAACAGACTCTAAGCACCAAGCGGCGACCATGGCCACTCATATTACTCATGTCACTGTTGATCGTCGACACCACCAGGGCAATGACCCACAGGTCACTTTGGGACGGGAGCAGGTCCTTGGAGGGCATCGCGCCTAGTCCGCCTGGCAGTTGGCTACAGGGGCAACCCTCACCGTTGTCAGGTTCTCTACGCGTCTCTTGACGTACCTTGTGAGATTCCGTAAGGGCTTGGACTGGAGGCTGGGGCAACGGGCTACTCTGACCATGCTACCGTGGCATGATCAGTCTCCTCAGACAGGCAGAGAGATGTTGCTAGGACAGGGTAGCACGAACTTAGGGACCAACAGTCCCAACGGAGAATCAGTGCTTTGGCCCCCCCGGGGACGTGTCGTTCCCAGGGTGACACATGTCAACTTATGATACATGCACATTTTTGCCTATAAATAGTGGACTTTGAAGCTTTTTCAAGGATCTTTTCTCTCATTTGAACTTTTCACTCTCTCTCTCTAAAAAGACATTCTCTCTGAAATTCTAGTGAGAGAAACACACTTGGACTCCCGTCTCCGGACCCTCGACGCTGCATCCTTGACACGGACTGTTGACTGTCGGTCCTGTTCGTCGTCGCCCTGCCTGCGAGGCGCTGCCAGCCCTCGCGACCTGTCTGGGGAGCTTTGCTCTCAGCCCTTACTCTGTCCTTACTGTCTCCCGCTTTGCCTACCTGGAAGCTGACTCAGACTGCATCATTTGTGGCACCTTCACGTTGTATCGAACCCCTTTCCGCATCAACAATATATTACTCCTATAAATTAATTCCAAACCTCCCTTAGTTCCTCCTCCCATAATATCAACTCTTCTTAACTCATCAATTTAAAATGACCTGAAATCATATGATATTTATACTAAACTTTATCAATTTAGAGTGACCCAAAACCATACGATATTTAAATTAGACGGGCTTAGAAAATGGACCTGATCCTGTTTGGTAGTGGTACTTACGTCAGGGCGCTGAGGTCATGACGGTGATACAATTGCAGCTCACCTGTTGCCCCAATTGCCAAATCCTAAACGCGCGACTTGTACTAATCGTTGCAGTAGTATCAACTCACCCAAAGACTTTTACAATGGACCATGACAAAACTCACTATAATGGTACGAGTCACTGGTTGGTGAGTGTTCATTGAACCTCATAAAACTGGTCTACGTGTGTCCACATTCATGAATGGTTTAACCCTTTGTCCTTGTCATTGTCCATGTCCATGTCCATGTCCATTTAATTGTAGGATAAAGCCAAATTGTATTCAAAGTACCATGGAATTGAAGAGTAAACATAGAATTTGGTCTTTGATTACACGCACACGTTCAAGAAATTGGCGTCTGGAGATTTGTATAAGCCCATAGGACACAAACCAAGGCTCATGGTATTTGTGGGCCAACGTGATGGTCTAACCATGCATGCTAATGCTACTTGTGCTGAAAGATCGCTTTGGGTGGTCGAATATTATTTTTCCAGATAACGCTTTTATTTTCATTTTGCATCTCAGATGACGTGGCAGTTATGTCTACTCGTCAACTTCACACAATTTCTCACAAATCAAGCCCCCATCACCACCACCACCTACCAACGTTGCCACATCAAACATCGAGCCCACAACCGGCATCCAACAGCCTCCTACCACCGCTACCACACCCACCACCGAGCCCACCTCCACTAATCACCTCTAGTGCCTAGTCGTCACTCAAGAGTGTCGACAGGCGCCCGAAATGGAGATAAATAATAGTCACCTCACGAGACGAAGTGACTGTGGTGGGAGGCTGTTCGCTGATGGTGGTGGGTTATGTGATGTCGATGAGTAGGCATGCTGTGACTGTCACGTAGTCGACAACACAAAATGGGAATAAAAGCTTATTAGGGAATAAAGGGTAGATTCTTAATCTACAAATGCGCGCAATTAGGTTTCACCCACCCTCTCCATCCGAGAATCTTCCGTATATTCTATTCCCTCCAAATGAAGTTAAAGCCAAATTTCTATTTTCTCTCCCAGTGTGCATCCCTCCGATAAGATGGTACAATGTTCCTTTAATAGGCATGGGAAATTCTTAAGGAAAAGTATTATTCTAAGCACATTTGAGAGCCAGAAGAACAGGCAGGCCAAATTCTGAAGTGGCTCGATGCTGATTTGTCTCTGTAGAGGGCGTGCAGGGGGGGGGGGGAGAAGAATGAGAGCAAGTCTTTTCTGTATTCAAAGTGGCTCCATCCGTGTGCTAGTTTGGTCAATAGGCAACAGTCCACGGAATTTGAAAACCATCACCTAAAGAAGACAAAAAATGGTATAGCAGTAGTATGATCTAATTAATGGTAAGAGCTTATCACAATTTGACACGGATACATAAGCTGAGGGTATAAAGGAAGATAAATTTATCAGTATGTTCATATATTTTCTCTTCCCTTTCCCTCCATTCGTGTTTAAAGAGAAAATGAACTAGCCTCTTCTTTTGATGCCGCAATCAACAGACAATAATTTTCTTTTTATAAACTTCTTTGTTTAAATAAAAAAAATGAAAAAAATTATCTTTCTAAGGCTTTGAGTTCTTCTTTCTTGTTTATTATTCAATAGAATTCTTTTCTTTAAATAAATTTAAAAAATTATTTTTTGTCTTCTCGTGATGAATAGAAAAAAAAATATAAAGCTTATAGAATCAAACCAAACTACAAGAAAATGATGAAAATTATAAATTTTAACTGTATACCATAAACCAATTTAGTAGATTATAAAAATAAAGACGTAGATGAATTCTTTTAAAAAAAATCATTAATTTTTTTTCAGCAGTAACATCAAATATTTCTTTAATCCAGAAGCTTGGAAAAAAGATTTCCGAACATTGATCAATTAAAAACATCAAATATACATTGCTTCTTGAACAAGTCAGAAAAGAAATAAGAACATAATTGAATTATATTATTTTAACCAAAAAAGCTAATAATATCACTTCAAAAATTACTCTCGACCACATTCACGTACAAGGCACGTACTCCATACTACTCAAAGAAAAGGGAAGAAAGAAGTTAATTTTCTTTCTTTTCCTCTCTTGTCTTTCCTTAAAAATACTCACAAACATGCTAGAAGAGTTAAATGTACCGATGGCGAGATTATAGGTGGTTCCTAAGGTGAGATCATACCTAAAAATCGTGTTTTGTTCTTGTAACTATAGGTGCTTCTCATTTTTTTCATCACACATGCTTTTCGATTAGCCAACTGAGTCTTATCATGGTACAAGAGCTAGACCTTACTTGTGTCTCATGATCGTCCTGTTACATCTTGTTATAGTCCACTTCAATCAAATCAATGCTTGAGATCACTTAAAATTGCATGCTGAGCGTGAGGATGACTATAGAAATTTCATATTGACTATCAGAAGAGAATTAAATTATTTTTTTTATATTTTTAAACGAGCTTTTAAGTTGGACACCTATAAAAAATTTCGTCTTTTTCAACGTAGTCAGATGGTGGCTTCTTTTGACATTGAAATCGAGGGGCTTAATCAGCACCAAAGGCTGAATTGTGAGAAATTAAATGCAAAAGAAAGACTCTGGTGGCAGTGACGTTTGATTAAATTGCAGCATTCAGTTTAAAATCTTTCTCATGGGTGTGCACATATAAACCGGAGTACTCCCCTTTGATTCCCAAACTGTCATATGCTAATTGGTCACCAACTCATATCATGGGTACAAGAGCTATGCCTTACTTATGCCCTATGATCTTCCCGCCACACTTTGTTAGTCCACTTCAATCAAGCCAAGACTTGAGATCACCTCAAATTTTATGTTCGGTCTGAGGACGGAGAATTGGAGAATTGGTTGCTGCTACTGCTGCTGAGATGAAAAATGTAAACGCGGGTATAACATCATAACTTTTAGTGACACTTTTCAAGTAATTAACAATCTCATAAACACTCCTTCATTTCCACATAATTTGATCAACTTTTTTTTTTCTAGATCGTCTCATAAAAATCACTCATTTCTAAATTAAGAAATGTTGTTTTAGTACTTTTACATATTTATCCTTTTTACACTCTTTTTTGTTTAATTTCTCTCTCCACATTTAAACCTCCATCAACTTATTTTTTTTTCTCTTGCATCCTTTGTTATTTATTTTTTTCTCCACATTTAACTTTACTAAATTAGTTTCTTTCTCCTGATATATTTTCTTTCTCTCTTCTTTTCAAACGGGAGGATGAAAAATATATAATATATTATTTAAATTCTTAATTTACGTTTAAAAAAAATCGATTAAGTTATGTAAAAGTAAAACGAGGGGAGTAGGTTAGGTCATGGCCGACGTGAAGATCAAATCTAGAAACAAAGAAACATCACTTATAGTCAGGAGTTGGAGCCGTGGATAATTGATCTATGATGAGCACTTGACCAGTCAAGTGTCCCCCCCAGTAGTACTAGTACTAGTACTAGTAATAGTAATAGTAATAGTAGTAGTGTTCATCACTTTCCCGCCACAGCCCACATGTGAAGAAAGTTGCCCCTACATAATGATGCCATGCATGAGATCATTCATCACCACACTTGCTGCATTTTCAATTGATGCTTTATCCTATACGTACGCACATGTCTGCATCTCACTTTCATGTGGGTCTTTAATTTGTCAATTTCCTCGAAGAATTATTATCCTTCATGACTCCAAACACATGTTGAAGTCTTCTCCTATACATTTTGAATTTAAAAAAAAAAAACGTCACTACTTTATCACTAATTTATCAGGAAATTGGAAATGATAGCGTATTGTATCGCGTGCTTTAACTTTATATGGTACTGTAATCTCCTTTCTATCTTCACAAATAGTAGATTAAAAGATTATATTCACTCTTGTATTCTGTTATATATCGTTTTCTATTATTAAAGAAGTAACAGTTATTATTTAAATATATTTTTAGAAACAGAAGAAAAGACGAAATAGCATAAGAGAGTAAAAGAATAGTCGCCACTCCGGTTCCCCCCCCCCCCCCCCCACCATCCAAAATAAAATCCTGGCTCCCTCTCGGCTTCATGTCCCTTTAATTTCTCTCGTGTCTTTGTTTTCGTTTTTTTTCCCTGCTTGTGGTGCCTTTTCTTTTTTTTTTTTCTTGTGCATAGAAAATTACTTCATTATGGACTAAAAAAATGGAGGATGGCAATCTTTCATCAAATAAAAAGACTTGAATTGATTTTCTAATAATACTCATAAAAAAAAAAAAAACTTTACCAGCATATTGAATGGCAAAGCGTTTTAATTGATTTTAGCGTGTTAAATAAGGAACGACTTTTCAAGTAGTATAATAGCCGTAATCGGAACAGTAGTTCGCTTTGATTTTCTCAGTACTTCATTTGATTTGATTGACATATAAATCAGTCTACTCCTACTCCTAGTGGGGTGGGGAGTTGACGAACTTTGGGCCAAGGTTTTGCTATGGCAGGCAAGTCAGCATCCGCCTGCCTTTTTATATTTTGCAAGTCACCACGTTTATAATTGGTCTTCTCGGCGCGCTCTTATATTATATTTGTGTTCTTGGCACGACGGTGAGGCTATAGACTGTTATCGTGTAGTATTGCTTTTTCATAATTTTAATAGTAATTGTAGATTTTAGGCTATGATATCATAAGGGAAAAAAAAAAAGTAGAAGGCCCGAACTTTCTATCGATTATGAAAATGCTGCTCACTAGGTCTTGTTGAGATACAAGGATAACGACTATGAGACTATGTTGAGGTCTTATGTGTTTTGTTTAAGTTACAAAGTTAACGTAGATACAAGTGTAAGGAGCTGAACCGGGTCAGATAATATAGCCTTCTGAGGACAAATAGTTTATTCTAAATGAGCTATTAGTAAAAAAATATATATGTATATTTTGTTAGTTATATAATGAATGAATTATTACAAATGTATAATATTGATGAAAAATTTGAGACGATACCGAGATGATTCCGGTACCGGTACGTACTATTTTATGGAAGAAACGGTACGCACTCCAGTACGGTATTTATAACTATGGATTATATGCGTTTTTTCAAAGCTAAATTTACATTTCTGGACACTAGAGTTGACAAATTATATAAGTGGGCTTATACATGGAGAAAATATTTGATGACTGTCTAACACCATGACATCAGCTTAGGTGATATTAGATTATCTAACACTTATTATTTGCTGACTAATCAATATTACTATAAATTATTGGCACAACTATTTAGCTGGATAGTAAACCTAAATCATGATTTATCATGGTTAGGAAAGCTTGATGCCCATCCACCCATTTTCTACTGCTTAAGTTTCCACTTATACATGCTTTAGTTTCTATGTTGTTTTTCTTCTGCTTCATCTCACATCTCTTCTCTTTCATCTCTCCCAACAACCATCACCAATTTGAGAAATTGGCTACGGGGGTTACACTAAAGGAGTTTAAAACTACAGTAAAAATGATAAGAAAGTTTCATCATGTCTAATGCTAAAGAACAATAAAGCATGCAGGGAGATAAGTTACTTTCAATTGTGATTGATCCTTAGGTATTATATAACTAATCTTGATCTTATGATTGATTTGATAATTATGGCCTAGAATGCCTAAAGACACCACGTGCATTGCATGTAAGTTAATTATCTTCCAAATGACTTGAAAATGGGTGAACTTTTGAACTAACTCATTTTTTTTAAACTTGTCTTTTAATTTGAGCTAATCTTTGCATAATTTGTAAACCATTTTTATTAGCTTTCAAATACAAAAAAAGGACCATAAATTTGTCTTTTTCTAGAGCAAGGTATGTCCAAAATAAGAATTTTTTTTGGGGAAAAAAAATCAATGTAGTCAACTGTATTGAGGCAGTAGACCTCCAAAAGTGAAATATAGTTGTTTGCCTCATATTACAGTTCACTGTAAGCTTCAAAATTTGAGAATAACAACAAGTTTGGCTAAAATCCACATTAGATCTGATAACGGCTATATTTCATATCCAACATATAGAAATTATTTGAGACTTCATTTAAACACTAGGGAAACATATTTGTAAGCTTTCATACATTGGGATAACATCAAACCTCAAGCATTATACATTTTCTCTCTTCAATCTTATGATTTGATATCAAAGTATCTTTGTGAGCAAACCACTATTGAGAGTGAGCAATTTTCAAATCATCACTTCTCTCAAATACCTATATTAGAGTTTTGCTTGTACTCGTTTCCTTTCAAAAGAGTTTCTTTATATAGAGTTGATTTTTGTACAAGAATTGTGATCAAGGTTTGGGGTTGTCAAGTCTTGAATAAGCTTTGTGACTTCAAGACTTGTGCTTGGTGCAGGGATATTACTAAGTATTTGTAAGATTTTGATCTTGACAAGGACAAAGACTGCTGCTAGTGGATTCTAATACTCTAACAAGGAATTTCTTAAAAAGGTGGATGTGGGCTTGAAGATAGTTTACACCGAATGATTTGAATCTCCTTGTCAAGTACTTCTAAAACAATCTCTTTACTTATTGATTTCTAATTACTTGAGATCGTAAAGCTAGCATATTGGTTGAGCTTGTTCATTGTTTTAGTTTCAATACATGTTTGTGATTAGTTTGAATCTCCAAATTTTTAAAAACCCTATTCACTCCACGCCACCCCCCACCCCCCGGATTGTTTTATATCCATCTGCATAGTTTGCCCACTATTTTATAAACTGATTAGCTAGCAAATTACTAACGATAGTCTGAGACCACCTAAACTAATGACGTGATATTAGACAACCAATGAATATTTTGTCACCACTCGTATAAGAAATTTATTTGATGAACAAAAGCTTATGAGTGAACATGATAATTCAAATTTGTTACCAATTGTACAGGTTTTAGCAGGTTGGTTTAGTTGTCCGATTATGCCCTAAAGTTTGCCCTAGCTTGCATGTACACCAGTCTAGACCTGTTGTGATATCATTTTGAAGAGTAAACATGATGGGCACTCCAAACTTGCTTCATGAACTCCTTATACAAAAAGGGAGAAGTCATACGAAATCTCCGGGCCGTTCAGCCCAAAGTTTAGGCCAGAAATAAGCTCATATGGCCCGGCCCCTACAAATGACTATTTCCAGAATTCCAGTGCCCTATCGAAGCGTAGTCTTTGGGCCTGGGCAGACACCTACGTATTTAACATAGGATGGCGAAGCCCACATCAAACATTTGACCAGTACCTGGTCAAACGTTTATTGTAGTTATCACCTATTATCATGTAGTCGTCTTCGTTAAATTCAATTAGCAACACGCCAACATTTCCAGACGGAAATTTTGACGTAGTAGATTTATTCAGAAGTGATCAAAATATCTGAGAAGAATACCCATTTTTTCTCTATAGGTGAATCTTTCGTTCCTCGCTGTTGATGTATGTCTTCATGTGAAAGGTATCTCTAGGCATGTGCTTGTGCGTTTGCGTGCGCGTGTGTTCATGTGGGTGTTTAATTTGTCATTGATTATGCGGGATGATTACCTACTTGTGTGATTTGCATACTTTCGCTTAGTAGGTATTACTAAATCGTAACTAGCGAAGATAGGAATTCTTCAAGAGTCGTTAAAGATCATGACGAAAGGCGACAAAAGCATTTGCAGCAGTATTTAGCTGCCACCAAAGGCATCGTACTAAAAACTTAACTCTTGTTTGTCAACTAGGAAAACTTGATGAAGTTTGTTTCCCCCTGCCCTCTAATGGTGAGAGAGCTGTTCTCAGATATACTTGGGACTAGTTGTTATGGATTTCTAGTGGAAAGGATCTGTTAATTTATTTGGTCGTTAACAAGAGAAAGATTGAAGCAACAATGTATCAGGAGAGCATTTAGATTTGGATCAAAGATCTGAATTCACTGATCCTGGCATTGCAACTGCTGAAAATAGAGAAACGGTACGAATGGCTTCAGCCTCATCACCGCCACCAAAGAAGCAAGAAAAGAAAGATCTGGGTTGGATGGAATGGTTCAAAGGGTGGTATGACTTGATTTTCGAGGCATGTTTTCAGAAAATAATGTCAAGGCATTTGCATAACCCGTTGCCATTGCCTCCGCTCGATGGCAAAACCTGCATTGTGACTGGATCCACTAGTGGAATTGGACTTGAAATGGCAAGGCAATTAGAAGAATCAGGGGCTCATGTTATTATGGCAGTGAGGAACCCCATTGCAGCCAATGAACTAATCCAGAAATGGCAGAACCGGAGGACCGATTCGGCCCCCCTGAACATCGATGTCATGGAACTCGATCTTCTTTCTCTAGAATCAGTTACAAGGTTCTCCGAATTGTGGAACTCGAGTGGCAAACCATTGAATGTTCTTATTAACAATGCGGGGATTTTCTCCATCGGAGAGCCACAGAAGTTTTCAAGAGATGGGTATGAGAGACATATGCAGGTGAATCACCTTGCTCCGGCCTTGCTTTCACTACTGCTATTGCCATCGCTCAAGAGAGGCGCTCCAAGCCGGATTATAAACGTGAATTCGGTCATGCATGCCATTGGCTTCGTTGACACTAGTGATATGAACTTTACCTCAGGAAATCGTAAACTTACAAGCTTAAAGGCTTACTCGAGCAGTAAGTTAGCGCAGTTGATGTTCTGCAGAAAAGTCTGCCTGCTGATGCTGGTATAAACATAATATGTGTTGAACCCGGTAGCGTCCGAACAAATGTTGCAAGGGATCTTTCAAAGATCGTGCAGGTTGCTTATCAGTTTATTCCATTTTTTCTCTTTACAGCTCTTGAAGGATCGAGAAGCGCAATTTTTGCAGCTACTGATCCTGAAATCCTGGAAGCCGAAGTCCGAAGAGTGGCCAGTTTGTGCTTACATTTCCTACAAATGTCGACCTATGAATCCTAGCAAAGAAGCACACAATGTCAATACCTCCCACATAGTGTGGGAAAAGACACTTGACATGGTTGGCCTTCCTTCCAATATTGTGGAGATGTCGCTGCAATGGAAGGTGAGAATTAAGTGCATCCCCCATGTTCTGAAATACTCTTAAGAGACTAAATACATCTCCCTGATGATCCAATGGTGCCGAGTGGAAGGGCCGTTGCTCAACGGAACGAATAAAAGTTACTCTAGGAATAGTCCCCAGGGGCTCACGTCGACGAAAAGGTTTGGCACCTCGAAGTCGGCTCTTCTTACGCCCTCTTTCCCCGGATAATCGTTATGTTGTATCTCGATGTCGGCAGCCCTCTTTTCCCGGATAATTGCTATGTTGTATCTCGTTGGTTGATTAATTACTGCCACTTTCTTTCACGTTATTTGGCAAGAGGAAAGAAAATAAAGAACCACATTTAAGATGGTATGCTCTCTCAGTCTATTAAAGAAATAGTCAGGATATGTCACGACTTTGTTATTGTTACTTCCCGTTGAAAAATGAAAAGCTAAAAATAAATTGACCTATCAAAATTTTTGAACTTTTTACTTCCATCATTTTTATTCTTGCGCATTTATCAAAAACAAATGATAAGCGTTAGCCAAAGGAACAGTAATCTCAATAATTGGTATTCACAAGACAGCATTGCCGACGGATACCACCAAATGATCAACTTTTTTGTACTATCACTTGATAAAGTAACCATTAGCAGATGACCAGATCAAAAACCAGATAATTGGATCAATTCAGCAATGCCTGATTTTGGTGGTGACCGGTGAAGAGATTTGATAATGGACTGCTGTCAGTGGATGAAATGATGCTCTTTTATCTGGATCTTGACTTAAAATACTACGTCACCATATCGGTAGAAGCTGCTTAGAAAGATGATAATAATAATGAAAATAATTGTGAAGCGTGCTAATCCTTTCGTGGAGATTCGTTACAATCTTACTGGTTATATATACTTTAATATTTCCATAGGCCCTGTGCGTGTCACTCTCCATATCCATGTCTTCCAATAACCGCAAGACAAACCCTCCTCCCTCTTCCAATCACCCCCTTGTTGGCGCCAATTCCCGCCACCCCACCACCGCCCTCCCTCGTGTAACCATCAGCCACCGCAACCACCACTTTATCAAACTTCCCGGCCAACCCAAATTTCCACAAGGTGGGACCCATGACCACAATTCTTCCCAGTCAAGTCCCCTTTCCAAAAGGAGAACAGTCATAGATCCCAACCTTAAATTGACTAATTACCATAACTTGCTCCAACCGACCCACCTCTTCAAAAATGGATCATCAATCGAACCAATCCCTGCAAGAAACCTACCAGCTCATCAACAGAACCCAAAACATAATCTTCGGCAAGTACGAAATGGGAAGGGTACTAGGCCAAGGCACCTTCGCCAAGGTCTACTACGGCAAAAACCTCGCGACGTCCGAAAGCGTCGCGATAAAGGTCATCAACAAAGAACAAGTCAAGAAAGAAGAAATGATGGAGCAAATCAAGCGAGAAATCTCCACCATGCGGCTGGTCAAGCACCCGAACATAGTCGAGCTGAAGGAAGTCATGGCCACCAAGCAGAAAATCTTCTTCGTCATGGAGTACATCAAAGGCGGCGAGCTCTTCGCAAAGGTCGCCAAAGGCAAACTCAAAGAAGATGTAGCAAGAAAGTACTTTCAACAGCTCATCAGCGCCGTGGATTTTTGTCACAGCCGTGGAGTGTCTCACCGTGATCTCAAGCCTGAAAACCTCCTCCTTGACGAAACTGGCAACTTGAAGATATCGGATTTCGGGTTGTCGGCCTTGCCGGAGCAGCTCAGGCAGGACGGGTTGCTACACACACAGTGTGGAACACCGGCTTATGTGGCTCCTGAGGTGCTAAGGAAAAAAGGGTATGATGGTGCTAAAGCAGATTTATGGTCATGTGGGGTTATATTGTACGTTTTGCTTGCAGGGTTTCTTCCGTTCCAAGATGAAAACATAATGAAGATGTATAGGAAGATTTTCAAAGCAGAGTACGAATTTCCACCCTGGTTTTCTTACGACTCGAAGCGATTGATATCGAAATTGTTGGTTGCTGATCCGGAGAAAAGAATTACTATTGAGGCAATACAGCGGATGCCGTGGTTTCTAAAAGGTTCTACTCCACCAACTAGTATCCCAGTATCAGAACAGGAAACCGAAGAAATGGAGAAGGTGAGGTCAAAGTCTTCGCCGCCGTTTTATAATGCGTTCGAGTTTATTTCGTCAATGTCTTCAGGATTCGACTTGTCGAGCATGTTCGAGAATACAAGGAAATCCGGGTCTATGTTTACGTCGAAATGCTCGCCCTCGGCTATCATGGAGCAGCTAGCAGCGGCGGCGAAAAAGTTGGGTTTTAAGATGGTGGGTGTTAAGGAATACACAATGAAGATGGAGGGGACGAAGGAGGGGAGGAAGGGGAAGCTGGCGGTGACAGCGGAGGTGTTTGAGGTGGCGCCGGAGGTGGCGGTGGTGGAGTTATCGAAGTCTGCCGGGGACACCCTGGAGTACAAGAAGTTTTGTGAAGAGGAAGTGAGGCCCGCCTTGCACGACATTGTTTGGAGCTGGCAAGGTGAAAGTAACTGCCAATAGCGACTCTCTAACGATTTAGGTCGAGGGAGTCTTTATCTTATCCAACTGTCAATTTCTTTTGAGGAGGCCACAAATGCACTTCCTTTCGGTGAAACTGCATGACATGTCTCTTGA
Organism: Escallonia herrerae; assembly: GCA_033070095.1. NCBI lineage: Eukaryota > Viridiplantae > Streptophyta > Magnoliopsida > Escalloniales > Escalloniaceae > Escallonia > Escallonia herrerae. Next base: position 74,177 of record JAVXUP010000742.1, read on the forward strand.
GTACAAGTGTGTGTGTGTGTACATAACATGAGTTAATGTAGTGTTGTGGATCTTAAAATCTTGGTTCAATTCTTCCTCTAACAAATTTATTATAAGAAATAAAAATGCGGTGTCCTGCTTGCACCTTGGACTTTAAACGAGCATAGCATATACCCGCGGTTTTCGTTGTGTATATCTATTACATGTCACAAGATAACGGTCAATAGAAGAAGTTTGGTCACGAAAAGGCTTTAGAAAGTGCCGCTGTTGATATTTTACAACAAAGCAAGTGGAGATAGTAAGAGGTGAAATGCGATTGTCAATTCATAGCTGTTCATCTAAGTTGGGTGGTGTTATGGTGGAGTTGGCAGTGGAAGTACTTGGGGGAGGGCATAATCAACCCAGATGTGGGTCATTAAGAGAATCAAAAGCTAACGCCACATAAGGTAGGGAAGGAAGCTTCAATTAATTCTTTGATTGCCTAACATTCGAAGCCAAAATGAAGCCCTCAGAACACAAAAAAAGGTCCCTACTGCCGACATATCAAATCTAAAAGATGGATGGACCACTAAATAGCATTCAAGTGTCCGGGAAATTTCAACTTTTTCTGCCCTCAAAGTGAAAGACAACAGCAATACGTGTGAGTGTGAGTTATTCGTTTTCTGTCGATTGTACAAACGAGTGCTCTAAGTTTTTTATTGCAAGTGCTAATGAACTTTAGGAAATAGCCACGTAAAGGCAGACAACTGTCCTATATCCACCACGTTGCTTCCCCAAGTTCTCAAGAAGAAAGAGGGTACGTCGCTGGTTTATTAGTATTAGTACTTTAGTGATGGAGAGACAGAGAGAGTCACGGAAAGGATCACCATACAGTGTATGAGAAGCTGGATCGTGACACATGGGTCTCTAACAGTTGAATTTCTAAACATTCAGACGGTAGGCAAGGCACCATTTGGCAAGTGAAGACCGAAGATGACAGTGCTACTTTACATCAACAATGTTTGATAGGTGTCGCATCTTTATCAACGCCTTGTTATGACTCTGATCATAAGATATTGGAGTACTACGATGTCACCAAGACTTTAAGTCTGCAATTTTATCTCCTCCAGTGGTCAGCTTTATACGCCTTGTTATGACTGATCCGAAGACATTGGAGTACTACGATGTCACCAAGGCTTTAAGTCAGCAATTATTTCTCCGGTGGTCAGTTTTATCTACGCCTTGTCATGACTCTGATCCTAAGACAATGTAGTATTATGATGTCACAAAAGCTCAAGTCTGCAATTATTTTGCAAGTGGTCATCTTTATCAACGCCTTGTCATGATTCTGATCCCAAGACATTGGAGTATTACGAGGCATCATCATGGCTTAAGTCGGCAATTATTTCTCCAGTGGTGTGTACACAGGTTTTCGCTTAAATGGCGCTTCTTAAGATTGACCCTCTTCGTTAGGAGATGCATACATTCTCACACAATATGACACAGTTGACACACATAAATTCCATGTTTTCTCCCATAAAAAATTTCAGACTACATATCAATACAGTTATGATGAGAACTAAATTGTATACACTCCCTGATGTGCTAAATGATTCTTTCAAATAAAAAAAACAAAGGTCATAGGAGGTACATATTTCAATTCATATCTGCCCAAGCTTGAACAAGAATGTTGCAACATAATATCTGAAACCAGACATGAACCAAAAAATGCAATTATCACTACTGCATAAGGTATGGAGGAGACCCATAATGACTCATGTTCCACCCAAGAAGTGTGCTCCAATACTTTTCTTTGCATCAAATTAGGAATTTCTAGCAAACTCAATTGACACAAGTACAATAGCATGTCAAAATTTCAGATTCTACTTCACAAAGCGGTATGCAAATGTACACAAATTGTTTGTACCTTCAACATCCAAGTCACCGCATCCCACATCACAGTTCTTTAGCAAGTTCCTTTGTCTTCTTATATGTCACTGCTAGCACTCCGAGATACTGAACTTCACACAAACAATAATGTGATGAAATGCATCGAGATATTGAGGACAAATGCAAACTCCAATGACTGGACTCATGAATATATATAAGACCTCCTTCCATTGGATCGAGATTGGATTGGCAGCAGATGGTTTCCAACAGTTTCTTAAGAAGTTTTGAAACCCTGTCCATCAGAATTCGCTGCAGCCAATGACAGTCCAGAGTCACAGTTAAGAAACAACCAATCAACCATGGTATCTGAGCCCAGTCACGAGAAGTATAACAAATTCATGCAGAAGCAAACACCTTACATTGTCAAACCTGTGATTTCATTGTCTAACGAAGAAAGTCTACATGCAACATTGCTGGGACTTGTAACTGAGAACCTGGTCACCAAGAACCAATCTAGTGCGCGCATTCATGACCTCTAAAGTGAACATGGTGCATGGCATTGTCTTTGCGCTGCTGAGCAAACTCACTATAGATGGTGTGCCGGCGGCACGATCGATTAAAAGCGTGGGATCTTTTTTGCCCTCGGGCCTGGGGACTTTTCTGAAAACGAAAAATGAAGACGAAAAATAAAAAGTTGAACGATTGCGAGCCCATAAAAGATAAATAGAGCTTTTGAGTGATTGCGAATGTTTACACACTAATGTTTCCAAGTCTGGAAACTAAATTTCCTATCGATGATAGCAAAAGCCTCTAAACTAAAGAAAAAGACTTAGTCTGCTTGATGATTGATCATGCTCCTCTTGACCCACTATTTATACTACAAAGTTTGTAGAAAATAACTACTTAAAAGGTAAACTACCCACTTCATGATAAACTACCCATTTACAAAATAACTCATATCACTTACATAATAACTACCCACTAATAGGTAACCAACTAAACTTATTCCTTATCTATTGGAGCACATTTTTGGAAGTTAGATAGTAACTTCCTGATTTGAATTCATTATCATCTTTTTTTTCATAAATAAAAATTAATGCCATTTAGTGGCATTTAATTGAAGACATGTTATTGTGAAAAATTTATTTTTTGGTGCAAACATTGCCCCTGGCTCAAGTTATTAAATACTTGAAAATTGCGAATAGTCATATCTTTGGAAGGGAAAGCATTTTTTCATGATCGATAACCTTTTACAATCGATAGGCATGTATTTTTCACGATCGATTGTGATGAGTCAATTTTTTCACTATTGATAGATTTTCACGATCGATACATAGCTTTTCACGATCGATAGGCTTGTATATTTCACTATCGATTGTGAAGAGTCAATTTTTCTCACCATCGATAGCCTTTCACGATCGATAGGCTTGTATTTTTCAGTATCGATTGTGAACAGTTATATCTTTCAAAGAGAAAGCATTTTTTTACTATTGATAAAATTTCATGATCGATAACCTTTCATGATCGATAAGCCGTCTATTGGCTTAAACTGCACCATCTTTATTTTGCATACACCAGTATCAAGACAACCTTCATGATCGATACACCATTCACTATCATCGATAGGCTTACATTCTTCAAAGTGCAAGCATTTTTGCTATCGATTAGCCATCGATTGGCTTTAGCTCTCCATATTCTTGTGTCAATGAGCACATTTAGCCAAGCCACTAAACAAACTATGACATCTTTTGGCCAAGCCAATAACAAATCAATATATAGAATGGCTAATGATAAGCCAGTCGATTGATTAGTCTAATGAAATTTCTCATGCAAACAATATATAATTCATTATGATTTATAAGCCATATAACCAAAATAAAACACGAGAGGGAACCATAAATCCAAAATGGGTGTTGTATACCTAAATTTGATGAATTCACAAAATTTTCAAACCCATTTGTACCTTGGTATCCATAAAAATTGGAGTGATCTTGCACAACAAATGGCTTTTTAAAACATTCATCAGCCATGTCATCATCTTGCTTTAGCCATTTTTCACATGATGATAAAATAGAATGTTGGTTTAGAACTTCTAATGATTTATCATCATCTTCTTAAAATAGAAACAATTTCTCTTTGGCCATTTTTAGGGCATCCTTGTGCCCAATATCACCATTAATTTTTCCTCTTGGTGTAGAAACTATTTGATGATCTTGTGAACCATTGATATGCCCCTCAGTAACACCATTTCCATTTTTTTTTTGTGTAAAGACCACTTCATGGTTAGAAATATTATTATCCTTTGCACTTTTCTCAACAAAGGATATATTATCCAACTTTCTCGCTAAGCACTCATAATTCACGCGTATCTTCTAACAAGAGTGATGACACATTTTTCGCCGCTATTTATTAGCGTCGAATCTTGCATCACAAAATCCCGTCGTATGTATATAATAACGTTTACTATTTTATATAGTGGATTCATATTTTCAGATGGCTAAAAAGTCAACCGTTAATTACGTTCACGACGACCTCCGATTAAAGAAACGCAGATATCAAATCCGACATAAATGACAAACAAAAATATATATGAAACTTTCATTTCTTCATGAATATTAATACATCATGATATTTTACATGAAGTAAAGAAAAAAAAAAGAAATGAGATTCACCTTGATACTATACTTCCCTTTTTTCCTTTTCTCTTCCTTTTCCTTTCCGTCGCAGCAGCTTTTCTTCTCTTCTTTGTTCCTTTCTTGAGTCTTCTGCTGACTTCTCCCTTTGTCCTTTTTCCTTTGTTTCATCTTTTTCCTTCTCCTTTTCTCTTTATCACTCTTGATCTTCTCCTCCCTCTTTGTTTCTGCTGAGAGGCCTTTGGTTGCCTTTCTTTTCTTTTTCTCCCCCCCCCCCCCCCCTCAGCCGAGACACCTCCTCCACTTTTATAATCAAAACCAAGTCTAACTTGTGTAGGACTTTAACACCTAAAAGATAAACCTCCACTTGATCATATCACTTCATCCTTGATCATATCTCTTAATGACCAAGTTGCATTCCAGTCTAAGGCAAATCCTGAAGACTGACACGGGCTCATGTTTCAGGTAAATTCAAAATGCATGGCCCATTGTTCAGTCTAAACCAATGGTCCATCAAGGCCTTCGTGCAAGATGGACTCCTTAAACAGGCCATTCTCAAAATTATTGGGCTTGTTAAATGGAAGACTTCTTTATCCATCCCTCTTTTGCTTATATATATATAGTCAAAATTTCAATGCCAACAGAGTTGAAAGGAGGCCTCCAAACACCGAATGAAATTCATTCTTAACATGACTTCTTGTACTTGGCATTTTCCCTTTTCAGATACAAGGGTCCCACTGGGCGTGCCAATGTTTGTGCTACTGGGTAAACTCACTATCGATAGTGTGCCGGCGGCGCGATCGATTAAAAGGGTGAGATCTTTTTTACCCCTTGGGCCTGGGGACTTATCTGAAAACGGAAAATGAAGACGAAAAGTAAAAAGTAGAATGATTGCGCGCCCATAAAAGACAAATAGAGCTTTCGATTGATTGCGAATGTTTACACACTAATGTTTCCAAGTCTGGAAACTAAACTTCCTATCGATGGCAGCTAAAGCCTCTAAACTAAAGAAAAAGAAAGAAAAAAGACTTAGTCTGATTGATGATTGATCATGCTCCTCTTGACCCACTATTTATACTACAAAGTTGGAAGAAAATAACTACTTAAAAGGTAAACTACCTACTTCATGATAAACTACTCATTTACAAAATAACTCCTACCACTTACATAATAACTACCCACTAATAGGTAACCAACTAAACTTATCCCTAATCTATTGGATCACATTTTTGAAAGTTAGAAAGTAACTTCCTAATTTGAATTCATTATCATCATTTTTTTCATAAATAAAAATTAATGCCATTTAGTGGCATTTAATCGAAGACAAGTTAATGTGAAAAATTTATTTGTTGGTGCAAACACTTTGTTACTGCTATTAAACTGCACCGTAACATATCTGTAAGAAGATGAAGAGAAAAGCTTCCTTGAACTGATTAAGGACATCCCATTGCAATAAAAAAAAGTCCGCTTGAAAACTGGGTAGCACAAATACAAGCAACTATTTACAGTACTTCTTCTTTCGGAAGAAGTGTAACAAAAAGGTAACCAAAGAAGTCCGCAGATTTTTCTCATTTCGAAATGTTTAAGAAAATTGAATAGAAGATAACAGTTAAGTACTTCGTATATCTCCAAGGTTCTCGCAAGCTTCATCAACAAGCTTAATATCAGGGTCATGGGCATATTGCTAGAGTTATGTCCAAATCTTCCATGCTCAAACAGTAAAAGAAAAGGCATAAATGTTCATATAAAGAGTGATAGTACAAGGCCGAGGACTTCAGACCATCTGCCACATATAAGAGGTTCAAGAAGCAAACAATTGTGCTAATCGTATTTCGACAAGTTCTCCTGGATATTATAGATGAAGATCCATCACGTCACATCAACCATACTTTTGACTATGTTAGTCAATCACATATAGAAAAAATCCCTAACAGCAGATCTAGTAACCATGCGGACTTTTAGACAAAATCATACATTTCTTTGTTGACATTTTGCTTGTTACGAGGTTTTAGATAAAAATATCTTGCACAGTATAAGGATCAAACAAGTCACCTGGATAAAATTCAGAGACACACGGCCATTGTAGGCAATTCTCTTATAAGGGATGCTGAAACAAACCGCGTCAACAACCTGCACTCCAAATTTAAACAAGCATTAGGACAAAAAGAACGAACAAACATGGGAAGGAAGACCTCTGTTGCATGTTGCATGACTAAATTTAAATGCCCCTGGCAAAACTGTGAACTGATATCATCAGCAAAGTTTCACCAAGATAAGTACTCCTTGTAAGCAAAGAGCCTAGTTATCTAGTGCATTAATCTCATCACTGTTCTCTATAAGCACTACACAGCTCTCGCCCTCTCCCCTTCTGGAACTTGTATTGTCCAGTCCATCCCATAATCGGTTCCAGAAGATCTTTAGCACAGCCTTTTAAGTGAAGTTCTCTTATTTCTAAACTGATCAGGCATCTCCATAATATGGCAAACACAGTTCTCAGATCCTAACAGTACATGACACTCAGTTTTCGTAAGTAATGGACTACAATTAGCTCTCTTTATTAGAAATGTATGATAGTAAATTGTAGAATAGTGTAACTTTGCAGTACTCTTAAAAGCAAGCAACAGCAACCGCCAATCCTCAGCTAGCAGTTGCATTGCCCACAAGTTCACTACAAATTCTATCGCCACGCCTTGTCTATGAATATCTTACTCGGCAAATGACCCTAAAATAGCAATGCCAGGAGAATTTTTGTGCATTTTCTTCTAGCTCTTGAAGAACTACAAAAAGCCCGTTGTTAAGAATTTTAACTACTATTTACGCTGTATATTATCAACAAACAATTAAAAAAAAGGTTTGTTCCGCGTTTCTTGTCCATTTTTCACCTGGAGCAAAGTAAATTTTTTCAATGAAATGCAAGTATAACACTTAATAGACTCCAGAGTAAAAGAGACAGCTAAAAACAATCGGTTCACTTCGAATTGTGCATTTCAATTTAAAAATTATACAGAAGTTGGAGTTGAGATTAAAAACAAAACATTTCACTGTTCATATCGTAGCATTTTCCACTCTTTTAGAGCATATCTGAGACTGTATTTGTGTTCATGCTGAAGTATACTGTCCAGTTATCTGCCATGACTCCCAAAATGAGGAATTTTTTGCCTTATATCATGTTCAACTTTGAGCGGTTTATAAGTAGTCAACCAGTTTGAACACTTGTAAAAGAAAAGCTAAACCAAAAATCAGAAAGAATAAAATTATAATCAATTTTGGGATAACACAATTTCAATAATGCAAGACATGATCAGAGTAAATTAAATAAAACCTAAAAAAGTATCTGAAATGTGATTTTTGTTTTCTAAGATTTGCTATGATTCTCGATCGTACAATGCATTTGCACCACTAACTTCAGCTGCGACATAGAGGTGTCAAATGGGCCGGCCCAGCCCAAGCCCATCGGGCCTCCAGCAAAACGGGCCGGGGCCGGGCCAAGGGGGCTGCCAAACGGGCCGGGCCAGATTCTGGGGATATCTGGGCCCAGGCCCTAGGCCCAACATTTAGGGGCGGGCTTGGGCCGGGACCGGGCCCAAAAATTTTTTTTGTGTAATTTTCTTACTTTTATTGGCTATAATTATCCCTCTTTACTCATAATGTTGTTTTATTAGAGATACCACTTCCTCGTGAATTTATCTTGAATTGGGAAAAAAGAATTGATTACTACATGGGTATTTCCTTTTAAATATGTCTAGTAATTTTTATTTTGTAACTATAAAATAAGTCTTAAAAGAACGTATGCAAAACGATTATAATGCTAAAACAATTGTTAAAAGAATGTATGCAAAATTTTGATCTCAAAATGTCTCAAGATTACGTTTCTTTGTCCGAAAGTCTACAGAAAAATGATTACTAATTATCCGAAGTGCGAAGCAAAAATATTCTTATAGAGACGTTTCTCAATATATCACCATGACTCTCAAAGTTTGGGGTGTTTTTATAAATATGTAAATTTTAGGGATATTTGTGTAATTTTATAAAAAAAAATTTAAAAACCATGTTTTATTGTCTTGCCACCTCCTCCTTGTTACAATGACTAAGCTAGTTAAATGTTAAAATATGGGATATGTGGATAATGGATGTCTTGGGTGGAAGATAATAAAGGAAAAAAAAAAAGAAAAAGAAGAACCAAGAGGTCCAAAAAGAAAACAAGAAACAGAGAAGAGAAATGAAAAGCCAAACAGTTTGGCCCAAACAGGGGGCCAAATTAGGGCCAGAAAAGGGCCCAATTTTGGGCTTTTTCGGGCTAGGCTTTTTCTGGCCTTTTTAGGGCCGGGCCGGGCCCTGGCCATTTTTGGTGAAACCTTGGCCTGGTCCAAGGCCCTTTATCTGCGGGCCTGCACTGTTCTTTATAGGGCCGGGCCAGCCCGCGGGCCGCCCGGCCCATTTGACATATCTACTGGACATCTTCTAACATCTTGTCTAGATTCTCCAAGTTAGCACAGCCATTTTTAAATTCTTCAATAGTATTAGCTGTCCGCGATGCAGTAAGGGCAATTATTATAGTCCAAATCAACCAAGCATAATATGCAATAAACTCTTCTCTGCAAGAGCATGAGTTTTTTGCAAACAGACCTATAAATACGTTGAAAATAGAATCATGCATATAGGATAGCGTAGAAATAAAACAGAGGATCTAAAGAAGACGAAAGGCATGTAAATTTTAATGAATGTCTATTGCACAGAAAGACTTTATCCGAACTATGCCATTTCGTGCTTTTATAAAATGAACAAATGCTTTCCTGATGAACATTGTCTTCTCCGAAAACTATTTGTGGTATTAGACTTTACGTTTTTTGGTTTTAGCTTTTCTTTAGTTAGTGCTCTATGGTTGACTACTTATAAACCACTCAAAGTTGAAGAATATGAAGCAGATGATGGGCATATATGACGAGGCAAAAGACCGATTAATAATAGCATTAACATTCTTGAGCATGAATACAACTACATTCTCAAACTGTGTTAAAAAAAAAAAAGAGTGGAAAGGCTACAACATGACAGTAAGTTTTTTATTTCTTTAACCGCGAGGCCAACCATAGTAGTGGTCATGTACATGGAATGTAAAACTTTTGACTTTGAAGTACGCAGGGGCCAAAAAACTGCATATATGCATCGTTCACAGATTTGGAGTCGACCCGCAGTGTGCATCATTGATTTAAGATGCCTAAAGATACTTCCTAAGGTACCTCTCTGGACCTCCTGATTTTACAAAACTTGCATTTCAAGTACCCTGTCTTAGTTCATCTTAACCTAAAGTTTTTTAATGTTAAAGTACTTCATTGTAACTCTAAAAAACTTAGGTAAACGAGTCTAAAAAGCTATCAGGTAATATGTCTTCTATGTCTCACGCTCCCTAGCTGTGAAAGGATGACCTTCTTTACCCGTGATCAATTACCGTAATCAAATAAATAAATGGATAAGGGGAGTTGCAATATACACGATTTCTTTTTAGCTCCCTCCTCTCTTGTAACCACCATCGTTATATGATCGAAAATAATCATTTGTTTTAGGTAGAGATTAAATTCGCACCTTTTATTTTTCTTTTGTTAGTAAATTCACACTTATTCCCGAAAAAGGGTCAAACTGATAGAGCAAGAAGAAAAAACTACCCTACACAGAACTCCCCTACACTGTCTACCAAAACTTCCCTTGCTTAGAATGAGGATGGAATAGCAATTAAAACCTATTCATAAAACTTTTACGATTAACGGTGAATCATGCTATATGTTTGAGGATAGCACTTATAGATACAGAAGGCGCAACCAAAACACTTAGAATCTAAGATCATGGGGTAAAGTGAAAGCACACTGTCATTACATGATGGGTAAGGTACAGAGCTACGCTCTAATTTCTAAAGAGAGAATCACTAGATTTCAACCTTCTTGCTGTGTTGTATAATCTTCTTGGAAAACAATAAAATACACTAAGGATTCTTGCCTTGGTCGATGATGAATTAATTACCTTACTCCCTCTCCATACCGGATCAATCAAGCCTCTTTCACGTTTTAAACAAACTCAAAATTCAAAAATTTTTGAGTTAAGGAATGATCTCGTCGGAAAGAAACATAAAAGTAATAGAAGCTACCTAATAGGTCTCAAGCCTAAGAAGAAAAGGCATGATAAGGGGGACAGATGGCAAACTTTAGCCCTATTAATAATTTTATCTTTGTGGACCTCTAAAATTGCACGGCCCAGTTCGTTCAATTGAAAGCGCTCACTCCTCACCCTCCAAAGTGCACAATGGCCCAAGATTCCTTCTAAACAGTGGACAATTGACCATCTTTCTTGTCTCTTACCAAAGTCAACGTTGTCTAGAACAGAAAGCTCATGATGCCATCGATGTATCTTCAGCGACACTTTAAAAAAAAAAATTTAACAATCCCTTCGATAATTTTTAGCAACGAAGGTTAAATATTGTTAGGTGTTGATCTGATCCATGATTTAGTTTTTCGAATACTGTTGAGTGTAAAGTACATATACTAGTAACCATTTATCCTTTTCACTGTACGAACTAAAGTTTAGTCTGCCGGATAATAACTTTTTAGCGACTTTTGTACATTTTTCCCCACTCACATCTAAACAAAGAAACCCTACCCTAGTTCATATAGAAAAGTGGTCAGAAGTTTGTGTGTGTGTGTGTCTCTCTGTATATATATGTTTGCTTAAGGAAGGTATCAAATCATATGCATTTGTTCATCGGCGACAGCCTTTTGAAAAGATACAGATGAACAAGAAGCATCGCATACTGCAAATTTCTTGGAAGAGTTTTGCAAGTACAATGATAACGTGTTATTCAGTTCTACCCTAGAACTGCAGAAACAAAAATAGGAGCAGCACTTACGTAGAACCCAAACATACCTTTTAAGAAAGTAGATTGTTTGTTGTCCTTTATGGTACTTTAGCCTGTTCTGCAAGTGATATTTTGGATGTGATCATTTTTTGTGTTTATATTGATAGTACACACTACTGTCAGGTGAAGATGTCGTCCGACTTTATACATGCTATTATTTGTAATGTCCATTTCTGGATGGTGTTACTTTTTGGATGATGGTATATACTTTGACTTTGACAAGAAAAAAAAAAAAAGATCCTGGTTTTCAAAATTTTCAGTGCCTTGGTGATCTTCTTCTTTTTTTTTTTTAGTCGAGGAATTTATATTAGATGAGAAACTTTTCTAGGTTAGCACATAGTAGTAAAATTATTTTCCAAGGAAAAATAAAGGTTTTGTAGATTCAAGGTCTATTTGAAATCACTCTCAGTTTTGGTTTTCTATTTTCAAAAAAAATAAAAATTAGTTTAGTTTTTATTTTTTTAAAAAAATGGGTATTTGATTACCCAGTTTTTATTTTGAAAATTTTTTTGGGTGTTTGATTACTTAATTTTTATTTTGAGTTTTTTCTTTGGTGGTGGTTGCGGTGGCAGTGGTAGGGCGTGGTAATGGCCAGCAGTTGTCGGCGATGGCTGTGGAGGTGGATTTTTGGGTGGGGGGGGGGGGGGTGGGGGGATGTCTCAAAATAAAAAAAAACAAAACTAAAAACCTAAAACTCCAAGATCAGAGTTTTCAGAAACAATCATGTTTTAAAAATTAGTTTTCAAAACTGAAGGAAAAAAAAAAAGAAAGATAAAATCGTATGCCAAACGTGTTTTTTTTTAATTGGAGCAAAATTTTCAAACAAGACCTTAGTTACAACCATTTTAAATTAAGTCTAAATAGTTACAACGGATTAAACAAAACAGATAATAACAAAAAATCAAGATGGATTCCGTCAGCCGACGGTGTTCAAAACTGTATGAACTTTGAAGTGTTGAGTATCCGGGTCATTCTCCTTGCGGGCTTAATACGTCCTTTTTTTCCTCTCAGAAAAAAATGATATTTCTTTGAAATAAAATAAATATCATTTAATAGTCTAGCATTTTTTCGATCTCATGATCTTCATCGCTGTACAGAACAGATAAGTGTCAGTCCCTCGGAGCCTTAAGCTGCATTCTTACACTCTTCCTCTCTTTCCTCGTGTCCCGAGAAACCAAACCTGTTGTTGCTTCACAACTCTTAGGGTAGGTTTGACACTCTTTTTTTGCCTTTTTTTTTTTAGTTTTAAAAATTAAAAAAAAGGAGCGTTTGGTAACCATTTTTTTTTTCAATTTTAAAAACCAGTTTTAAAACTGAAGAGTAAAAAAAAAAACTCCAAAAACTGGTTTTTTTTTAACTTTTGGTTTTTTTTTTTAGACCACCACCATCACCCTCCCACCACCGGCAGCCACCTCAGGCGACCACTACCGGAGACTGTCGGCAGCCACCACCGGCCGCCCGCGACCACCGCCAGAGACTGCCGGCAACCACCTCCGGCCGCCGGTGACCACCGGCAGCCACCTTCGGCCGCCGGCAGCCACTGCCCGGAGACTGCCGGCAGCCACCTCCGGCCGCCGGCGACCACCGCCAGAGACTGCCGACAGCCACTTCCGGCCGCCGGCGACCACCGCCGGAGACTGCCGGCAGCCACCTCCGGCCGCCGGCCACCACCGCCGGTGACTGCCGGCAGCCACCTTCGGCCGTCGGCCACCACCACCACCACCACCGTCGACCACCGCTACGCCCCACCACCGCCACCGCAAAAAAAAAAGTCAAAATAAAAAGGGTTACCAAACACCAAAAAAAAAACCTAAAAAAAAAAGGGGTTATCAAATACCCACTTGTTTTTATAAAAAAAAATTAAGCTGCTCTTTAAAAACTGAAAAAAAAAAAAAAAAAATTTGTCAAACGAACCCTTACTATTGAAGCATATTTATCTTTCCTAATTTTGGGTTTTTTTTATCCAAGTAACATAAATAGTCTGCAGTCCGCCACTAATTTTCATTTTGCAAACTAAAAAGTTTATCTTAAGATTTGAAAAATCACACAGAGGATACCATCACATCAACTTATATTTGAAAAGCAACTTAAAGTTTATCTAAAATATGATGGCGGTAACAGTGATAAATCTTAAATCTTAAATAATATGATAGCGGTAACACTGATGACGTGGTGTTACCAGCACATGAGACGAGAGATTAATAAAACTTTAACTATCTATTGCTTGAGATTCTCTTAATCTTGTTAGGCCACACGTCAATTAAATTGCCTATAAATTTATTGCCGTTACACTGAATATTAGCGTCTTACCATGCTAACGTCCTACGTGGAACTCAGGAGGTCCCATGAGTGAGCTTTGATCGTTGGGTGACCGACGTGGCCACATGACAACGCAAAACGGAAAGGCCACGCGACCTTGGCGACTTCGTGTGCCAACGCATTCTCTTTCCGCTTTAATCCCCACACTTTGCCTAGTCACTTTTCAGTTTGCGATTTCCCGAAAAAGGAGGGAAAGAAAGAAATTTGCAAAATCCTAGTACGACTCGAACTGATAAATAGAGGCACTGGCACATTCCAGAGGGAAACCTTGTAAGAAGAAGACTCCTCGTACTGCCAAACCACACTTTTTCTTCGCGTCGTTTGTGTACTGTAATCCCTTGGTATCGCCTTCCTTGTTCCCACGTTACGCATACACGTGTACTGATTGGAGGGCTTGATTTGATTGAAGGAGAGGATGGCGGCCGCGGGGACAGGGCAGCGGCAATTCATTGTCAGCAATGGGAACGGGAGTCATCCGGATGCGCCGCTGATTGACAACTCCGATTCCGACCAGATTGTCGTGCCTGATGTAAGTACCATGATTGAATTCGGGTCGTGTGAACTTTCGTAAGATAGATTTTCTGCGAATTGCTAGAATGGCCTTTGATAAATGTTGCATCCATTACAAAGTGTCACTGGGATTGCTTCTTGGAATATGTCTTATTGTCTGTAGTTGAGAGATTGCCTTGTTGTCTTACTTTTGCAGAAGAAAAGCTGGAAAAACTTTTTTGCATACATGGGACCTGGGTTTCTCGTTTCTATAGCGTACATCGATCCCGGAAACTGTAAGATTACTAGAATCAAGTTTGTTTATGATACCAAAATGTGTGCAGTTGTGTGCAGTTTATAATTGTCCTTTGCCTACATAATGTTACAGTTGAAACCGACCTACAGTCAGGAGCTCAGTACAAATATGGGGTATGATCATCTCAACTTTATTGCTGTTGATATTATAGGGACTTTGAATATATGGTACTTTCATTTGTAGAAGATAAGGGGACTCAAGCTGTGATATGCAATTACTTTAAGAGCTGAATAGTGGAAGTCCTTCCATTATGCTGACTACACTAGAATGAATTCGAAGTACCTTTACCTTGAATTCTTTTGCTTCACTCAGGAGAGTTCCACCCAATAGTATATGACATGGAATTAACTAATGTCTGAACTCGGAAGTCTCAAGTCGCAATTGGCCAAGAATACAGATTCAGTGCATGCATTGTATCTCAGAGACAGTAATGTGTGGAACAAAGAGGCAATCCATCTAAAGGATTCAGCTGGGTTTCTGGTTAGAGACATGGAAAGTCAAGATTTCTGCAACTATGAGAGAGAGGGGGGGGGGGGGGGCAATCTTCTGCTCTACGACATTATCTGCTGTAACAGTTTAATATCAATTGTATCCTGACAACTTAACATCGGCCAGTTTAATATCAATTGTATCCTGCCAACTTAACATCGGCCACTTTGATATCAATTGTTTGTCTAGTTCATTTGAGATATAGAGGGTTTCTTTGACCGGGGACTATATAGTTATGACTGCACTTGGATTGCTTTGCAATTATTCGTGTGTATTGGGGAAAAGATACCTTCCTCGAGATAGAATGTGTCCATCTCATCTGATTTGCTCTTTTGCATATTTAGACTTGCATGTTTACTTGTGAAGTATTGTCAAATGTCACCGTACTCAACCTTTGGAACTCCTCTCTGTTTGCAGTTACTTTGGATCATACTAGTGGCTTCATGTGCTGCCCTAGTCATACAATCCCTGGCAGCAAACCTGGGTGTCGTGACAGGTTTTTGTGTTTTCATCAATTCTTACTTATTCAAGTACCAATCGGTTTCTCATTGATATGATTGTGTTGAAGTATGTATATTTACTCTTCCAATTTTTTTACTGCAGGGAAGCATTTAGCAGAGCATTGTAGAACTGAATATGAGAAGGTGCCAAATTTCATATTATGGGTTCTAGCTGAAATTTCTATAGTTGCATGTGACATTCCTGAAGGTAATAATGCTCTTTCTGCAATAAAAATATTGAGCATCTCTGGTTCTATTTATCAGTGGGTGAAAAGCCAAGAAGTTGCCTATTATATGCTAGTTCTGTATGCTACATGTATAAAACCAATTATTTTACAGCACCTAGTATCCTTATTGTGAATGTAATTGGATTCTGTATGCTCCATTTCCGAAGTTTTCCTTTAATCTTCGTCACGCGTCCTTTACCTTCTCTACCTTTTATTACCAACAGATCAGTTCTGAAGTATTCTCTGTTTTGGAATTTGATAGTCAGAAGTCAGTACATTTCAGGGATTGCAAATAGTCCATAGCAGGTGGATGATTTATGTTATTTTCTCATTATCATCCTGCTTTAAATAAGAAACAATATTTTTCCCCGGGTATGGGTTCTTTTAGGTGTTCATTATAGCTACGCACACAATGCTGAATCCTTCTGTATTACAACTAGATTACAAACACAAGCCTCCCGCGAGATAAGTCCGTGTGTAATTTGAATTATGCCCAAGGACTTGTAATGACTTTCCTACCCCTTCGATATTTCGTCAAGATGTAATCTACTACATCTTGACGTGTCTGTGTGTGTGTGTGTGTATTTGTCATTAATATGCCTTGTAGGTTAATTCAAACCTCGTCCGACAACTTTCTAAATTTCCATGTACATTCATGTCTTACTAGCTTCTGATGCATCTCGAAACTAACTGCCGCTTTGTTAAATATCTAGTGATTGGAACAGCATTTGCTTTGAACATGCTCTTCAACATACCCGTCTGGTGTGGTGTTCTTCTCACTGGGCTCAGCACATTGGTTCTACTAGCACTGCAGCAATATGGGGTATCTAAATATCTTTTGTCCCATGTGTAGTGGGTCAAACACAATTTGATTTGATTCTTCAACATAATATATCCGAATCTCTCATTCCACATATTCTGATGAAGATAATAATCTCCATGGAAAAAAATTTCAGGTGAGGAAACTTGAGTTCTTGATTGCTTTCCTGGTGTTTACTATCGCTGCATGCTTCTTGGTAGAGCTTGGGTACGCGAAGCCAAATGCTTCTGAAGTGTTGTATGGACTTTTTGTTCCCCAGCTGAAGGGAAGTGGTGCTACGCTCCTTGCAATTTCACTCCTTGGTGCTATGGTCATGCCGTAAGTTTTCCATATTTATCTAAGTAGAATTGTTTTATTTATTGTTAAAACCATTAAATTATTGTCTTGCATATTCTTTCGTACTTGCTGCAGGCACAATCTATTCCTCCACTCAGCGCTGGTGCTTTCCAGAAAAATCCCCCGATCTGTTAGTGGCATCAAGGTAAGATTACATCAAGGACTATTTCCCAAGTATATTGTGTGTGCCCAAGTGGGGTTGAATGTGCATTGATTGTGCAAATTCTAGGGAGATTCTTATTTACGCCGAAGGAAATTCTGTTACGATTTTTTAGTTAATAGGAACTGTGAATATAACCAGCAGAAGTTTCATTTTTGAAATGTTCTGTACATGAGTTATTCAACATATCCACTTCCAATTGTATGATTGAGCAGACCGATTGCCAAATAGCTTCTTATACTCGATATTCGAGTTCCTCTTCCCTTTCTGAGATGATGTGAGAATTGACTCAGAAAGTGGTCTAGCGATAAATCTGTAGTCCAAGAGTCTTGATATAGCCAGTTGCTTAGGTCCCTTTAAAGCCTAAACTAAAAAGTTGAAAAAAGTTTCGGAGTTGGCTCTAGTAAGGACAGGTTAGAGTATCAAATAGTAACTCTTTCTCTACCGCAACGCCCCCTATTGAAATAGCAGATTAGAAGCAATCTGGGAACTTGGTTACATGAGGAAGTGAGGGGAGGGGCTCATTGGCAGGAATAATTGCTAAGGGAACTTGGTAACAAACTCAGTTGCCAGTCCATTATATCATTGAACACTTCCGAAGGGACAAACAGGGAAAAAAAAAACAGGCCAAAACTACCTGCCACCTTCTATAGAGTGGCTATCTCAGAGTCTCTTTGACTGACAAAAAGGGAAGAAATACGAAAATTTCCAATTCTTGTTGGGGCTGGTACATAGAACGGGAGAGAGGCAAAAGGTATTTGCTACTTGCTAGCCATTTCTAAATGCTTATATGACGTTCATGAGTTTAAGATGTTTTTGAAACTGAACATTGCACTCTGAGGCTTTTAGACACCTTAATTCGTTTCTTGTGTCATGTTATAGGAACCTTTATATGCGTGTTTCCGATTTTGCTCAATTTTATATTAGTCTTGTAATTCTGGTTTAATATGTTAAGCGACATTGAAGATGTCTCTTTTTTACAGGAGGCTTGCAGATTTTATTTGATCGAAAGCGGCATTGCTCTAGTGGTGGCCTTTCTCATTAATGTGTCAGTTATCTCTGTGAGTGGTGCAATTTGCAACACATCAAATTTGAACCCAGATGATCAAAAGAGCTGCCAAAACTTGGATCTGAACAATGCCTCCTTCTTGCTGAAAGTACGTGGCTTGTTCCTCCAATGCAAATTGTCCTATTGATTCTTGCTGTTTATTTTCTCAGAGAAGTGGTAAAGTTGTATAGATTTTCTTGTTGGTGAGTATCCTGTTTATCTTTTACAGAATGTTTTAGGCAGTTGGAGTTCAAAGCTTTTTGCAATTGCCTTGCTGGCTTCTGGCCAGAGTTCCACCATAACTGGAACATATGCTGGGCAATATGTTATGCAGGTATTTTGTCATTATTTTGTCATTTTGTATCTTGTTGAGCTCAAAATGTTGAAAATTATCTCCTCAATCTTTTTCTAACAACTAAACTGTATTACTTAGCATGGTTTACATAATTTTGGCAATTTTGTCCCATATGATGCTTCTGGGGTCCTTTTTCCTTTGTTAATTGCACTGCTGAATGTGTTCTAGGCTTCTAGCAGTTGAGCAGAAGAGGTAGACGTAGTTGCCTTTGAAAGTTTGTGTGTAATATCCTTTGCATCATTGTTGCCTTTGAAAGTTTGTGTAATATCCTTTGCATCATTAAGGCACCTGTTTATAATTTTACATGAGAGATCATGACATTTATTCTTTTCTTCTAGGGCTTTCTTGATTTGCGATTGAAGCCATGGATGCGGAACTTCTTAACTCGATGCTTAGCCATTGTCCCTAGTCTCATTGTTGCACTCATTGGTGGCTCTGCTGGGGCTGGAAAGTTAATTATCATTGCATCGGTAAATATCCCTAGCTATCTGCTCTCTGACTTCCGAACGTGATTTTGATATGCCTCTATTTGTTTCTTGTCTCTGAACATGTAGACGCATTGAGGTCCATGTTTCATTACGATTTTGGTGCTGACATTGATTTAGTTGAGTTTATGGATCATAGATACTCCATTGACCATTCACCTACTGAGGACCGCAAAGAAAAATGACTCCTAAGAATGGTGTTCAGTTTTGTGGCCACAACTCACAAGAATATTGCATTAAGACAGGGTTTCTGCATCAGCAAATTTAAACTTTTTCTCTCTCTCTCTCTCTTCACATCGTTACTTTTGTGTGGGTATTATGGTAATATTTCCGGTGGGGAGAATTCACGTGATGGATTTATTTCATGCATGGGCACTTGTATTGCTGGATGATGCTAAATTGTGATAGTGTGCTTCACTCTTATTTTCTTAACACCTGCACACGTGGACACTGGATTTTTTTCTCGTTTCAATATAGTAAAAGCAAACTAATTAGTACTATTTTGTCGACAGATGATCTTGTCATTTGAACTCCCTTTTGCACTCATTCCACTTCTCAAGTTTACAAGTAGCAAGACCAAGATGGGTGCATATGCCAACTCAGTCACGGTAAATATTCGTACTATTTCGGTTAGACACGACAAATGTCCATCTCGAGACTTGACTTCCACTTCACATAGTGCTAGGTGGTCGCCAAATCGATAATGCTATGTCAGCTTAATATTGCAACTATCCCGACACGTGTACAGTTTGAATTTAATGTAGGTGCTAGATCAGCTTAATACTTGTGAATCATTCTTAATGAGTCTTAAGAACTGTAGCAGACATCATCTCTACGGTGAATTTGATGTGTAAAGTCATTGATACCATCCCTAGCATGCATATAATTCAGACACATCTACCGATTTTAAGTCATCTTATGTTATTGCAGATCTCGACAATCACTTGGATCATTGGCTCATTAATTATGGGCATCAACATCTACTTTCTTGCAAACCATCTTATTCAATTGCTTGTTCATAGCCATTTATCTCTCGGGGGCAAGGTGTCATGCGGAATCCTGGGGTTTTCAGGCATGTTACTCTATTTGGCTGGAATTGCATACCTAGTGTTTCGGAAAAACAAGGAGGCTGCACACCTTCTGGCACTGACAACACCTGAAAGTCGACGAATGGCTAACGAGGCGGGCAACGCATCTGTGTACAGTCTACCTAGAGAGGACATAGTAAGTATGCAGTTGCCTCAGAGAAGGGCTACAACTGATCTTGACTGAGACATCACTTGACTAGTTAAATTTGGGATGGTAGAGTGGCTAACTTCACTTTGTTTTGCTCGAGGGATTTGTTAGTCCTAATAAAGAAAATACCCTGACACCCTCATTCTTGTCTCGGTATCAACTAGCAATTGCGACAAACTGCTTTGTTATAGCATTATATCTTTTAATGAAATAGGTGCCGAAGTGTAACCTCAAAACAGTTTCGTACCAACTGCTTTATTGTATCTGTCTATAAGGTCAACAAATAATGCTAAAGGTGGCGTACGAGTGCGAGAATATATGCTTGGCCTTTGTAGAGACAGCGCAAAAGCGTTCGCATGTTTCAAACTCGGACCCGTCACAGGTAATTCGAGGTTCTTGTTTGCTTGTTCTTGCTAAGTTATATTAAGATGCCAAGGAAAGATTCTGATGAACTTTATGCCTTCTTACGTTTGTCTGTGTAATGATGTCATATTCGTGGGAGTTGGTGGTCGCTCAAATTTTGAAAGTAGTTGTCCAAAATCATCTTTAACGTCCACGATGGGGAAGTGTACACCACCCACACCATTATCAACACATGCCTTACCCACCACCACCGTTGTCAACATTTGCTTGGTATGAAGTCTATTCAAAGGTCAATCTCAACTACATTTTGTGACTCAATTCTCAGCTACATCTGGACCTTTTAAACTTTAATCAAGCAGTCCAAAATGCATCTTGATGGGTTCATTCCCGATCCATTGCATCCTTCTTGTTATATTTCCCATGTTTGCTTGCTACGAATAGATTTCCACAAGGCTTGCCAATTTTGAGTCACCGGAGATATTAAAGTAAAGATTTTCAGTGTTTAATCAAGCTATCTATACTACTTATAAAAGTATGAATATTGTAAATCATTTCTAGACGATTATATCCTCCGTTAATTACGTCAATAACAATCATACCTTCCATTTATGACTCCTTTTAAATTTGGTTAAAGTTAAATGCACATTGGATAATAAACATGTTCTCAACATTGGGAAATGAAAACTCTTATGACAAAGAAAAACAAAACAAAGAAATTCTCTTATTACTACTCCTTTTCTAATTTGGTTGAAAGTGAAATAAACATTGGATAATGAATGTTCTCTATATATTGGGTAATGAAAAATGTGATATATTTTCTTTTTCTTACATTTTTGGGTTAGTAAACAATTAAATAATCATAAAACTGAAAAACAAAAACGAAACAAAGAAGCTGAAATACGTGAAAAATCAGTTAAGAAATAAAAAATTGTTAAAAAACAAAAAATAGAAAAAAATGAAAAACAAGGTTAATATGCATCAAAAATGAAAAAAAATAATTAGGCTTAAATACGGTACAAATTAACATCAACTTTATACAGAAATTGTACTGTTCTTTAAAGCGAGATTACTTACTATTGAGAACAAAGAAGAACCATGGTACTAAGCATGTAAAAGATGCTGCAAGAAAGTTATAATCACATAAAAACAACGGGCTTGTAACATGAACTTCCAATATCTTATGAATCAAGGTAAACTAGGAAAATTAAAAATATATGTTTATTTTAATAGAAATATTGTTGATTCAATTATATGATCAAAGCATTACATGCTAAAGCTGGTTATAATTGAAAACATTCAACAGGCATTCATAACATGGTTCGACGCAACCAAAATTTTAATTGGATGTTCAGTATCAAAAATGATATAATTAAAGAAGGTACACAAATTCATAACTATAAATGTCTTATTAAAATTTAGATGAGAACGACACCTAACACTAAAAATTGCACTTAAAATGGAAAGAACCTTGAGAAAATAGAAGGGAAAGAATTCAGTTTCATCATTAAGATGGACAAAAAGGCTAAAATGACAGAGTTCGAGCAAGGCTGATAACTCATGAAGTTTGAGAATACTATCCAACACAAGAAAATGATAGAAACCATGCAATGACATCTGAAGATCCAGTGCGCAGAAAAGAAGATCACTTAATGAAGGTTAAGATGATATTATATAATAAAGTAAAGGGTTAAATACACGGAAGTACCCTGAAACTAGCACAAAGTTTCACCGAGGGTCCCAAAGTTTAATTTTTACACATAAGGGCCTGTAACTCCAAATTTGCAATAAGTAAGTACATCCCTCCAAATTCCTAACAATCCATGCTTTTCCGTCAGGGGCAATTTTGGATTTTCATATTTTGGGTTTCAAAATCCGTGCAAAAATGGAGCCTTTAACTGTCAAAACCTTTTCATCTAACAAAAAATGGAGCCTTAACTACCGGCGACACCCTCCGGCAGCACACTCAAGCGACAATGCCGGCAAATGCCTCCTGCAAACCATGTCGGCAATTTTCCTTGTAGTTGCCCACTCACGCCGCTGGTAAGTTACCCTTCACATACCCACCTTTTGTAGTGTCAATCGGCAAAAGAGAGCTCAAGTCAGAGGAGGTGATGGAGTTTCACTGTTGGGTGGTTTGGGGAGAAGAAAGACGGGAAGTCATTGACTTGTTGACCAGTTGTTCCAGTACCGAAAGCCGAAGGGATGGACTACAGAGGATCGGAGCAGCCAAATATGTCAGATCTGTCCTTGGTGTTGGCCGACGACGGGTCTATGCCGATGGAGATCCGGCTGATTTTAGTTTTAATGCAATGGTGGTGGTGCTAGGGTGCGCCGGCGACACCTTGTCTTTGGTTTTGAGAAAGATCGCAGGCAATGGCATTGGTGTTAGTGATCGATCGGTTAATTAATAGGCCGCCGATGACTCTGATATATCTGCCGGTGGCCTGAAGGTCCCACTTTTCAAGTGCTTCAGCTCCGACAGGGTCCTCCCGAGTTCATCCACCGTGTCGAATATCTGGCTCAGGCAGTCACTCAGCGCTCCCACCTCGCGCTTGCTGCTCGTGCAGAGGGTGGAGAGGTAGCTGGAGGCCTTGTTGGCTCGCGACAGGCTGACTTTCACAGCGGCTTGGGCTAGCTCGGCCGGGGTCTGGGCTGGGCCAGCGTAGGTGGAGAATGTGCGGAGGCAGATGGTGGGGAAGCTGGCGTGGACGCAGGAGGAGCGGACTAGATCTCCCAGGGTGGCACTGCTATGATGCAGCAGTGATGCCGACCGGTGGTTATGATTTGGTGGTGTCGTGGTGAGGCCAATCTGCTGGTGGTTTTATGTGAGCCGCAGTGGTGATGGGTGAGGGGGTTGTGGGGGTGAGGGGGCGATGGGTCTGTGAAGAAGAAGAAGTGCAAAATTAAAAAAAGAGAAGAAAAACAATTTAACCTGTCGAGACAAAATTGCCCTTGACGGATTTGCCTAAAACGTTAGAAATTTGGACGGAAGTCCTTATTTATTGTAAATTTGTAGTTGCAGACCCTTATGTGTAAAAATTAAACTTTGGGACCCTCAAGTGAAACTTTGTGGTAGTTTCAAGGTACCTACGTGTATTTGACCCTAAAGTAAAACTATATCTTCTCATTCTACATGCTAAAAGCTGAAAACCTACTGCTTGTATTATGAGTGACTCTTATAACACAAGATTATTGATTTTATGCACATTCACTACATCTTATTGTTGAAATCAGAAACGTACATTAATCGTAACATTCCAATATATTATTTTATGTATAATTGATTTATATACACATGCGTGGTAGTTGTCTATATTGTGAGTGTTAGTTTGTAGTTTGGACATATATAATATTTCAAACAGCTTCTCATTGATTGTTCGCTAAAACCCCCTTTCCCTGTTTTGGTGTTTAAAGAGAAAAGGAAGTGGTCTCCTCCCTCAATGCTATAATTAACAGATAATGGCTCTCTCTTTGTAAACTTCTTTGTTTAAGCCAAAAAAGAAAAAGAAAAAAAATGTTGTCTTTTTAAGGCTTTGAGTTATTCTTTCTTATTTATTATTCAATGGAATTCCTTTTTTTAAATAAATAAAAAATCTTTATTTTTGTCTTCTCGTGATGAATAGGAAAAAAAATCTAGAAAGCTTACAGAACCAAACCAAACTACAATAAAATGATGAAAATTATAAATCTTAACTGTATACCATAAACAAATCTAACATATTACAAAAACAAAGACGTAGATTGATTCTTTTGCTTTCTTCATTTTCTTTTCTTTTCAACAGCAACATCAAACACTTCTTCAATCCAGAAATCTACAAAGAAGATTTTCAAACATTGATCACAATTGCAAACATTAAATATATATTTTTTTCTAGAACAAGTCACAAAAGAAATAAGAACATAATTGAATTATATTATTTGATCCAAAAAAGTTAATAACATCAACTCAAAAATTATTCTTGATCACATCCACGTGTAACGCACGTGCTCCATACTGGTTACTTAAAAGGGAGCAATACTTGAGCTCCATTAATGTTATTCAGAATAATTTGAGAAACATTTAGTGACGAGTAAAGCTCGATCAACCAAATAACTGTGTACAATATGAACACATTTGACAGCATAACTGTAAATTACTACTCCCTCTCTTCCCGATAATTTGATCACGTTTGACTTGATACCTATATTAAGAATTTATGTTATATATTGTGTGTTTTACATCTTATCCTTTAGAGAGAGAGAGAGTGAATGAGTCAGGAAAGAAAATTTTGGCTGGTGGAGTATTAGATGTGGAAAGAGAAATAAAAGAATTTTTTTTAAAAAAGTAGGCCAGAAGAGGAAAAATGAGTTGGTGGATCGTTAAATGTAGGGAGAGAAATAGAATAAAAAAAATTGTAAAAAGACTAAATATGTTTGCAGAAAATATGAGCATTTATGTGGGACGGAGGGAGTACTATTTATCTTAGTTTCGTAGTTGAAAGTGAATCAAATTATTTGAGTTTCCTTGTATTTTGTTTGGTTATTCGAGACACTTGACTTGCCTATCCATTACGATTTTTTTGGTATAGTTGACATAACTGTCGGAACATTAAACTATTCGATGCGAATAATATAAATAGAAGAGAATTTCCACTTGTGCGGGCATGCCCGTGGATTGTAGGGATATGTAATAGCTTAATGCTCAAGTACTTGCCTTTGTCACACTAAATTTGCTTTTGGGTAGGGTACACATATAGTGCCGGTAATATGGAGATTAATAGGAGGGGGGCTTGCTTAGTTACAGGAAACTCATCGTACGTTGACGCTTATCTCTTGAAAACTTGCTTTTACGATCCCAAGTTGTGCCAAGCTCATATGGGAAGTCAATCCCGTCAATTGGACAGAGATGCATGGAACAAGTGAGATAGTACTTGAAAATCAAGCTCTTTTTGACTCAATTCTTTATTCCTCTCTTCCTTCAACTCTATAAAGCTTCTTTGTTTGTTGTTGTTGACTACTCTCCTCAAAAGAGAACTTGTCAATCACTTCTCTCGAGCTCTTGTGTAAACTATATTCAGCAAATGGTAATATTCTTTTACACATTTATTTATGGAGCGCTCCCAACCTTAGATTCTTTCAAGTGTTTACGCTCTCCCTGCCCCCGCTCCCGCTTTGTGCAACTAAAGGGAGGTGGGGGTGGATGGGGGGAGACCAATATAACGATAAGAGTTTTAACGTTCTCAATGGTTACGCAACACTCCTTATGATTGTAGACTAAAAAAAATATAACAATTAAGAAACACGCAGTAAGATATACAATTGATTATTTTGACATAAACATTAAGACCTGTCATAGCCTATTGGATTGCCATTTGTGCATATGAAATTCAAACTTGGAAGAAAAAGATATCACCATAGTTCTAGATCCACTATCTAAGATATACAATTAGAACATGGGTACATAATATTGGGAACAGATTGAGCATTGTTGGCAAGTGAAATGAGCAACTACTAAGCAGACTGAATATGAATCGGCTCCTCATTCTGGGTAGGGACTGGGATGTGACCCTTCTCCTGCAGGCTTTTTACGGTGTCGTACAGAGCTTGCTTCACCGGGGTAAACTCCAATCCCACATCCTTCAACCTTTGGTTTGAGAACTTGTATGGTTTTGCTCTTGGCTTAATTTCGTCCGAGCACCTGCGTTTACGCAAAGAGTACATTAACCATCGTTCTACGACAGAATAAATGATGACTAGGAATCATAACCTGTGATCATCATGTTTCACATAAATTGTTTTGTGGTGGTCCGCCATTGATGTTCCATAATGGACAGGGACGTGTGGTTGGTGAGGAGTACTCTAGGCCAGGAGTTGATCTTTTCTTTGTCTAGTCAAAGTTGGTACACCTACTACTACACCCCTATCCCAAGAAAGTTGGTAACATCTACATTATATTCCCTGCAAATTAACATGCATTAATTTATAGTAGACTTGGTTGCAATTTTCCAGTCTTCTCTATCCTTAACAGACTTATCTTTGGACAATTGTGGTAAGTTAACAGCTACATACACAATTCTGGTAAAGGGCCAGTGAAAAATGAACTTACTTTGTAGGGATTGGGTACTCCGGGAAAAACTTGGCCAGAATTTCGACCACCTCGCCGCGGTGAAGCACGCTCTCGGCGCATAGGTAGCGTCCGGATGCCGAGGGGGTCTCAAAGAGGAGTATGTGTGCCAGCGCCACGTCCCTAACGTGCACGTAGGCCTGGACCGAATTAGCGTAAGTCTTGGCCGAGCCGGTGAGGTACTTGAGGATGTGAATAATGCTGGCATTCACAGTGGGTTGCAACAATGGTCCTAGCACCAGCACTGGGTTAATCGCCACCATGTCAACCCCTCTCTCCTTTGCCTCCTCCCATGCCGCCTGCTCCGCCACCGCCTTCCCGTAACAGTACCAATTCTGCAAGTGGGATAGTTTAGCATTTAACATAAATGCACATAGTACAACCTTTTTGAGTACACGAACAAATGACTTGTCCGAGGCGGGCAGTACGTACCTTAGTGTTCTTGCAGAACTCAAGATCACTCCAGCAACTTTCGTCAACGACGGCGTCAGGGCTCCTATGAGGGTCCATGTACACAGCACCGATTGATGAAGTGAACACCACACGCCGGACTTTGGCCTCGGCCGCTGCCACTATCACATTTTTAGTTCCGATCACTGCCGGCTCCACCATTTGTTCCTTCAATCCAAACATTATGCCATCGCCATGATCAGTCTCATTACGACACCAAGGAAGAGAAAGAAAACCAAAATCTTGAATAAAACTAGCACTGCCTGCCTGAGTGATCACATGATAAAGTCTAGCCCACACCTCCCCTCTTGAAAAACTAACCCAACCCCCAGTAGACATATATACATAGGCATTGTTTTTGGATCGACCATCGATTATGAGATGAGCCGCTACATTGTTGGGTTGCCAATTAATTCAAGAAGGAAAATGCCTACACAACCTTAAAGCACACATACCCCTTCAATGGATTTATTGATTTCAATCATTAGGTTATACTCCCTCATGTGCTGTTAAAAAATTGATCACTTTTTACGTTAAGAAAGATTTTATAAGTATTTATTCACTTCATATTTAATCTTTTACCAACTAATCGTCACTTCATGACCCACTTCTTTTGCCCCAGGGGTATGTAGAATAAGAAACTCGACCAGATTGAGAGAAACGGGTTACAATAATGCAGTTTCTTTTAGGTCAAATTAAATGACGTGATGCAAATAAGGCCGTGCACGAACTTGCAACGATAGGAAGAGAACTCCAGCCTCCAGGATATCCGTTGGGGGTGGGTGGGTTGGGGGATTACTCACTTCAGCGGAGGGCCCACCAGCGTTAACAAATAGTATTTGTTAAGACACATTAGACAACACGATACCAACTAAAGGCGTCACGTAGCACAGAAATAGTTGCTTTGCTTCATTTTCTCATCAAACCAAACAATCAAAGTTGGTGAAAGCAATAGAAAAATGCTCACCGGATCATCGGTCACCGGGGATGCAGTGTGGAAAACTCCATCACACCCGTTAATGGCTTCGCGCAGACTCTCGTAATCGAGAAGATCAGCTCTGCACAAAGTTAGTCTCTCCTTTGCTCCCTCCAGCTCTCTCAGATGAGCATTCTTTGGATCGTCTGAAATTATATCATGGAAAAACAACAAAGTTATATCATATATGCTGCGGTAAACACCATCTTTTGTCGTTATAAGGCCCTAATGCATCTTTTAGCGACCAAAAAACAGTCAGGTTTCTTTAACTGAGAATGGTAGTTGTACTATACCAGGATTTCTGACGGTTCCTCTGACAGTATAGCCTTTGTCTAGGAGCAGTTTGACGATCCATGAGGCAATGAAACCACCGGCACCGGTGACACAGACGACTTGACCGGAAGCTGACGGCATGATCACTTTTCCGGCTAGTTTTTGTTGGGGTGGGCGGGGGGTGATGAGAGTAGGTATTTTCTGAAGTTAAGGAAATGAAAGACCCCTGAGTAAGGAAATGAGTGTTTGCGGTGTATTTATAGGGAAAAAAAATGGTGGTACAACTCACCTACCACGTTGAAGGAAACATGGCAAAGAAGACTCGGTACTCGAGTGGTAAGAACTTTTCTTAAATCTTATATATAGTAATAATTAATAGTCGTTAAATATTTTTAGTGACTTTTTTTTTAATACTATTAACGATAATTATTAGCAGCATTTTTTTAGCGTCACTAAATAAAAGTCACTAAAAATATTTAGAGACGATTGATTATCGCTATATAGGGGGTTGGAGGAAAATTCCTCCAACCTGGATAGCAGCTAAATTTTCCCGGGAAAGAACTTGATGGTACGCATTTACTTCAAGGGAAAGTAGCACTATCTTTGTCCCACATGTTCGAAAGGATCCCTCACCATCACCCAAAAAGAGAAACAACAAAAAGGAAAAATACTTTATTTAGCGTTTTAGCATAAATTCATCTTCAGACGACGGGGGAAGCCCGTCTGATGATGCCTTTTGGGCGCACTTCGAAGGGAGTCGGGTTAAATTCCTCAGGTGGAATGTGGTAGTTGACAGAAGTGCTTAAGGGCTCGGAGACGTCAGCAGGGCATCACGAAGAGTTATCTTTTCAGTTACAACCTGCCCACCCCAGGTACAATGGTTGGAAGAGCATCACAAGTTGCATAATGTAATGCCCCGAATCCGAGGGTCCACACGCGCCTTTAAACAAAATCCAAACATGTCGATAACGTAACTATTATAAAGGTAGACAGAGTATCTAAAATACCGCAAGGCATAATTATCTCAAAAACTTAACTCCAAAATACTTCAAAACTTTATTACAAATCTCTCAGACAAAATATCTGAATCCAAATTAATAAAGGATCAACTAATCAATAATTCTTCTAAAAAATTCATAACCCCTAATGTTCTCAATATCACACACCAAAGCAATTCCATTTCGTGATGTTCTTGGTCTAAAAGGGGAAGGAAACAAAAAGTAAAGGGGTGAGCACGAATTTTTCAGTAAGAGATTTTACACACAGAAGGCCAAAACAAATACAAAACATGAATTATCGAGTAGAGCCAATAAATAAAATTTTAGATAATTTAGTTAAATTTCACAAGCGAATAGCAAAAGCGACCGAAAAGAGGGTTAAATAACTAATAAGGGGAATATCAATTCACAAACGAATAACAAATCGACTTAAGAAGAGATTACATAACCAACAAGTTGAATATCAAAATATATTTATCAAATCTTGTGGGTGTCACATACACAATTATTTATTATTGAGCATTACAAATCATGGTTATATCATGTCGAATATCGCAGCACCAGACGCATTACAAATAAGTTACGATAATCAAAGTGACATTTAAACACAAATATTCTCACAAAGTAATTTGTTAAATATAACGAATATTCACTTAAAGTCAAAACATATTCACTGTAGACTCAAATTAAATAGGACAAAAATATGAATTTAACCAGCTCAACTGGAGATCGGATAAATGAGACACCGTGAAAAAAAAGTTTCACCCTCAAAAGAAGTTCTAGGGAATAAAGGACATCGTAAAAAACCTAGGAACCATCAGAAAAAAATTGACACGTGTCAAAGAAAAGCAAGAGGGCCCCGTTGTACTCAAATCGGGGCATAATTGAAGTTTATGACATAGTTATGAAAAAAATGTCAAGAATCAATAATAAAGGGACACGTGGCATTGAATCTGTGGAAAGTAGCTTGTTTGGCCGTGAATAGACGACGGTGCAGAGCGCTAAAATGATTGGGAGTGACATTTTACGATTAAAAGAATAGAGAATTTTTATAGATCACATAAAAACCGTTTTAATGTAATTTATAAGACCGTGTAAATTTTATGAGTAACGTTAAAAATAAGTATGATGATCAATAATAAGTTCAAACGTAAATATATTTTGAGAATCGAATGATAGCACAAAAATTTTCGTATATAAAACAAAAAAATTACATAAAAATCCTTATCTCAAAGTAGCGAGTATAATATTAAAAATTTTATTTTATCTTAGATCAATCACAACTTTTTTATT
Organism: Escallonia herrerae; assembly: GCA_033070095.1. Taxonomy (NCBI): domain Eukaryota; kingdom Viridiplantae; phylum Streptophyta; class Magnoliopsida; order Escalloniales; family Escalloniaceae; genus Escallonia; species Escallonia herrerae. The sequence continues at coordinate 104,795 of JAVXUP010000742.1, forward strand.
TGAATACCCAAAAGAGTGCACTACCTGACTTTTCTGCTAACACTTTCAGCGACAACTCTTAACAGCACTTTTTTAAAGTCACTAAATAAAAGTCATTCAAAATATTTAGGAACCATCAATTGTCGCTACATGAGGGTATAAGGAAGATTCCTTCAACTTGGGTAGCAGCCAAAATTTTTCCTTCTAAAAATATGAAGAGTCTTATGTCTTCATCCTCCTTATATAGTTTGCTAGCATAAATATAATATGACTTGAACTCCTAATTGCTATTGCATTATAATACAATTTAAAGTCTCTACTACTGATGTAATTAGGGATGGCAAAAAAATCCGAACCCGCGGATCTCCGCCCCGCCCCGGTAGGAGCGGGTTTTTTTTACTTTGACCAAGTCATGGGGCGGGTATGGTATTTTTTGAAAAAACCCGTAGCGGGTTAGGGTCGGGTATGGTTTTCACCCAAATCCGCCCCGCGCCCCGCCCCGCCCCGCCCCGTACACTAACCCTAATAATTTAGTTGATCTTAGCCGTCCCCTAATACTTTAGTTGATCTTAGCCGTCCATCATATACCATATATATATACATTTTCTTTCTTTTTTGACAAACCCTAGATCTCAATTCTCAACCTGTGCCATCCTTCTCCAATCTCTATCTCCCAAATTTTGGTTCAGTCACCACCGCCGGCTTTTCAGTGGGTGGTGACGTGGTAGTATAGCCTAGGTTCGTTTGAGTTAGGGACGCGAGGGAAGACGAGAAGGCTCTTCACATTAAGAGGGACATGCCCGGCGTCGGCAAAGAGAACGTGAAGGTCTATGTGGAGCAGAACACATTGGTCATGAAAGGGGAAGCCAAGAGCGAATCGGACGACGAAGAGCCCGCGAGAAGGTATGCCAGCAGGCTTGATCTGCCTCCCAATACGTACAAGTTTGATGAGATTAAGGTGGATCTAAAGAAGGGTGTGCTCCGGTGTAGTTTTGTGTTTTCGGCGTCGATGATGGGTTGGTGTTTGGTTGGGGGTATATTGTCGGAGTCCTCGAGGCGCTCGCGAAGAGTTGCGGAGCTACCTGTTTGCGTTATGGTGGTTGCCGGTGGCTGTAATCTGTTCGCAGGGTCGTCGGTTGGTTTTTCCGATGGCGTTTGGCCTGCCGGCGATGGGGTCTTGTCCGGCGAAGTCTTGGTTGTGCAGGTCTCGGCTGATGAATGTTGATAATCTAATTTTTTGTGGGTGAATCTGGCCTCTGGGACTCTGCAGCGGTGGAATAGCAGGCGTCAGTGGTGTTTCCGGTGCCGGCGTGAAGCACCGGATTTGAGGCCATGTGTCCGTGATGGTACCAGGTGGCTGGGAGTTGAGTTGGTGACTCATCAATGGTGTTGTGGTGTTTTTGTAATTTTGTTGTTCTCATCTTAGTTTTAGTTATCGTCTTCACTGTTTTAGTTGGTCTGTTTTGGGTTTTTACTTTATTTTCTAGTTACTTTATTTATTACTTTGTCCATTGTTAAACCGAAGGGAAGGGAAGGGAAGGGAAGGGAAGGGAAGACTGGGACGGGGCGGGTTGGTTTCGGATTTTTCGCGTGTTACAGCGAGGGCGGGGCGGGGGCGGGTTTTTTAAATCCACGTAGGATCGGTTATGGTATCTTACAAAAATAACCCGGTGCGGGGCGGGGCGGGGCAAAGTTCAATTACTAGCGGGGCGGGTTCGGATTTTAACAGATCCGCATCCGACCCGCCCCATTGCCATCCCTAGATGTAATTACAATATAACTTAAAATTCTAATTCAAGTCAAAATCTTTTTTATTTTTCTTAATTCGATCACTTTAGCCACTAATACTATGAAATGTTAATTCCTTGTCCCATGACTTAATTTAATGTTAGAATATCTTAAATTTTTATTTTTTTTACTGTTATTTACACAAGTAGCATAAAATCTGGGGTATTACACATGGTGTCCGGTGCGCCCCTCCCAACCTTAAAATTCGGAGGTCCGAATGCGTCCCACGCCCGGTCATACTTGTGACCGCAACAAGTTTCCAAGATGAACAGCCTCTGATCAATTAGAAATACTCGATTACGATGCTCAAACGCGGAGGCATTTTGCTAATTTGCTAACTAAACATGTCATGTAATTGCTTCTGACTTCCTAGTAAAGTGTCTACCAACTCTCAAACGAACTGACTGTTAATCCTTTTCTCTGTTGTTATTTGGCACAGGCATTTTGCTAATTCGCTAACTAAACTTGTCATGTACCCACTTTTGCGTTCCTAAAGTGCTTGATAACTCTCAAACGGAAAGTCAAACTGACCGTTAATCCTTGTCTCAATCGTTACTTTAGTTTGGAATAACGTATACATGTGGATGTAACATGCATTTGATGCTGAGTTTTCTAACCAAAGTGATGTGAATACGCAAACAGCTCTCATCGGGTACTGAGCTCATGTGCTTCGAACAAGTAATCTCTTTCATGTTTGTTGAGGCAGAATGAAAATTTTTAAGACAACTTGTTCAGTGCTGCAAGTGCGTTTTGGTAAAGAATGACTTGCATTTGTCAATTTACAACGTTTGTTGGATTAGTTTGTCTTCTGTTGCAACTGTGAGTGCGTATGACATTGCATGACCTGGATTTAGTTCTAAAAGTTTTCATGTGACTGAGGAATCAGCTTTGATTATTTTCGAGTTGAATGTGTTTACGAGACTCGAATTTTTTTATCCAAACGTTCGTTAAGACATCAGAATAGGACTCCAAATAAGCATTTCATGAGCACCGTGTTTTGACCCGCCGACCATAATTACAGTTCTGGTTCAGATTCCTTGTCCCCAAGGGTTAGTTACATTAAACGCCCATGAGGTTTAAGTATATTACAGTCAAGTATACGTTTTACGTACTACTCTTACCCCATAAATCTAACCCCCAAAAAAAATGCAATATGATAACGTTGCCCTTGCAATTTCCAATACTGAATAAATCTTTTTCTTTCATACCCTGGGGTTTACTGCTGCAGAGACGCAATGCCTCCTTTTTCCACTCCATTACCATCCAAACCACCAAGTCATGGATGAAACGACATAGCCACCCTCGTCAAATGCCAGTAGTGAAGGCTGCATCAGTTGCCCGATGTGATCCAAACGGTGGATGAAACTGTCGTGACAGAAGAACGTTGGTTCAGTCGTTATGAGATCGACGACGGCGATATGTTCGACATCTAAACCCACACCATTGCACAGCCACCACTCTCTCACACAATATTATGTGCTTACTCTCTCTCCATGTATACATTCGTCATCTAAATGACAATTTAATTCCTACCATTTTGTGGTAAATTTTGCAATCTGATGTCCCCGGAATATGTCTCAAAACGGCAATACAACATCACCCTTAGCCACTATCATCATCTTCTAATTAATCAAGACTCTCGGTGTTGGCCACGTAACAGATTTTTGTTTGTGAAAAGGCGTGTGTATGCCTTTCTGTGCATCCGATGAAGGAAGATGGGGTGGAGGATTTAGAGGATACAGAATGGAAGGGATTTTGGGGGGGGGGGGGGGGGGGGGGGGGATTGTCGATTGAAATAATTCGTAAGGGCGTTTTTTGGACATATATCTAGACAAAGATGGACTTAGATGCAGGAAAAACTAAATCTCATGTATGCGAGTATAATTAAAGGTTGAGTAACTGACTGTAATAACGTCATGTGAGTTCATTGTAATTAACACCTCTTTCGAACTGGTCTTCATTGGACAACTTATTAGGGTTCATATCTTGCAATTGTCCCAGTGTTCTTGTTGCACCTACTATACATACCATTTCAGATTCAACACTGTCAAGACTTGGCTCACCCCGTTGACTCGGACCAAATAATTTTCGCCTAACACCAACCACGCCCCTCTCTCTAGACTAGGGTTCTATCATATCAACCTCTAAGCTCTCACTATTGACCTGACCAATTGTTGAGCTCTGCACCATTCTATTTGTTTGATTACTCAGCACCACCCATTTGGATGGTACTGATGCCAACAACTTATTCCCTCAACCCCAGTGGGAAAACACAAAATCAAGAAGATTCAATGTCGTTTGTCAATTCAAGGATGAGAGATTGGAGGTTTATAATGTGAACTCTCGAGAGAGGGTAGCGCGGTAGGTACTAGTCCAAAACCAAAAGATTAAGAGACAGACCACATGTCCTATTTCTGGGTGATCAGAAAACTAATAATAAGCAACCAGGTCTGAATATTTCAGAGTTTGTTTCCATGACAAGGTCCTGTCCCTCCAAGGTGATTATAAAGTTAGTTGAAAACAGGTAAAGGCCGGTTTTGAACAAGAAATAGTGTTTACTGGGTAAATCAGATGTTACATTTAGCACTATTGGCACTCATTGAAGTGCTAATAGCACTCCAATCAAGCTGTCCCTATCATACTAAAGCTTACCACACGTGGAGAGCTGTTATAATCTTGCAAACCCAAGGGGCCAGCCTGCATAGTTACTGGGAGATTTTCAATATGAACAGAAAGAAAGAGGATAAGGGTTACCAATTACCTACGCACTCCTAACATCAGACTAGCTGCAGGCATTGAAATATATAGAAGGCTCTGATGCAAAATAGTTACAAAGGTCCAATAGCCAAGAAATACTTGATCTCGGACAAAAGAAACTGTTCGAATCCTTAGAAGTTGCAAAATTTAGCACTTGTTCCTTCAACGTGTCGGACAAGACAAAAGTTCAATTCATCGGTTCAAGCTAGGAGGAGATGTGTTCGTCTAACTAAGAACAGGGGTCTGGAGGCTCATATGTATCCTAAGAGCTACATAAGAAAATAAAAGCAGTCCTGTGTATACGGGATCCCATAAAAAAAACTAGAGCCAAAAGAAATCTATATTATTGTGCATTACTTGGACTTGCATACAATGTGGGTGGTGTCAGGCTGAGGCTTCATGATGGTCCTGGGTGTTTTACCCTCTGGCTCAGCATTACTTTTATGTCCGTCCGCTTTGTCCTTTAATGAGGGACCTATTTCAGTTGTACCATCCTTCGATTTATCAGCAGCGCAAATGGTGGAGTCATCTGCCATTCCACTGGCAGAGGCTGGGGCTACACTTTTGGATAGGTCAGCAGAAGATCCACCACTGTTAGAAGGCACTCAAACCATTGAGTTGGGTGATTATAGCCGATTAAGAAACTTAAGATTGAGGGAAAGAAGTAAACATACACCAATCTTTTTGATGAAGAGGCAGTTTGTTCTCGCTTCATTGAGGATACCACCTTTGCTTTCAGTTTCTTCTTTCGAGGCCTACTCAAACAGGTCAATTGAAAGCAACAGGAGGTGAGACTAAAAAGGCAAGCAGGAATAAGACAGAGAGTCATATCTGTTTTAAGATGAGAACATAATGTGTGGAGGTGATTTACATACATAAGCGCTCATGATAACTCCGGTGATGCATAAAATGATCCAACTGTATTTGTCATAATTGAACGCAAATTGAAGTCAATAAATATGCCAAATACAATCTCTTGTTATTGTCATCCTTTAAACCATTGACAGTCAATTCCTTCAGACATAAGTGTCAAAGTTATAAAGCTGAATAGCCAGTTCCGAGGTAGAGAATCGGATCAATACAGCAGAGGTAAAGCTTCACTTGAGAAGAAAGGACACTAGTTCTTTTCTTTTCTTCCAAGCATACTCAAAAGAACATCATCACGCGGAGCAACCCATGCAACGGGCTGTCTATGAGAAGTATATGAATAACCTCAACAATACTTCTGATGCTAGAATTAGTTGGTCTAATTCAAAACTCCCCATAGAAGCAGCTACCATATGCACTATACAGTGCACTAGAATGAGTGGTTAAGAAAGAGACAAAGCGAAAGGAAGTGTCAAACTAATTCTAAGCCATTGCAATCACTCGATGATTATCAAGTGATTAGACATTTATTACTTGACTGGTACGAAAGATCAGTATGATTAACAGTGCTTGCTTCTGTCAAGCCTACTGAATCACAAGGTTGACAAGCCAAATAGCATATTGCTCTTGTCTCAGAAATATTATAGTCTTGTGACCGAGCTTTCAAGTTATGCCAGGAGTGAAAAAGAGAGCACCTGTATGTGTGCATGCAAGGTGGAAGCCAACGCAAGCGGAACTAATTGCATGGAACAGTTCCATGCAAGTTAAGTACTCAAAAATATCAGTGCAATTTGTTATTTAAGATTACTTTCAAAACTAGCATTCTCTAAGTACTCAAAAATATTAGTGCAATTTGTTATTTAAGATTACTTTCAAAACTGGCATTCTCTGGAGCTCTCGATTGAAGAGATCTATCAAGGAGAATTACATCACCTCTGCCTAGCAGCTTATATGGAGTAGCACCAAACTTGTGCATAGATAGGTGAACTTGAAACATCAGTGTGTAAATGCAATGCCCAAGCGTATTTGTGATATAGCATAGGTTGGAAGGATCATCAAAGAGAAAAGCTAGATGAGTTATGCAGAAGACTTACTTATCAGATAAAACATCAATACTTGGAAGATCAGCGTGCTCCTCCTGTTATACTCAGTTTCAATGATTACATTATTAAGATGTTAGAAAGAAACAGAAAGTAAAAGAGAAGCCTCAAGAGAGAAAATGATGATGCAGAATCAGATGAACCACTAACTTTAACAGGCAACATGTCTGGAAGCAGCTCCCACGTTTCCTTACGAAGATTCAAATTTTCTTCATCACCATCGTCATACAAGACCTGCAATGGAAACATCATAACGATGAAAAGTTTTATTGAAAGTGAGAAAGAGTTCTCTAACTACCAAGTTTCCAAAATGAGAGAAGAATGCTAATTGAATGGCTAATGTACAACAAGGACAAGTGCTGCTTTGGCAAGGAGTGGTGAGAAGATTAATTTGTGACACAACTAAAAGAACTGAAAGAAGACATATACAGCTTCACTCAGCACCTGAAAAGATAGATTCATAGTCTAAAACTATACACTAGATAAATCAAAGAAGAAAAGTGAAGTGGAGCCGGCATTGGTATTCTGAAATGTAATTCATATGCAAAATAAATCTAGAAAGAACGGCATTCAGGGTTCAGAACAAGTTTTTTCACCTTGTGCTTCTGTCTTAGAGGGTCAAAAGAAGCAATTGCACCTACATAAAACCTGCACAAGTAGTAATTGAATATGAGAAAAGAAATAAAGTACAACCGAGGGGCAAGCTGCAGTAGGTCTTATGTTGTATCTTACCCAGCCATGTAAAACCAGAGAAGTTTGTGGACATAAGAAACTACATTTGAACCACAGTATCACGAAAATGACGGAAAAGACAGCACAGTAAGCTTCCCGAAGTACTTACTTTTTGTCCATTGGCCACCAAACCTTTATCTGGCGACCAACCAATTCTTCGCCGTACTTACCATGAGGCATTCTCGAATCCTGATTTAAAAAATTAACCACCATTTAATTACTGGGGCATGCAAAGAAGTACTCATACACGACCATCAACTTGGATTAGAGAATGATAAGTTGAAGGGAAGACAAAAAATACATGGAAATCGAGTTGCACAGAGTTCTTCAAACAACTTTTGGAACACGCATGAACAAAAATTGTAATTAATCAGACACATCCAAAAAGGTATAGTAATGCTTCCGGAACTTCATATATGTACCACAAGGACTTAGGTGCTTCCAAGTTAATGATTTGAAACAAAAACCTTCGATTATTTTGTCAGACTAGAACATCTGCAGCTTATGCTTGTGCCAAAATTTTGGGATTTAAAACAGAGAAAACATTCAGTGATTGATCAATCAAATTCGCACCTTCTTCTTATTATAAGGGACATTGAAATTTGGATTAGTTATCTAACATTGTCAGGGAGAGGACACACCAACACAGAGCTGATATGTTAGAGTAAACAATAAATTCTTGTCAATTTTCTGTTTTCTGCCACGGCAACTGAAAGCTTTTTACTCTTCAGTTCACTAGCACATCAACAAGACGACCAAAATCAGAGGACGAACTTTAGATCTAACTATGTAGCACAAAGTATTGTAGCATCTGATCCAGAGGTCACTGAATGTGCAATAGTAGAAGATCAACGACAAAGTTGCTTACAGAATTGAGCACATCAAGTCCAACTTATCTAATATGAAATATAAAATGCAATGATAGAGTCATACCTCGTCCTCTTGTGGAGTCAACTTCCTCTTGTAGTTTGTCTTAGGGATTTTCAGTGAATGATTTTCATCTTGACTTAACAACTTAGTTGCAGATGGAGAGAGTAATTTCTGCAGAGGTCACCCAACCATACACACTCAAAGTGGAAAACAAGAGAAATGAAAATCCATACTTCTAGTAACTGCAACTGTCAAAAGTCAGTTAATACCTTGTTGCCAGACTCTTCAGCACTGTGCTTCTGGTGAGCGTCTTTGGCCTCCTTCTTTTTACTTCCACTCAGTTGTCGAAATAATGATTCTTGTTTTTCTTCATGATAACTCACGACACTGTCTTCCTTCTTTACAACCATACTGCTCGAAGCAGGAGTCTTCAACACATCAGTCTTAGCAGCAACTTCTTTTTCTCTTGAGCCCCTCATATGTTTTGCTCTAGAAGCTCTCATTCCTTCAGATTCCTCCTTCAAGGAAGACATCCCGCTAACTTTAGTTCTTACCAAATCGTCCTCTGGAAGCAAAGATATATTCAGATCGCCATCCTGATTTATTGTGTTGTCTTTCTTCTTAGGCCGACCTCTGCTGGAATTGCCTCCACCAGGTAAGCTATGATGCTGAGATGCTGAAGCAATAATTGCCTCAGCATTTGATGCTTTTAGGGAAGAAGAATGAGACCTATTCTCTTTTTTAGGTCTGGACAATAAGGCTGGCTCATTGGAAGTTAAACTTTTACGTAACTTATCAATCTTCAATTTGTGATTCTTCATGCTCCCGGGTACTTCAAGAGATTTCCTTCCTCCATGTGACCAAGAATGATGATATTCTTCCTCTGGTCTTTTCAGAGAATTAGGTTTTCTACCTCTTTTCTTTGGGGTTGCTGGATCTTTTTTTCGTTGTGCTTCTTCATTTGGGTCAAGTTGGTAAGAAAAATCTGCATCAGTATTTCTCTGCATGTTACTGCGATTACAGGGTTCTAATGTCTTTACGAAACTTCCATTCTCCAAAGTGACATCGTTCCTCATCTGAGTGGTGCCACCGTCCAGAACTGACTTAGATAGTTGATATATGGGTGAACCAACCTCCTTACTGGTATCTGGTGCAAGCTCTTCGGCCACCTGCTCTTGCATTGTGTATAGTAGATATGAATTACCCGAAGAAAAAGTTGGACAGAATGGAGACAATTGCTGTGGACATCTATTCCCCGCATTATTACAGCAGAGGTTGTGGTTGGGTAGTTAAGAGGCATAGCTGATTACATTGCCATATAAGCTCTAGATATGCTGCCGTATGAGCTCTTTATTACTCAAGATCTGGCTATCCTGCTGAAGTAATTCGTACCCTGAGTATCTTTGGGCCTGAGGAACTCTCGCTGTGAGTTCCCTTTGCGCACCGATGTGGAACTTCCACTTTCTGTTACGTGGGCTGGACTAGCTTAAAGGTTGGGACAGAGACTAGGGAGTATGGGACTGTTATAAAAGGTAGCTCAATAGACATGTGGCTCCATTTCAGTAAGTAGGTTGCATGCATCTATGACTCAAATGGAGCCGTAGCTATAAGTGACCCCATTTATCACAATATCTACAAGAAGAATTTTAATCCTGTTTACTAGGGAATTTGAGGACTACCCTCTCAATATTTCTTTCCTTCTCTTCACCTTGGTTTCGCTGACGATGGTGTACATTGACCATATTATCCAGGTAACCCTTCACATTTGCCACTCTAATACAGACAATAGAGGGTTAGGCTAAGTCCACGCTTTTCTATTAAAACAACACACGTGCCCGCGTTCACATGGAGCCATAGCTATAAGTGCCTCCCATTGACCACACTATCAACAAGAAGAATTCAAAATCATTTTCAGTGAATTAGAAGCAGAGTGGGGGACTGCCAACTCTGTTTATTCCCTCTCTCCTGTCTTCTCTCTTCCACCAAACCCACATCATTGATCTCATCCAAGCTGATGTATATGACCTGTATTATCCAGGTAACCCTTTGCATCGACCATTATAAGTGAAACAGATTCGTATCCGAATTTTAACAGACTCTAACTTCTAGAAAGAAAATGAAGTGATGAAACTGGTTTAGAAGAAAAGAAAATCATGTATACTAACCATATTGTCCAGGTAACCCTTCACACTGACCATCAAAAGTGAAACAGATTTGTATCCGAAATTTAACAGACTCTAACTTCTAGACAAAAATGAGGTGGTGAAACTGTTTCGGAACAAAAGGAGAAAAATCAAAACTATACAAAGAATGAAGTGTAAATGGTTTTTAATCCAGGACACTAGGACCAGGTCAAACCACGGAATCATCGAAGGGGGAAAAAAAACTGCTTCAGATATGCAAGTTATGAACAAAGGCAAACTCACCATAAGTTCCTCAGGGTTTTCATTCTGGCATATTTTAGCAATAACCTCGGCATAGTCGTCGAGCTCCAAGCTGAACATTTTAACTACTTTCGGGAGATAGGATCTAAGAATAGTAGCACAGTTTTCAAGGACTTTCACTCCCAACTTCCAAGAAAGAGATTCAATATTCTGAAACGAAGAGTCTCAATTGGATTAATAACATCATAAAGAGACTGAAAAAAGAACCAAAATGAAAAGGTTTAGAATAAGGCAATTACCTGATTATCCTTTTTGACACTAGAGAGAAGGGCGTTCAGAAGCTCAACAGTCATCATGTCACTTTCTTCTATAACCAAGGTCATGATTGCTTCCATGTCCCAAAATACAGCTTGGGGATGGTCAGGCCTGAAAATTGATCAAGTATCGAAAAATTATTTTTAGAGTAGAAAAAGATGGTTTCACTTTAAATTCCTTCGCATCTATGTATAGTAAAAACAAACACATGCACTTGGATAGAGACCTGCTCGGATACATGCGTTCACACTTCAAGTTGACAAAAGACTACCTATTCTGGTCTCAAAGGAAGTTTTGGTGCACTGTTAAGTGTATTATAACTCCATTTCATACATTCACGTACTGTAAAGAACCAAAATCCTCAACCGAGTATCAATAACTTGGGATGGTAAGTAGTACCACTGAACCAACCCCTTCAAGGATTTAACCAAAACAACATGTAAGGGCTAAACCACCGGAATACTAAACTAATTCCACAATAAGAAAGAGTTCACCATGTGTTCAGATCAAGGATCTATAGCTTGACCTTAAACTTGGGGACTTCCAGAACTGGATGAAATTAATTGTTGTATAGAAAGTTCAAGCAAATTTCATCATGTTTCTTCAGCTTCTGGTCAGAATTAACCACTTTCAAAAGGAAGCAATGCTCCGAACTTAGTAATAGCTTGGCATCATGCGAACCAAAACAGTAAACAATCATCTACTTTTTAAGGGGCCAAACAAAAAACAAGACAAAAAAAAGTTCAAAAGACATGCCATCAATTACAAGAGCTCTTACCTTAAGGTTTTTAGAAACAGCTTAAACATTTCAACAATTAGCGCATCGCACCCCAGGTCTTGCATCACCAAGCATGACCTCACCTGGGCAGTATACTCAAGAATCTGCACCGCCTTAAGGTAACAGCGACCTGACAAATGTGACAAGTTCTCCAATGCCATTATCGTCAGCTGAAAGATTTCCTGTTTACACGTCAAATGGAAACAATCATGAGAGTTCATGAATGCATAATACAAGCATACGAACTGAAAAACCAAAGAAACGGCAAGAAAAATTAATAAATGGGAGCTGTCCTCCTTAGTATGGAGAAAAATCAGTTCAGAAGTTTTGAATACCTTCATTTGTTCATCGCTGTACGGGGGATCCGGTGCACTTATTCTTGTAAGCTCAGTGATGCAAGATACAACAGAAACCTTTACGTCCATATCAGAGTGCCTCAATAATTCAATTGCAATAAGTGCCTCAGTTGCTGCTTGAAGCGCATCTTGCATTGATCGGGATGGCGCTTGCTCTACCTTGGATAAGAGATCCTCGAGTTTCTACAACAAAGAACAGGACAATAGCCCAAAAAATTAACATGGAACATAAAAGGGGTCACAAAAAAAAATTAACTGAAGAATACCAAACATACAACTAAAATTTCTAGGTGAAGTACTCTTAGCAAACCATGTATCACAGAATTGTATGAAACCAAATCCATAGAACACCAGCCTCACCATGATTTTGTGCTTTAGGGTCATGAAGGAGCAAATTAAATAACATAACTAGAAAAGAGCAGAGACAAGGAAGAAAGATCATTATGCACATCAGGTCGGATAACATCTTTATTCTTGTACACTTGTTATTATCCTGAACTCAGACGGTAAATCTGCCACTAGGTGTGAATCCAACTGTATTCTAGATGAATAGAAGAATGGTTGGGAAAATGATAACTGTGCCATTGGTCGAAATGATACTTTCCATGGTTTATGCCCAACTTCTCCCAGTACTTCAATCAGAAGAAGTGAATAGAATAGAACTATAATCCTCCAAAGTGTTTCCTATAATTCTTTGTACATAAAGGGCCTGATATTGTTTTTTAGCTAACCTACTTGCATGGAGAGTCGGTGCAGTTGCATTAACTTTCACCCTTCCCCCAACAAAGAAAAACGGGGTGAAACTAGGGCTCAACCTGCGCCTTTCAACTTCTAGTAGGAACTGAAACTAGTCTTTTACCGAATGACTTGTGGCCCACATATTGACTAAGAAAAGTAAGAGATAAGAAGGCAGACAATGTCCGCAAAAAGAATGCAAACTGCTTACTCAGTCTCAAACATTTATTTCAATAGTCCACAATGAAATAGCGACAAGGAACTTCCAATTTGAATGTATAGGCTTCTCCATTAGCGACTGTGTTTCCATTAAAACAAAATGGGACCAAAAAGATTTAAGATGAGCCAATCATGTACTCATCTATGAACTACACATAACCTAATCAGCTACATTAGAGGCAGGGTCAGCTATAGTAAAAATGGGCGAATGGAATCAGAAGTTGTCTATCAGTGGTGAAACTAGGTCCGTTCAAATAGAGCTATTTTAGGACCTATAACCTATGCCATCATCAGTGCTGACCTAAACCAGGGACGCATTCTAAACTGATCTGAACTAACAGTGTTGGAACCAAGGCAAATGTAAAACCTCGCATAACACAAGGAACAATCATCTATCCATTTAATGTACCAAATATTAATTGTAGGAGAAGAACTTAATACCATACCTGGAAAATTAATTGAACAATGCATTATTGTATAATCAACAAGTTCAAAAAAGTGGACTACAGATCATCAATTTATACAGACACTAGTATTCAAATTCAACTTTGAGAAAATGGAGAAAGACATCCAATATAACTCTGAATATCATCAACCCACAAGCACCCTAATACCGATTCTAAGAACAAACATTAATCAACAATTTAGACTGTCAAAGTTTGTCTCCAATCAACCCAAGAATCCAAACCCACACGAAAATCAATGATTCAAAAGTAATATGAAGAAAGATGTGTCTCTAGATGTGGATATGAATACCGACACAGATTCAACTAACAATCATGAAGACCGATTTTAAGTACCAAATTTAATCTACACAGAACGCTGAACCTAAGCCCAAATAGAAATCAATGATTAAACAATGAAATAAAACAAAAATGCTGTTTGGATATATGGATATGCATTCAACAAGCAATCATAAACAACCCATTGTAAGTTTATCTACTAATCCACATACAAAATCATTGATTCAACAAAAAAAATAAAACAATGCGTGGTTCCTTTTTTTTAAGATAGTAGCTATCCATAAATTGAGGGAGAGAACTTTTACATCCAATAGGGTTAGGAGCTCATCAATGGAAGAAGGGGGCATGAGAAGCTTGTTGCCAGCATCTTTGAGCTCTTCTTCAAGCTCATTTTCTGGACCAGAAGAAGATGCCATCTTTATACACCAAACCCAAGAAAACCCACTTCAATTTCACTCTTTCTCACACTCCAAAGACGAAACTCAAATAGAAAAACTGGGCACACAATGTATCAAGAAATGCCAAGGTTGCTGATATATAGGGATAGAGAAGGTGGAGTAATTTGGGGGACTCGTGAAAAATGTAAAGCATGCAGAACCCCTCTCGGATTCTGACAATTTTTATCAAAATTTGCTAAATCTTTGGAATAAAATCCGAGGGTTGGCTTCGCCTAGTGCTGATTTCACACACCACTACGTGGCTTTGTAATTTGTATGCCCACAGGCGTGGCGTTTCAAGAAATTTTGGCAGGTTCGTCAGTGACTGAAGAGCCCCTCGAATATGAGGGTTGTACGTATAGGAGTTCCCCCGTCAGAATGCAATGACTATATGACTGGTTTGCCCCTTAATGTTGGAGAAATATTTTGACAAGAATAATGTTGTATTAAGATTGTACAATCATGGAAACACATAAAAATCCAGGTTACTGGCACATAGGAAACTTTCTTGAACTTGGTGCATCTTCCTTTGATTTCTTCCGGTTCAACATCTTCACTTTACTTGGAGTGGTGATAGATTAAAGCCATGTAATGTAGGATTGTCCTATCCGCATTTGGGACTAGTATCATGCATTTGACAATATTGTTTTGCTTGTATATTTAGCCAGACGTTCAAGAGAAAGGTTAGAACCTAACTAAGAAAAGGTAATTTGGAAAGGGTAGTAGACTTTCTAAGTTAATGTCCCTGGATCTTAAAAGTGTTGAGATATGCTGTATTTACATATATTGAGTAAAACCATCACGAATGAATTTAAAAGAACGAGTTTTAATAGAATGACATTGTATAACGGACCAAATAGGATGGCATTGTTCTTATAAAACTTATCACTCAAATAATCATACAGAGGGATGGCTAAGCGGAGCTTTGCCCTCTTCCTTCCATTTCTTCCCGGTGGAAGGCGTCGCTCTAGCTAGGTCTTAAGCTCGAAAGCAGTCCATGGAACCACGGGATAGCCATTTGCTAACTTTCAAATTGTAACGGTTGCCGTTCCAAAATTTCATCTTTTGAAAAAATCGCTAGCATATACTCTTGAGTTTTAAGGCCACCGTATTGTTTTTCATGTGCTCGAGGTGTTAACTAATGCTTCGCTAAATCTCGTTAAACCGCCTAAAATCTTATTTTTTTTAACATGTGTCAAATATACTCAAGTTTTTCTCCTTTTTTACCATCTTTCTTTACGCGAGAGTGTACCTAGAATTATCTTCGTTCTTTCTGATCACTGCTAACCCAACAAACCAAGTACGCTATACTTACTAACTTGAGTACAGTTTAATCAAGTCATCAGGTATTACAGGACATTTGGGAAGTGTAGAATGTAGAATTACAGTGAAGGATGCACATACTCGTTGTTTGGTCTCTTCCATGTGCTCACCAGAAAGAACCCCAAGTTCCTGCTTTTGCAACAGTTTGAGCTAACAAAAGTCTCATTGCACCTTCAAAATGGAGGGTAACCAGGTTTGCACCCCTCTCTCAGCACTTCAGATCAGCACAAATCACTTAGACAAATGACCATAGTCTCATCAACAGCACTCTAATGGAAATGCAAGCTATAAGTATTGCTTATTCAAAAATTTTAATCTAAATACGAGAATTGCATTGACAAGAAAAGTATACGACACAAGAAGATCCGCCTTATGGTCGTATTAATCTGTGCAAGGTAAAGTATTATTATTATTATGAATTCTCTCTCTCTCTCTCTCTCTCTCTGCTATTTTATTAAATTTTTAGACGTTGCTTCTGAAGCAAGAAATTTCTATCTATTTTTAGCAACGAAATTTCCTCATAAAGTTTAGAATGACGTTTTTAATTATATTTTAGCGACAATGCAAAATTAGTGGAAGCGTTTTTGTCTGCTGAAAATTACAAGAGGAGCGTAGGGAAAAAATTGTTCATCTGGACTGGAACCCACGTTGTTGCAGGCTTGTGGGCTTTATAACATCTACCCTATGGGCTTCTATAAACTTATAAGTGCCATTGGTCCAATATAAGCAATTGGATCCGGAGATATCATAATATCATGGGCTTAGAACACATAATCCAATGAAGAAATAGCGATAATTCTAGTCTTCGTTCAATAATTGATATAATCCCATTTTCTTATTTTTGGTTATCATCATGTGCTCTCTTTTTTGCCCCTAAAAATTCAAAAACAATTCAATTTATGTTCTTTAAAGATTTTTATAAGCAAGTGTCAATTACTAGTTGATCCGATGCCAAACTAATTGAGCGTGCTACAAAAATTTTCGATCGAATAAGCGAGCCGCTATAGCTATAAACTGAATCAAAATTAAGATATCGACTGCTTACCTTGGCTTGCATGAGCATTTTAAGAAACGAGATCAATGTATACTAGCTCCGTAACAATCATATCTTCAATATAGTATCTGAAATAGTAAATTTTCTATCAACTTAGGGCCAATGTGAACATTCAAAAGATGATCATTTTTAGAAAACAAGATCGTGCTTACCGTGTAACAATCACAATCCGAATGAGCATTTCTAACAGATGCGCTTTGTTGTCGATGACAAACACGTTGGACCAAAAATTCAAAAAAAGACTTTTATCTTAGGATCAATTTTTTGTGATTGATCTATGAGTACCGAAAACATGAATTAGAGATAAAATGTGAGGTCTGGAGAGAAATCATTTTCGGAAAGGCACAGTTTTCATTGTTGTTAGGGGACAGGGGTGCGGGAAGGGCACGAGGAAAAGTTAAAAGCTTGTCTAGATCTATTCTCCTTTGGAATGATCGCCTCGCTAAGAGCTTGGATTCTACCAATCTAACGAGTTTCACCAACGTATAACAATCGACTTCGCAACTTATATAGAAAATTGACAGGTATACTTTGCAAAGAACGAGATGAATATATGTTCGGGTTACAAATGGCATATTTTGATAGTTTAGTAAAGTTGTCGTGCACTATAAACTTGATTAGAGAAGTTCCACTTTCATGCATAATACTCCGTACAAGGTATGTAGTTCCTAAGTTTATTCATATTAAATTATTAATGCACCAAAAGAAGCATATATAATTAACTTCAGGTATTCCAATACCAACAAAAGGACGGGGGGGGGGGGGGGGGGGGGGGGGGGGGGGGCTTGATGAAAAGAAAAAGGAAATTCAGCTTTCAAGTAAGTATAAAAAAATCTCTTCTTTTTTAGCAATGACCAATAATATCCTAACCCGAGAAGACTAATTAGGTTTAGGCTATTAGTAATTACGTCCACTATTTTAATTACGAACATATATCTCGATAACACCAATTCCTAGATTTTGATAAAAGTAATTCTCTCTATATTTTTTTAATCTTAATCTTTTTTATTGTTTAGAAAAATACAATATTCTCCATCAATTTTTCTATTAAACTACCATAATTTCCTTCTTTTTTTCAATCATTATTATACACTTTTATTCTTTTCTTTGTGATCTTGAGTATAATACAACATCAACACAAGGGTTATTTTTATTACTATTATCACTGCAATTACTATCGGTTAGGAGAGACTATTTTTATTATTTCATATACTATTTCTCATCTTCATTTGTCACTAAAAACTAAAAATTATTGATCAAGGTCATTTTTAACGATAAAAATTGGTAAGAGAATTCCTTTAAAAAGATAAAATAAATAAATAAATTTTTGATTATTTTATTGTCACTGTCAATTTTGTAATTGTTATTAGACATAAAAATACGAGATCTTTCAACAAGTATCTTGATAGTTATTGTTCCCGTCTGCAACGCACGGGATCAAAACTAGTATGGAATGATGGTCCTTGATTGGTTGCCATTTCCGTTGCTTTGGCAATCTTTTGTGACATAAATATGAGATTCCTGAGGAGATAATAAGAACCATATAACCCAACAGCAACAGCCCAAGGTGGCTTTCCATCTTGAACAAACTTTGGCTGCTACCCCGATTATAGGAATCTTCCTCCAACCCCATATATAGTGACTATTAATAGTCACTAAATGTCTCTGGTGACTTTTATGTTAACACTTTCAGCGACAATTCTTAAAAGTATTTTTTTAGCGTCACTAAATAAAAGTCACTAGAAAGATTTAGCAACCATTAATTGTCACTACATAGGAGGTAAGAAGAAGATTCCTTCAACCCGGTTAGTAGGCCAAATTTTTTCCTTCTATCTTTGTTTCGTTTCTTTTTCTAAAGCATATTACACATCTCCTGCTGCCCAAAGGCTTGAAGCCCGACCCACTGCACTTCACCCTTCAGTGGCTATTAGCCAAAAGCAACAAAAATGTATAAAATTATACAAAGGGAGAATCTCAAGCTTTAGCCATGTCTAAGATATGGGCATCCAATAAGTGTCCCCTATGGGCATCCAATAAGTGTCCAAAGTCTTCCTGCCCTTTTGCCTGAGTTGATTAGCATTCTTAAAATCACCGTTGAAGTAATTTGTATCAGTTCCTTGCCTCTCACTTCCACATACATGTACAGAGATCGCTAATCCTCACATACCAGCATAACAAGGTCAGAAGACCAAATATCACTCCACATGATACGCTGAGCGCACTGCTACGGATAGCCCTTGCAATATACATAAGCCCGGCACGCTATAGAAGCCCCTCTAGCCGCCTTCGCCAGGAGTTCTCTTCAGCCTCGCACTTCCAAATGTCGCTACCAATCTTAATTACTGGTCACGAGTTTTAGTACTTCCATGCACCTCTGCGTCTTCTCTACATGTTCTTGAGCAGCTAACAACTCTATCTGTCTCTGCTTCAAATCATGTGTGGCCGCTTTAGAAACCAGGAGCGTATTTGCTTTAACCTCCTTCAGCAAGGAAGACCTCCGGCCAGTCTTTTCCACCAGGAGGAACCTTGCAAGGTGGTCCCGCAGCCAGGACACTTCGACGTTGGTAGCCTCCGCATCCGAGACCCCATTCTCTATCTCTTCCATCTTGGAGATATCAACCGCACTGTTACCAGATACATAGCAGTCGCTGAAATATGCTGCAAACAACCTCAAGTAGCAAAGCTTTCATGAAAGCTGACTTGTGCAAACAAATGGTGACAATGTTACCATCCTTTTCAAAAGTGGCAGCAAGCACCATTGCAATGCTTGCCTTTAACTTTATACCCATTGACGTCAACGATCTCATTTAACGCCAAAGCTAATTGACTTGAAGAGGAAGGTGTGCCCCTTGTGGATGCCACCATCGCTAGTCTATCACCGATCTTATCTTCTTGGGCCTGAGGTTTGATTCTATTGCAAGAGTCGCTTGGATTGATAAGAGGAGGTTGCTCCACATGCCTGGATAACAGGTACTTGTTTGGTCAAATTACACAACAGAAGTAACTCCAGTGGTCGAATCAACGAGAATCACATAACTCTTGGAAGAAGTATCATGAGTTGAAGGATCAATCAGTTGCCCCTGTTAGAAAATGTTTCAAAAGGATTAAGTTGCATCATAAATGGTAGAATTTCACTCTAACGATTCAGGAAGCAAGCTAGCTCACCCATTTTGCTTGGATTTGCTTCAATTAAGCTTCCTGCTTTCCCAGAAAGAAAGAGTTCCTCTGGAAGTGAAAAGAGCTTTCAACTACATTTTAAAATTTAACTATATAAACAAGATACCAAACAAAGGGTCAATTTAAAATTCATAAAAACAAAATCAGATTCTTGCTGACATTTTCAGCCTTCTCGTTTACAAATACAAGCGCATCATAGAGGATCCTCAACTTGTCAACAAATATGAAGCAAGCACTTCAACTTCTTAACAGATAAGTCGCAAGCACATCGGCATAATCCACCCAGGCATAATTTTAATGCATTTTTCAACAGATTTAGTTCCATTCATAGAGATCGTTTAACATAGCCATTGACTTCCAATTGTTAGCATTCAGTACAAACACAAAAAAGGATATAGAATAAATCCAAACCATTTCAAACATGCAACCAAAAAAACTCTTATTTTGTTAAGCAAGCAAAGCTAAATGAATTACCCTTTTGTCTTGGCATGTGGACCAACCTCCACTTATTAATCCGAGCGACTCTTGCAGTGCAATCAAGCTTAAGCCTCGGGCCGAAGAAGTTAAGATCGACGGTAGCCTAGCCATGGTGGCATCCATAAGGGACGCATCTTCCTCTTCACGTCAGTTAGCCATGGCGTCCAATGAGATCGTCGACGTCAACGGGTTTAAAGTCAAGGCAAGCTTTGCAATGGTGCTTGCTGCTATTTTGGAAAAGGATGGAGGACATTGCTGCCAATTGTTTGCACAACTCAGCTTCCGTGAAAGCTTCAGTTCTTAAGGTTGTTTTCAGCATAATTCGGCGACTGCAATCCGGTGGCAATGGGGTTGATATCTCCGGATGCGGAGGCTGCCAATCTCGAAGTATCCTGGTTGCGGGGCCACCTCGCACCTCCTCCTCGAGGTGGAAAAGGCTGGCCGGAGGTCTTCTTTGTTGCAGGAGGATCGGAGCAAATACACTCCTGGTTTCTAAACCGGCCACGAGTGATTTGAAGCAGAGACAAGCGGAACTTTGGCCGCTCAAGAACGTGCAGAGAAGGCGCAGAAGTACGTCGAAGCTCTATCTGATGCTCGTGACCAGCAAGATTGACAGCTCCACTTGGAAGTCCGAGGCTGAAGAGAACTCCAGGCGAAGGTGGCTAGAGGGGCTTCTATAGCAGCCGGCCGGGTTTTTGTAGATGATAAGGGCTATCTGGAGGAGTGCACTCACCAGCGTATCATGTGGACTGAGATGTGGTCTTCTGACCTTATTATGCTGGTATTTTCAGAGTTATCAATCTCTGTGCATTCTGGAAGTGAGTGGCAAAGGAACTGACACCATCTGCTTCAATGGTGATTTTATGAATGCTAATCAACTCATGATGCTGCTAAAGCGCTCATGGCTGAAGAGAAGCTCGTGCATGCTCCGATTGCAAGAGGTTGGTACAAGCTCCTGCGTGTATATAGTTTATTGGTAACATGTCAGTACCCGAATGAAAGTTAAAAAAAAAAATTTAATGAAAATTTTTGCCTGTTAACCGGTTTGTTAGAAAGCTAACAATCCTCTTGTATGGTGACAAATGATGTTCACTGTGTTAAAGGGTTGTAAGTTATTCATATAAACCGGGTTTCAACCGAAATCTTTTCAGATAAAAATTGAGAATGTATCTTTTTAATAACTAGTGACTAACACTTTTAATTCACGACAATCATATAAAGAACGGCCAATACAAGAAATAATGTACTCAATAGGAATAGAAAAAAAAAAATAATGCAACAAGTTTGTGATTGCCTCGAGCAAAACATTATTGAGTAAAAGGTAACAAACATTAATTCTAACAAATAGTGCGATCCACTATTGTTGTAAGAATGCTCCACGTGAAAATTTTCTATTTCGGGTCGTTAAAAGATAATTGATTTTTTACTTTAGACTATGTTTAGCAAATGTGACGTGAAAATTAAAAAAAAAGTAAAAAAAAGAAAAATAACTGTCCCTTTTTCATATTTAATTTGACATATATTTTAATAAATCAAATGGTCATTTCCTTTGCAGATTCTTTGCCCTTATACCTTTTTGAAAATACTTGAGCACAACATATGTGAGGCGTGCTGCATGCTCCGTGCATTTATAGTACCTTAAGACAATAGGGCAAAAGTATTTTTCTTCTTTTTGTTATAAGTTATCCTTCGTTTTAACGAAGTTCTTAATGTTACCAAAAAAGAAGTTAGATCAAATAGTAAAGGTACAAATTAACCCATTATAAACTATCTAAATATATATATATATATATATATATATATATATATATATATATATATATATGCAAATCAACCCTAAGAGAAAATATGCCTTTTATTTTTGCTGAAATACTTAAAATTTGAGAGGACGAATTAATTAAATTTAGATGCTTGTTACCTATTTCCTCTATAGAGAGGTCTTGGCTATTACCCAAGTTGTTAACATTTTAGTGATCTCTATATAACGATAATTGATGATTGGTAAATATATTTAGTGACATTTTTTAGAAATCTTTAGTGACAAGTGTACAACCTCCTTTTAGCGTTAACTATCGCTATATGAGAAGATACGTAACCTCTTCACGTGACTCTGGTTATAGCAAAGAATTTTTCATAAAATTGTAACCTTTTTTCTTTTGCTTTGAACTGCACCACATCTACTGGGCCTTCTTTTTTTCTTTTTCTATTTTTTCTGAACACAAACGATATCACATATATTATGCTTTAGGATACCTCTCGAAAATAACAATTTTACCCACTATATAAAGGTATTTTCTATGTTTATATTAGGTCTGAGAGTGCCTGATCAAGACTCATACGTGATGAGTGTCCTTGAGATACAATAAAAACAAAATGTAAGGTAGAATGTTAATAACCCAAAGCTAAAGGGTAATTCTGTAAAGTGAACAAAACTCTCCATAACCTAACTTCGTTTGACCATCTTATGATGGATCTAATGCATGGTTAAACTGCCGTGAAAGATCTGTAATTACATGTTCAATCTTATGAGGACTCGCATTTTAATTGTAAAGGCGGTTGAAATATACCTTTCAAACCGTAATCTTCACTACTCTACAAGGAATTTTTCCAAAAAAGATTTGCTTTGACGAAGATCTTTCTCTTCTAAGTTGAGTGGTCGAGACGAAAGATGCGACAGGCAGATTGCATCATGTATCTGCACGAAAATACAAATTGTTATGAAAAATCGACAAGTAAATACTCATCAGTGATTAGGACTACTTTGAGAGCAAAAGCACAATCTTAAGCAATGAATAAGCATTCATAATCAGTTAGAAGTACCAACCATCTAGTTTACAAGTTTCTTCTGAGATCCGAAAAAGGATTCTGGTTAAGCACGTTACTAGTTTTCTTTTTGTGACAACAATGAGATATATAAAATGGATGCCAAGAAGTCCAAAAAAGAAGAGAGGAAATGAGGAAGAGATGAAGTGTAAGAAATGTACCATATCAGATGAAAGAGTGGTCATTTAATTTCCTTATGGGCATCACTGATTTTGACCTATGCATTTTTTTTATGCGTGAAATTTTAATACTCTCAAGAAACATTATATATACAGATTTATGTTTGCTAAAATACCATCATATATATCATGTTTTTTTCGTTGGTGTGTACCCAACATAATGACAGTCTAGGATTGAAGATGGCAAAGGAGCAACACATCCAAAACTTGGAAACGGACTCCACATTGGCGATCCAACTGATAACAAAGGAAGAAAATCCAAATCATCAACTAAGGGAACTGATCGCGGATTGCAAATTCATTATACAGAGATGCAAATATCAAATAACCCACACTCTCCGAGAAGGCAACAAGTGTGCAGATCTCCTGGCAAACATGGGAGCCGATCAACCACAAAGCTTGGTCCACCTGGATGAACCCAGCTTGGAGTTACAACATTTTTTGCTTGCAGATGTTAGTGGAATAGCCTTTGAGAGGCGTAGTTAGTTTGTTGTATTTATTTCTGTTTTAAACCAAAAAAAAAAAAGTCAAGGAAGAGCATGTTTAGTCAGTTTGGTTTAGTAGCTGAAAATAAACCCAAATGAACCAACATCGGCTTGGACAACAACAAAAAAAAAAAACGCAATCAGTCAGTTTGTTTCAACTGTTTGAATAGATTTGGTGGATCCATTTGGCGCATTCGTTTGGACTTGTGGCCATTCTTGAACTTGTTTCGCCTATTCCTTGACATCCCTTAATAATAATGTTCTAACCATCGGTTATTGGGGCCTATATCACAACCTTGAAAACAATTACTAATTAAGAGAAGCAAGAAACCCAAAAAAAAAATTTGACAAAAAGCTAGCAAGAGCTAAACGTATTAGTCAAATTTTGTGACAACTAAGGCCCCGTTTGACAAAAAAAATTTCCCTCTTTTTTTTTCAGTTTTAAAAACTGAAAAAAAAAGAGCGTTTGGTAACCATTTTTTTTCAATTTAAAAAATCAGTTTTTAAACTGCAGAGTAAAAAAAAAAACTCCAAAAACTGGTTTTTTTTTTCACTTTTGGTTTTTTTTTTTCGACCACCACCACCACCCTCCCACCGCCGGCAGCCACCTCAGGCCGCCACCGCCGGAGACTGCCGGCCGCCGGCAGCCACCTCCGGCCGCCGGCGACCACCGCCGGAGACTGCCGACAACCACCTCCGGCCGCCGGCGACCACCGGCAGCCACCTCCGGCCGCCGGCAGCCACCGCCGGAGACTGTCGGCAGCCATCTCCGGCCGCCGGCGACCACCGCCGGAGACTGCCGGCAGCCACCTCCGGCCGCCGGCCACCACCGCCGGAGACGGCCGGCAGCTACCTCCGGCCGCCGGCCACCACCGCCAGTGACTGCCGGCAGCCACCTCCGGCCGCCGGCGACCACCGCCGGAGACTGCCGGCAGCTACCTCCGGCCGCCGGCCACCACCGCCGGTGACTGCCGGCAGCCACCTCCGGCCGTCGGCCACCACCACCACCACCGTCGACCACCGCTACGCCCCCCCACCGCCACCGCAAACCACAAAAAAAAAAGTCAAAATAAAAAGGGTTACCAAACACCAAAAAAAAAAACCTCAAAAAAAAAAGGGGTTATCAAACACCCACTTGTTTTTATAAAAAAAAAAAATTAAGCTGCTCTTTAAAAACTGAAAACCAAAAAAAAAATTTTGTCAAACGAAGCCTAAATCTAAATTAAGGGCTTTACATACTCAATAGGTTAGAAATCCTAATGTTAGGAACCATTACAAAAGTATTTCAGCATCTCCCAGGAAAAAAAGAAATAAGAGCAGCATCACCAAGCTTCAAAGAGAGCATATATATATATATATATATATATATATATATATATATATATATATATATATATATATATATATATAAGAGCCGATCCGTTGATAGCGCTAGCAAAATAGGCGAAGTTGCCAACGCGATTTGACCATCCACGCGGGTTCTGTGGACGGTCCAAATCTTTCTTTTTACGCTTTTTTTAAGTCCGTCCGCTAATACCTTCCAAATCTATCCGCTACATTATGTAGCGGATGAATAGGCAGGTTTCTCTCTCTCTCTCCATCCGCTACATTATGTAGCGGATGAGTATTAATTTTTCGACATGTTTTTCTCTCTCTTTCCTTTCTCTTATCAATGCTCGTGTCAACTTTTCTCTCTCTCTCTATATATATATATATATATATATATATATATATATATATATGTATATATGTTGAACAATTGCTCATTTGCTTTTTCTTCTTCATTTCTAGGTGGCTTTGCAGGACGGTGCACTAGCCTGTCATAACGTCCACCATATACTGTAGATTTTCGTTCTCTCTTCTTAGTCTTCTTATTTTCATTCCCTGAAATTCCGCCTACAAAAAAATTTAGATGCCCGAAGACAAACAAATCCATGTTGACAAGGGCATAATGCAAATGAAAACATAGTTAAAAGTGCTATATATATATATATATATATATATATATATATATATATATATATATATATATATATATATATATATGACCTTGCCGCAACTGAGCCATCAAAGAGTTGAATTAGAAAACTCTGAGCCTTCTTCCTTACTGTTGCAGTGAAAAATATATAGTGAGTTGCATTGGCATTAGCAGGCAAGACGAGAGGATGACTTTTAATCCATGCAAATATATTACAGGGCTCCTTCCCTAGGATTTAAGGTGAAAAACAAAGATGAATATATGGAGATGATGTAATCACTAATGTCTTCCCTACTTTCCAACCAAACACCATTATTATTCTAATAAGAACGAATGGCGTTTTGCCTCTTCCGAACCACCATTGTTGTGCGGTAGAATCAAAACTAGTAAGCCTTTATTATCATCATAGCTAACTCTTCTTCCACGCTTGGTGAACGGTTCTTGAACCAACAAAAATAAGCACCACTTCTAAAGAGTTGCGACTGAACTAAATAAGTGCACCTAGCAAACAGCTTGAAAGAGAACCGTAAGATGCGGTCGCAGAAGAAGATTAAGAGCTCGTCGTCGCCGCAGAAGAAGGCGACGGCGCACCACCGTAAGACGCGGCAGCGCAAGACGAAGCCGTGGGATGTCCACCGCAGACCTACTGATACTGTCGTCGAAGCTTCCTCTCCTCCGGTGCCTCTCTCCGCCTTAACAGCCTCATTTTCAGATCTGCCATCTTTAGAGAATGGGTACGAGGGAGAGGGAGAAGATGGAGAAGATGAGAGATGAGGAAGAGAGAGAAAAAAAATGGTTGTCTCTTTTTTTTTTTGACACACAGTTGTCTTTTCTAGAAAATAAGAAGAGTTGTCATGTCTTGTGTTGTCCGCTACATTATGTAGTGGACATATATAATTGGGAATAGGGGAGATAGAGATAGAGAGAGAGAGAAGTCAGAACATGAATGACAGAAAAAGAAAAAATGTCTAAAAACTAGTCCGCTACATAATGTAGCGGACGAGCTCTTTTTAAACTGGAGAGTATCTTTGTCACAAAATTGTCCGCTACATAATGTAGTGGGCGGACTTAAAAAAAACGTAAAAAAAGATCTAGACAGTCCACAGATCGCGCGTGGATGGCCAGATCGTGTTGACAACTTCGCCTATTTTACTAACGCGATCAACGGATCAGTTCCCTATATATATATATATATATATATATATATATATATATATATATATATATATATATATATATATATATATATATATATATACCAAAAAAATTGAATACAAATAATTCGGGTAGGTACCAGATAGTAATTAGTCTTTATTAGGTAGTTTAGATAGTAAATAGGGTTGACTAACGTTCAAACATTTTGATAATGTTCACCCTAGCGCCAGTGCACCACCCCTGCCCCCATTGCTCCCCAATTGCGCGCGCGTACACACACAAGCATCTTGAAGCTTGAAATCTTGACCAAAACACACACACAAAAGCATCTGTGAAGCTTGACCAATCTTGAGAAGTGGATCTTGGCCCAATGATATCAAATATTTCGAGAATAATATAGATATTAGTTTTTACATTTTTGTACGTTGACTAACTAGATTATTTCCTCTGTAATGGGTTCAAACTACAAAAGCATATCAACTGAGGAAGTAAGTGAATCATGCATCATTAAGAAGTTGGATGTTTATTTGAAACATGTATTCTTAAAATTTATGTCTTAAAATCTAGGGTTAAGTACAAAAATGTCCTCTGTGATATATACATATTTGCTGTTCGCTCCCGTAATTGCACCTTTGACTATAATGTCCCATAAAATTGATAAAACCGTTACAAACGAGTTCAAAATTAGACGTCCGTCTATTTTAATGCATTAAGTCTGCACATACTGCTAACGTGTCATTCTAGCATGGGTACATTTGTCCATTCCTCTACCCTTCCTTGAATTTCCAAGTGCAAAATTTTAAACGTGAACTAACGGGATTTGCAGAGCAACAATAACAAAAACACCAAAACCACTACCACCAGTTCACAGCCCCTCCACCTCAACCACCTCAACCACATCCAGTTACAGCAACATCGTGTTGCCATGCTTCCTTTAGATGGTCGGTTAATTAGCCCCATGAAACCACAAAGCTACAATAACAGCAACACCACCACCACTGTCACTGGTTCACAGCCCCACCATCTCAGCCATCTCCGCCACTTCCAGTCACAGGAATGTAGAGTGGCCCCACTCCTTTCGGTGGCCGGTCAGCCTTTGAATAGACAAAGCAACAACAATAGAAATTGTCACCGCTGCCACTAGTGCCTCCACCTCTTCCACACCCTATCGCTCATCACACCTCCCTTGCAATAGCCACTAAATCTGAGTCTACAACCAATTTAATCATTACTATAACACAAAAGCTTTCTATCAATCATAGGAACTTTTCTCTCCCTACTACCCCCACCGCATTTGATGATGGGGTCCGTAGCAATCCAGACGGCTTTCTGAAGAACAGGACCCCTGAGCTTTTTATTGAAGATCCGACAAGAACTCACCACTAGGGCATGTAATCCTTTAAGGCTTGGCAAGTTCCTTTATGTAAGCTAAATTGTAGGATATGTTATGTTTTGGTTTAATTATAATCTGTCCACGGCCTACTAGGTAGCATGTCATGACCTACGACAACTGAAAAAACTTGAATTTTTTTTGAATTAATGTAATTCTCCTACTTACGAAAGGAAAAAAAAATCCAAAATGCCATCAAACTCAAATCCCCCACATATGGACACAACAGGCGATTGAAGAGGTAATGGGAAGTTAGGAATTAATTGATGTAAGGTTCCAATCTCAATTGTTAAATGATAATTTATCAAGTCAGACTCCGTTTAAAGTTACATATATTTTCTGAATAATTTGAGCAATGAAGCAACTAAAACTAGGGTTATTGTTTGCATTATGCGTTGTACTCTTACACAAATCAAAGTTTGTTGAATGAACAAGTTAGGGTGGGCTCGATTCAAGTTGCTTATGGTTTAAAATTTTTGAACTCAATCTCACCCCGATTCAAATAATGTGAACCCTAAATCAAATATATCACTATTGCTTTCGTTGACTATCATTTTGCTCCCATTCGTGATGTACACGCTCATAGATAAAAGTTTTTTGATTCTGAGTTCTCTCATTAGAAATCTGAGCTTGTCGAGAACAACAGGAAGGAAAGCTCGATCATGGCTTGACCAGCGGACCCGTCTTCGACAAACGTAAGACCGGCCATTGTACCCTAAACCTACTTAGACTATGTTGACCTTCAGGGAACACCAATGTTTGGTTGTTAGTCAAAAACGTGCTTGACCCATCCGAATACAATTTAATGGAAAGAAAACCAAGGAAATTCCACATCAGATATCCACCTGTCAACTTTTTCCACTCGGAGCCTCCCCATTCGTCTTGCTCCTCACAACTTACGTGGCATCGCCATTCATGATTCGACTGCAAACCTTAAAAATCCAAAAAAATTCAGTCCTAAAGACTAAAGTTGAACTCCAATTTCTCTCTTCCGTCTCGCATTTTTCGTCGTTAAATTTCGTCCGGTCCTCCGCCCCGGAGGCGCCGACGCAACCCGTCTCCAGCCGTGGCTCCCTCTGGCCCACATCAAAACAACCTCTCCCGAAGAAGGCACTCATCGTCCAATCAACCCCTGGTTTCGGGTCCGACCCGAATCGTCTACAGGGAGTCGTCCGGTTCGGATCTGAATCTGCCCGTTTGGCAGCGGACCTGGTTCATACTGCTCCTGCTCGTCATGGCTTTCTCCTTTTTCGCGGTCGCCATATTCCTGTTTCTCACCCTCGACTCCGATTACGCCTCCTCCCCCGTTTACGCTGCCAATTCCGAGGGCGTTGAGGTAATTGTGTTTTCACGCAGTAGTGTGTAAATGTAAATTTCTTTTTATGGGTTTTTGTAATTTGAATTGGAGATGTGATTAGGTTTTGAATTATGCCATTTTATTAGCTTAACTCGGAAAATCTACTGGCGCACCAAAATTCCTAGTACAATAGAGTGATGCAAATTTGTACCTGGTGCATCAATGCTTGTACACAGCATTAGGGGGGGGGGGGGGGGGGGGAATGCCAATCGTCTGAGGACATGAGGCTTTCTTTTAATTGCTTTCACACGGCAGTTCGTGTAAATATGAATTCATTTTTGTAAGGTTTTCATTGCATTTTTTATTCCTTTTTTGGTTAATTGGCCGAATTTTTTTGAACTGGGATTGTGAGTTCCATTTTAGTCTTTCTTTGCCACTGATTAGGGTTTCATTTATTCGCTTCCGTTATTTCAGTTAGGGAAAGCGTATTTGCACACCCAAACTTGCTAATGACATATTGTACAATCAGGATGCACCTCATGCCTGTTTGTACCTCGTACTTTAATGTTTGTTTTTAGGGGTGAGATTGGTAGGGAATGAATTTTGAACTGCAACTGAGTTAATGGATAGTTTAGGAGATTCAGGAAGGGGCTGAGGTAAGATTTATCTATTTTTGCTGAGAGGACAATCTTGTAATTATGTAAGTGTTATTTACACACTAAAATGTCTAAAATTTATTAATCATTTGTCAATACTTGTTGTTTGGTAGATCACTTATGGGTCAGTGGTAAAGCTGATGCATGAGAGGACAAAATTCCGTCTGCACTCACACGATGTGCCATATGGCTCTGGTAGTGGGCAGCAATCGGTCACTGGTTTTCCAAATGTTGATGATGCAAACAGCTACTGGGTATGTCAACATTCCTTACTGCTTCAGCCCAAAGCTTCTCTTACTATATATAGTTTCTGAATTTCACTTGCTTGGAATTTATTTTCCAGAATGTTAGGCCAGTCCCGGAGACATCTGATAAACAAGGAGACAGAATTAAAAGTGGAACTGTCATTAGACTGCAACATATGAGGACTAGGAGATGGCTCCATAGCCACTTGCATGCCTCCCCGATATCAGGCAACATGGAGGTTAGTCACTTCATAACTGGCCTGCTCTTCATTATCATGTATTGCCAAAGAATGCTGTAATACCTTTTTTACTATGAGGTTATGACTGCCATGAATTCCCCTGTAAATAATACATTAAGTTGATTAGATCCAGTTCGATGTTGCATTGAGAAGCCATAAGAGCACTTTTCAAATGCAAAAAGCAGTTTAGTTTGACGCCTTTGGATGTCTGATATCTCAATGCTATTTTCTATATCTAAATGAAGCACCCATGGAGGTGCTCTTTCCTTGAGTGTCCCTTATGATCTTTTTTTAGACCTTGTAAGATCAAGTCCGCTTAAGAAAGTTATGAGAAGTGAAAGAATGGTTTATAAAGTTGAAGATAGTGGAACTTGTGGTGGCTAAAGTGCCTTGTGTACTGGCGGAGTGATTGCTTGCCCCAATATTGGAATGTTCTTACATTGCAAGGTATATTTACTTGAGTTTACTAATTGATCACTTAGTGCAGCAAGCAACCAAATGTTACTTTTAAGTATTGCCAGAGCAATGAAAGGTTTCTCTTAATAAGATTTAACTGTTGAAATGTGATAATTAGTATTTTAAGTCGCAGAAGCCAATCCTGCTTTGGCTAGAGCTACATAGTAACTGTGTCACCTAATTATTAAAATAGAAGGCCCTAAAGCACTCCATGTTTTCCCACTGACATGTTATACATTCCCTGGACGAAAGCATGTCAATGTTTCTGGGTCTTATGCAGTTGTGGGCATCACTACCAATTCTGCAAATTATGCCGCTTCAACATCTGCCTGTGCAAGAGAGTTTTTACGTGTTCTAGCGAGAAACTCGGATATGTCTTATGTAGAATTTGTTCACCACCTGTGAGCTCGTGAACATTTTTGCTGTAAAGCAGGGATGATCTCCATTTTCCTGCTATGATTTCAGCTTTAATTTAGTTTATTTCAAGATTTATATTACTTTTGAAGGCCCTAACTAATTCACAGAAGAATATGTGTAGGTGAGTTGCTTTGGAGGTGATGGTGACTCAGATACTGGGGATTATTGGAGGTGAGACCTCCACTGAATATGTCTAGATTTATGTTTGTTTCTCTTTATGTTTGCTTCGCTGATGTTCATTGTTTTGAAATTGTCTTATTAGACTTGAAATTGAGGGGAGTGGGAAAACCTGGAGGCAAGATCAAAGGATCCGACTTCGTCATGTGGACACTGGTGGATATCTGCAGAGTCATGACAAGAAGTATAACCGCATTGCAGGGGGCCAGCAAGAGGTGAGAAAGTAAAATTTTCCAATTGTAGTACTGAAACACCTACTTCGTACGTAGATGTTTTGGAAAACGTAAGCCTCCTGTTCCTTTGCATTGGTAAGATGTGCAATAGATCATTGATATTGGCATCCCGGACGGGCTTCAATGGTTGAAGCTGTGTAGCTAATAGTACTTCTGTGCATCTAGATTGTACCCTCCACCTGCACCAGTGGAAAGTCGGAATGGACAATGAATGTTGTAGCATGTCTTATTCCTCTATTTCCTCTTATTCTCTAGACTTTGGGAAATGCAAATCCATTAGTTTGAGTTAACAGCTTCTAGGGGTTGGATGAGACGAACTAACATTGTTGATGTAGTTCGTGAGCAGACTTTCATTACTTTCTCACGAGCTTTAGCTTTTCCAGTTATATCGTGCTTTATACAGCATCTGCTAACTCCTTTCACTTTTATCTTACTTTCTGCAGGTTTGTGGTGTACGTGAGAAGCGTGCTGACAATGTTTGGTTGGCAGCAGAGGGTGTCTACCTCCCAATAACTGATAGTAAGTGAGTGCTCAGATATCATGACCTGTTGAGGCTTAAAGAAACTTTAGGCTTTCTTGGTTTTTGGTATTTGGTTTTTGACCTTTCTTCGGAGAGGGGGAGAGGGGGAAGGAGACTTGAACACCATAATATCAGAACATGTATAGAAGGAGGATTACTGTTACTATTAGACCTTGAGTAATATCTGTAATTTTTATTTTTTTTGCTGTGTACGATTTTTAGTGTCCTATAATGATTTGTATCTGATGCAGCTTCTTAGGATACCGCGGAGTGGTATGATATCTTGCTAGATATCCTGGAGTAATCGGGCAATCTTGTAAAAATTTTCTGTTTTAGCATTTGGGTTGATTGCAACTACAATTTTCCAGTGGCCTTTACAACCCACAAGAAGTCTTTTTTCTTTTCGGGGTAAATAGGAGAACGATACTAATACTAATAACATACATTACTAGAGTTTTTTCAATTGCCCATTGGCAACAAGCGGATGGTAAGTAGGTCACGAGGTCAAATTGAAAAAAGGTTACTTAATAGGTTTTATATAAATTACAATCAAATTAAAGCAGAGTATATGTTATGCTTTAGTAATCTATCAAAACTTGGAGGTCTACGGGTAACACTAAGAATTCGGTGGATCTAAAAGAAAAAGGGATAAAAAAATATCGAAGTTTACCTCCGGTGGATCAAAAAAAGGGATAAAAAAAATATCGAAGTTTACCTTTAGAGATCAAGCTAAACTGAAGAATCGTACATTTAAATTTCTTTTTTCTTTTCAATCAAACAAGATGAAAACCAAACGATCTTTCCATCAATCGGGCGAGCAACCATAACGTATAACATCCATCCACTCTCATTCTGACTCCTGCATTTACTGCTACAACAACTATGACTAGGAAAGGACGTTCGGCTGTATCGAGAACTACCTTGACTACAACCAAACCCTAAGAGTTTCGCAGTCCAAAGCCTAAAGAGTCCGGGAGGGGAGGCGTCACCACCGAAACATATCACAAATCCTACTCTGAGCCATCCAAGCAACCACCTCCAGCGCACACACGACCACCCTACCAAAAAAATCCTATACCCACTAAAATATCTAACCTAGGTCCACAAACACCAAGAAGTCACCACCACCACCACCACCAAGGAACAGCTCCAATAACCGGGGAAGGGGATGGATAGAGTGGGAGGCCTTATCGACATGTAAGGGAGTTAACACTTACAGGAGTAAAAGATGAACACACCGCACCTTAACATACCTGGAGAGGACTTAAATCCTTCAATGTCAACGGCATCATGAAGCCTTCAAGATATTAGCGACCCAAAGATGCAAATCTAGCTAAAAGCTAAAGATCTTACAGAAGGCTAAAGATCCAGATTTCATTGAAGGAAACAAGCAAAGAATGGTCATGATCGGGAGAAACCACTTATTAGAGCTAAAGAAAAAAGCGGAGAGGGGGCTTCAAGCCACCGCCGTCCCCCGCCCCCCTAATGGAATTCTGTATGGGTTGATTTTAGAGAAAAATCATAGATAGAAAATTTGGGCCAGCTTTCCCCTTCACAAGAAAGTCTTTCAATCTCATGGTTTAGACATGTCAAAAGGGTTCAAGATAAGTTTCGAAGAAAGGTATGGGAGGAAGGATCATCTTTCAAAATTTCGGAGAAAAAATGCACTCCATAAAATTAAGACAAGCTATGCACGACATCAAAAGGGTATGAGGGTCTGAAAATTTTCTCAGATCCAGAAGTGAGCGGCCCGTTCATCTTGCACACCGGCAAATGGAGACGCAAAACAGCCATATATCCTAAATTTTGGTCTCATTTGATGATTTGGAAGTTAAAAAGACATGCATCCCTCACACCCAAGTATTAGCAAGCATGAAGCATGTTGCACTGACAATCTAAGCAGTTGCTCAGACCAGTTTTCGTGTATCATCTCAGGAGACTCGCGACAGAACTCTATTCCTTGAACACTATCTACCAAAGAAGAAATTAATCAACTTTAGGCCCAAATGATAGAAATATCCTCCAATTCCAAAGAACCATAACCACTTAGAATACATGAATTAAACAGAAAATCTCAGAGATCAAAATCTTGTAGTCTGTGGACTCGGAAGATATTGGTCCTTCAACAATCAAAATCCACTAAAAGGGGGCTCTCTCGAGCAAACTAAGTGAAGGTTTCTATTGATAAGCTTCATATCATCCCGTGCTAGTTGCTTAGTGGGACTTGACATATTCCCGGACAATATGGAGACCTTCAGTTTCCTCTCCATAATCCTGCAAAGCAACAGTGAAAGGTAAGTTGTTGTCAAGATGCACAGGCATGCATTTTAAGTCACGTGCATAAATTTGGTTACCTTTACAACAACACAGGAGCAACCAACAACCTTCCTTGCCTTTCCTTCTGAATCAATCTTGCACAACTGCATGAAAAAACCCGAGTTATCCCTTGAAGACAATTTCCATAGAATATTGGTTAATGGGACTGGATATCAGTGTTATATTTTCTAACATGAGCAAATTCCCTTTCATTATACAAAGGGCTATCACAAATTCTGTTCTTCTGCTCAGCCTAAATAATGTAAGACATGATAAAAATAAAAGCATCTCAGCCGAACTGCAAAGAAACTTTGGGTATAGACTTGTACTCACCCCAGCCCACTCGCCAAGAGTCTTAGCACTGGGAATTGTGATCAAGTGTACGTTGTGGTCAGCACAAAGTGCTTTAACCAACTTAACATAGTCTGGCTGGTTGCAGTCCTCTGCCAATACACACAAATGGCCAGCATGCTTCTCAATAACCTTTGCACCCTCATGGAGCCCTCGAGCAAGTCCACCATGAGCAAGTGATTTCCTCAGCACAAGCTGCAAGGCTGTCATGATGTCCATGGGCTCACCTGGAGCTGGAGCAGCTGGAGCTGGCACCTCAGGCGTGACAACACCTTCTTCACTGCAAAAGAAATAGGTTGAACAAAATTCAAAACTAGCAGACATCTTATTAAATTATTAAGAATCAAGGCTGACCCTTACCCACGAACAGGGGCATGAGAACAAGAGAAGGGGTAGAGGTGGGCAGTGGCAAGGCCAAAATTAATTAATAGGGTGGATAAAACTTAACCTCAATGCAAAAGTTCTTAAATGTAAGGTGGGCAAATACAATTTCTAAATGCCTTCCTTAAAAAAATGCAGAAATTTAGAAGGAAAATACTTGGAAGGAAAATGCGGAAATTTTGAAGGTGGGCAAGTGCCCACCATATGATACACGTGGACTAGTCACTGGGGGTGGGGGTCGGGGAGGGGTACACTCTGGTCATAAGAACTGTAAGAATACGAAATACAAATAGATACTAATCATTAGTTAAAGCGGTATGTACATACCCCGACATTGTTGTTCTTGCTGCTCAAACTTTAGCACAAACCTATAAGAACATATAGAAGCAAAAGGTATACATCAGTTAAAATAATGTATTGAATCCAGTTTGGTATTTCTACGAGAACACATTGATGAACATGACCGCAGTCAAATTTGCACCAAATATCATTACCTCGATAATCCAAGATATAAAATTTCAAGCAAGTGTAATATCAGCCAAGGTAATAATATAACTGGAATGTACAGATAGTTGTAAGCACATAATGACATGTGTAAACATGTGATGAGTTAACTTTTTTATACAAACACGCACATCTAACCAAATGAAATACTGGCTGGACTTTTTAAAGCAAAAAAGCTTACTTCTATCATTTTGAATGTTGCTTGCTACTACACACTTGACACTTGTATACAAAAGTCCGGCCCAAAATCAGACAAACAAAAGAAGAGGTTGCCATCATGACCAACATTCTGACAGAAAGACTGTGGTCAGCGTGAAGAAATATCACCAAAAACTTTTCCTGACCCAACAGTGGTTCTGTTCTTATTCGTTTTGGGGAAGCCATATAGTTATCATCCTAGAGTGTAACAAGTTATTACCTGAGCAAATTTCGAGCAGAAAAAATGCGGATCGAGATTCTTGCTTTCTCTCCTAGCCTTAATTCCTCCCACTCCCACTTCAACCAATTCTACAAGCTTCAGTAATCGAAGACCCGAATATGTAACACCAATGCCTATATATCGATCTAAGCAATATAAATTTTCACAGCTTCAAAACCCACTAATTCTATCCTCAACCAAAAGTTTGCCATCCAATGCAAGCTTGAAAACCCATCAAATTTCATTCTACCATAGTTAATTCCTCAAATGCAAAAAACAACCCAAATAACACCCTTTAACCCAAATCATTTAAAAACTCAAATCGGTAGAGCATCATAAATCCTCTAAATATAAATTGACATACAACAGCAAATACATCTGCAGAATCAAGCATCAATGAAAAATGCCAATTTCTTTTTCTTAACAAAGCACAGATTAACACCGTGTACGTATATTGAAAGACATTGTAGAGAGAGAGAGATCGGACCTGCTACGAAGAGGGTTTAGAGAGAGAGTCTGGCCGCGAACCAAGTGAGACGACGAACAAAGTTTGCGAGTTTATAAGGCAAACCCTAAAACCTTTACTGTGCGAAATTTACATAAATACCCCCAAAGTACTATTATATGTTTTGGTCCTTCAGCTTTGGGTTTTTTTCAATTTGACCCCGTTAGTCCCTCCACCATTTTTGGTGAAACCATGCATAGTTGCATACGGTATATTTTATTTTATTAGTATAGAGCATGTGCGTTGTACGTATATAGTCGATAGCAATATCTGAAGTGATATTATTATCTTTTGTGAGATCAAAATAATGTAATTTAATTATATCTTTATTTCTTTTCTGACTTGTTTTAGAAGAAATGTATATTTAATGTTCGCTTTTGTAATCAGTTCAATGTTTGAAAATATTCTTTGTAAGCTTCTGGATTGAAGAAATATTTGATGGTACTGCTGAAAATAAAAATAAATGGAGAAATTAAAAGAATGAATCTACGTTTTTGTTTTTGTAATATGTTAAATAGGTTTGTGGTTTAGATTTGAAATTTTTATAATCAGGTGCTTTACATTTCATCAATAAGAAATACAAAACACTTGGTCTTCAATTGTAACAACTGAACATACAGTTCAAATTGGCACCATATTTAAGCCTTATTTTTTATGCATATTTAATCTTTTTTCGTTTTTTCTATTTTTGTTTGTCCAATAATTTTTTGTTTCTTTTTTTATTTTTCAGGTATTTTAATTTTTTTATTTTGCTTTTGTTTTCAGTCTTTCAATTGGTTAATTGTTTGCTAACTTAAAAATGTTAGAAAAAAATCACAGTTCTCATTAACCAGTTATTTATCTAATGTTTATTTCATTTTAACCAAATTAAAAAAAATAATAAAGGAATTTCTTTGTTCTATTTTTCTTTCTCATCACACTTTTCATTTTTCAATGTATAGAATAGATTCATTACCCAATGTTCTTTTAATTTCATCAAAATTTAAAAAGGAGTAATAAAAAAAGGTAAGAATATAATTGACGTAATTAACAGATAAAATAATAATCCAAAATAATTTACAATATTCATTCTTTTTATAGGTAGTATAGATATGTTAATAGGGCTCCACATAGTGTGGTCCTGGATGCTCACGTGCAAGTTATTTGATGTGAAAAGTGAATTGTCTTTTATGACTCAAATTGTCATATCATTACGATTGCAATAAATCTTATGGTTCATTGCGCGACTATCCAAAATAATGCTTTAGTTATCATTTGAAACCTTTGTGTTTTTAGTTCTCAAAAATGTAAAAATCAAACTTTCTTTTGATTTTCATTTTTCACAAAAACGGATGCATGTTTGATTAGCGCACTTTTTATTTTGGGGTTTTCTTCTAATATTTTTTTTGGTTAAATAGGGAATGACCTCTACTTTACACAATGTGCGATCCCCCCCCCCCCCGCCACGTCAAAATTAACCACTAAACCCCCCACACTTATAGAAATTGGGCACCTTAGACAGATCCGTTATGAATAGCGTGAAATGATCAAAATACCCTTATTTTATTAGCCTAGCGATTAAAATTACGTTGTTTTCCCCATTGTTTGTAATTCTTTTTTTTCCTACTTTTCCACTCTCCCCGTCGCTGCTGTCGTATACCGCCACTACATCAAGGCAACAACCGACAATATCGCCGGCGAAGTCCACCCATTGGCCACCACCTTCAAAACACTCCACCACCGTCTGTAGTCGTCGACTTATATCGCAGTTGAAGAGTTCGACATTTATCAGGCAAATGGACATACTGTTCGCCCAGATCCAGGCCGACCTCCGCTCTAACGACGCGTTCCACCAATCCGGAGCGCTCCTCTAAGCCCTCCAGCAATTCGCCGCCGGGTAAGACACTCCATCATCGCCAAATCTGCTGTCGAGGAGATCGTTGCCTCTCCCGATCTGATCTCGGCTTCCTCAACCCGATGTCACCGCTGTCGCCGTCTCCATCCTCGCCGCCGTACCCTCCTACCACCTCGGCAAGCTCATCGCGTAACTGCAACAAGGAGATCTTCAACGGGTGGGGTGGGGAGGGGCGTGAGCAGAGTTGCTGGGGGGAGTGGGAGTGAAGAAGAGATAAAAGAAATGGACAAAATTGTCATTTTCAAAAAAAAATCTTTAGTCAACGCATGTATTGACCACGCGCTGTTAAATTTAACGGTTTTCGTCTAAGGTGCCCAATTTCCACAAGTGTGAGGGTTTAGTGGTTAATTTGAAGTGGAGGGGGAAATCGCACATCGTGTAAAGTAGAGGGTCATTCCCTATTAACCCTACTTTTTTTTTTTACTAATTTAACTTTGAACCTTAAAATACTTCGACCACTTCCGAAGCACCACCATGACTTAACACCACTACCACCAAAATCCCATCAACACCACCACCATATCAAATACATCACACAAACACCACCGTGAAACCTTAATAGCTACCGAAACAATCACCTAATTGATCAAAATTTTACACAAAAATAATCACCTAATTGAAAAGTCACCATCAACTTTACCACCATGCTTTACGACCTTTATCACTCGTCACCATCAAACCACTATCAAATTTCGCCGCCACCAAACTATTTAAACATGGAGACCCATTGGCCACCATCACAAACTTATAAACCGAACACATATGGTAGTAGATGAGAGAGGGGAAGGGAGGGAAGTAGTGGGGTGGAGTGATACTGTTCATAGTGGTGGGCATGATGGCTTGCTGTTGTCAAAATTTTCATCATCGTTAACAAATCTTCCACATCGTCATCGTGTCGGCCTACTGATGGCGACAGTGAGTTGGGCGGTGTTGGGTTTGATGGTGGTTATTAAAGCGGCAGAGTTAACTTGACAGGAATAACAATAAATGACAATAACGATGATGACAAAAATATTCTCCAAAACAGACTTTAGTGGTCCCCACCATTTGAAGGCCCACCCCAATTTTCAAAATCATTTCAAACAAAATCTCACTCAATTATTCTGTCTCTCTCCTTCCATATTATTAAGAATAAATTTTGGCTCCTACCCGACGGGTTGTAGGAATCTTTCTAACTCCGAATATAGTAACAATTAACAGTCGTTAATTGTTTCTAGTGACCTTTCTTCAAACACTATCAATGATAAATATTAGCAGTAATTTTTTAGTGTCACTAAATAAAAATAATTAAAAGATTTAGAGACGATTGATTGTCGCTATATATATAAAAAAATTTATTCGATAACAGCCAAATTTTTTCCTATTATTAATCCGGGTATTGCCTGTCCCTCTATTTCTCACACAAAATTATATTCCAGAAAAGAAAAAAAAAATTAAACAAATTGCATCACATTATTTAACACCTTCTTTCTCAATCTTGCCTCTGGTTGGAGGAGGTGAACAGGAAAAAATATACATTTTCTCGTTCATCCCAACCCTAAAAATATCTTGATTCAAAATCAAATACACCCCTACAAATATTCCCCATCTTTTGCCCTAATTCCCCTCATATCTCCCCTTCACCCCCTCATATCAGACCCTAATCGTATCTCTACAATTCGAATCTTGAATCCCTGCTAATTGCAGGTCGATTTACAGCTTCTATTTCTTTTACCATCTGGGTTCTTTTTTTCACATCAATCTATTGCTTACTCTGTTGTTAATTTTGCAGATCTGGTCCCAATTCTGAATAACTGACATTTCCTCATTGTTATGGTCAAAGTTCCGCAAAGCTTCGTTCTTTAATCGATTTTTGTAACGTGGGAAATGTCGCTTTTGCTCAAGAGCGAATCGGTTCAATTTCGTGAGGTGTGGAATTACAATCTTGAAGAGGAATTTGCTCTAATTCGTGAAGTTGTTGATGAATTCCCATATGTAGCCATGGATACAGAATTTCCGGGCATTGTTCTTCGTCTTGTGGGTGGTAATTTCAAGAATAGCAATGAGTATCATTACCAGGCGTTGAAGGATAATGTTGACTTGTTGAAATTGATCCAGTTAGGTCTCACGTTTACTGACGAGGAAGGGAATTTACCCAAATGTGGGACGGATAAGTTTTGTGTCTGGCAGTTTAATTTTCGCGAGTTTAATGTCAATGAGGATGTGTTTGCTTATGATTCGATAGAGCTGCTGAAACAAAGTGGGATCGATTTTAAGAAGAATAACGAGATGGGAATCGATTCACAGCGATTTGGAGAGCTCTTGATGTCATCAGGGGTTGTGTTGAATGATAGTGTTTATTGGGTGACTTTCCACAGTGGGTATGATTTTGGGTACTTGTTGAAGCTCTTGACTTGCCAGGATTTACCGGATTCGCAGGCCAGGTTCTTTGACTTGATCAAGATGTACTTCCCGACTCTTTATGATATCAAGCACTTGATGAAGTTTTGCAATGGCCTTCATGGTGGGTTGAACAAGCTTGCGGAGTTGTTGGGGGTTGAGAGGGTGGGTGTTAGTCACCAGGCGGGCTCGGATAGTTTGCTCACGGCGTGTAACTTCAGGAAGTTGAAGGAGAACTTCTTTAGTGGATCGCTGGAGAAATATGTTGGTGTGTTGTATGGTCTTGGTGTTGAGAATTGAGAGAGTTCTCATTGAGTGGGGGAAAAAAACGAAAAAAATAAAAACAATGTGAGAAAATCAGATGTAGCATTCCTGTGTAGTGTGTACACTCCTTGAAAAAAAAATTGAGATTTTAATATTAATGAATTTTCTATTTTGTGTTTTTTGCTTCCATGCTTTTTACCTTTGATGGTCTTGGTTATGTTCTTTTTGTCGGACCACAGTGTATGCCGTCAATTGGCTTTAAGTTAAAGTCAGTCATTCTTCATTTCAGCAAGTTTGGGCGGTGAAGCATCTTCCACCGTGCTCTCCGTTCTGGAATTTGCTGGCTACGTCTAACAGGTATAGAGCATCTTTCTGTCTTTACTGTACTATGGTTATCTTAACTCCTGGGTATAACAAACAAAGTGTAACAATTTGAAATATTCCGTTGCTATGTACACCTCATTGAGAAAAAGTTAAATTAACTATATGAATTTGGCTTGTGAGGGCTTACTTCTTCATATTTTCTCTGTGCACAGCTTCTATGTCTTGTTTCGTTTGGTTTTCATACGTTTAAAAGAACTATGGTTTTGGTTATGCTTCGTTTGGCTGGAGTGCTGGACCATAAAAGGATGCAGTCATTTGGCTTTAAATTAATTTTATAAGCTAGTTGGTCTTCATTTCAGCTTTGGGTAGATAGTGGAGCATATTCTAGTGGCCGAAGGAGCTGCTTGTGATTCTGGAATTCACTAGCTGTTCCTTTAACAGGTATAGAGCATTGATCTCTCGTTATTGTGCCCTTTGGTCATCTTAAACCCCTTTTCTGTATCTATTTTGGTTAACAATCGACTGTATTCTGAGAGATAGGAACGTCATCTTCAATAATTTCCTGCATTAAGTACACCAGAGTCGGAGTCTGTACTTCGAAACATACAGTGTGTCTGAACTTTGGAGCAATATAGCAGAATGGACATGTCAAACATCTGATGCTTGTGAATTGTCTTTAATATTTCTCAAGTGTGTTGTCATTCTGGTTAACGATAGCAACTGATCTGCTGCTAGTTGACTAGTGTCATTCACCTTCTTCATCATTATTGTTCCTGGCTTTCTTCATAAATTAGCAATTTCACGCCCTGTATTGGCACACCACTTCAACTAACCCTGTCATCAGCATCTTCTTGTGAACTGTATTGGCATATGTGTACACCATTGATCATTGATCAGCTGCTATTTACAGTCCACACTCTTGTGAAACAAAGCCTTGGTTTCACCAAGTCCGTCCAATTGCTGCATTGTTTTAGTGTTTTTCAGCGGGGTTAAGGATTCAAATTGCTGTTCTTGTTTCTCATGTTTGTTAAGCTGTTTTTCTTCCTTTATTATCCTCCATTTGGTGTAAAATGGTTGTTTTTATTGTTAGAATCTGTGCTGTATATTAGGAAGTTTTAGAAGGTAGTCATCCTTCTGTACGAAAAATGCAGATGTTAGATATCGGGAATTTATAACCGCAGTCCACTTTTTGATGCATACACCCAACGTTGGTGAGCTTTAAGCAACACATTCTTGAATATTTTAGCGACAAAACTGGAGTGTTTGCAGCAATAGGTGAGGTGCGCTTATCAATCCCCTATTTATTTTGTCAAAATGCTTGCTTGTTCATTGTGCTTAAAATGGACATGCCACCAGGTTCTTAAGGGGGATGAACAAACTACGGGGTAAACGAAAAGAGGCAAAATTTATATACATGTTGTCATTTTAAAATTTAAAAAATGTGTCTTCAACGAGAGTATTTCAATTGATGTGCCTCTAATAGATGTTTCA
Source organism: Escallonia herrerae (assembly GCA_033070095.1). Lineage (NCBI taxonomy): Eukaryota > Viridiplantae > Streptophyta > Magnoliopsida > Escalloniales > Escalloniaceae > Escallonia > Escallonia herrerae. Next base: position 147,963 of record JAVXUP010000742.1, read on the forward strand.
ACTTATATCTGTGTTTTAGTTTTATTCTTCTGTTTTTCCTAATCTCTGCTTCGTTTCTCATGCAAGTTAGACGAAGCACGGAGTTCCCTCTCTTGGTCTAGGTTGTGTTTTGGTAGTCAGTCTGTTTCTTTATCAATTTCACTAGTGCTGCATTGCCTCTTTCTCTTGGATTCTGTTTAACTTCTTAAGGACCTGTTGCTTCCATTGGTAACTAGTGGTTGCACTGGTTTTCCCCACATCCTGAATGATGCGCATTTGTATCTCTATTCGTCACCTCTGTTACATCGGTTGATTTAGCAATGGATTTTTGTGCCTTCTTATCAGCGAATTTCAGTTAGCCACTCCTTGAATTGTAGTGCTTCATACTCGGCGAGTCACGATATTTGCTTCATCATCATAAACGATGATGCACCGGCTATTTGAATTTGCTGGTAGTTTGATGTCGTAGATGATGTAGCATTCGGGAACTGGGAATAAGAGACGGAGAGAATGACACATTATGTAGTTGATCTGCTTCTGATGTCAAAGTTATGTGCTAAGGTTAAAACCTTCGACTTGGAAGAAGATTAATTAATAGTTTGATATTTGACATTCTACCCACCCCACCTCCAGGTATGCAAGAGTTGCCTGGTTTGATGTTAGGGCGCATCTGTTAGCTGTTAATACAAATTTCATAAGTAAATCAAAATCGTCATGCTGATCATTAGTCTTAAACTGTTCAAATGCGTTCAATTAACAAACCTCAGAACTGAGGGTTCAGTATCAAGTTTCATCAACCCAGAAAAATCAGAATGGTACGAGATTGAACTACGAAGTTCAGCTCATTATCTCTTTCGTTTGAGCGACTTCAAGTTCTTCAAGATATAACTAATAACTTCCTTCAACGTAGCTTTCCTGCCCTCTTTAGAGTTCCAAAGCTCAGAAACCACGTATCTGCCACTTGGGTTATACTCGTTCATCTCCTTCAAAGCGGTAACAACGGCATCACATATGTCTTGCCCCCACTCCTGCTTCAGACCTCGTAGCTTTTCGTCGTCTTCATTTATAGTTTCCTGCATTGTGAAGTACGACTCAGAATATTAGTTCCTAACGGGTCTAAGACATGCAGGAAGAAGGGGATACTATAAGAATCGAGCAACAAATCAAACTAACGAGTATCGATATACGTGTTTCAGTTTTGAATTAAAAAGCTTCTGTTCATGCTAGAAACAGAGGCTGCCAACAAAGAGAGCCATATTTCACAAGTTCATCATCAAGAATGGAATGCGAGTGTAGCAGAAGGATGCTTAGAAGGCATACAGTGGCAGTTTCACCGACTATGACAACTTTAAAGGGATGCCAATCTGAGTTTTTCATTGTCTCCTGCCATAAGGAGCAAAGTTCTGAAGCCTTTATCTGAGCTTCTTCGAGTGGGAACCTCTCTTTGCAAGTTTGCTGAAAGGCTTTCACATCAATTTCTCCCATTCTTCTGATTCCAATATTCATGCGGCTACTCAACATCTCACTCAAGCCCTGAAAACATGACGATTACTTCTGAGGCACAAGGAATACATAGAGCATGGCCACTAATTTGTAAGTTGAGGCATAAGTTATGTACTATAGATTTCATAACGGCAGCAAACCATGTCAGAAATAAGGGCTCATCCAATGACACAACGCAACAGGGAGAATCAATTACCGCAATCAGTTCTTTACGAGCTTCCTGTAGCTCGTCATTACTCTGACGCTCTTTGACGACAAGGGTCTGGTTCAAACTTTCCAAATCAGTCATCTCGTCCATTTTCTGTTCCAATTCTTCATTCATCTCTTTCATCGTCTTCTGAACTGCTGCATCATCCTCGTCTCCCAGGTGCTTCATCACCTGTAGCTTACCTTTCAGTTCTTGAATTTCCATCTCTAGTTTTTGTTTAGCATCTAGCTGTCTCTCTAGCTCCAGTATCTTTTTCAACGCTTCCTCCTTCTCCCTCTGCAAATTTTAAAAATTATCACCAAAAGCAATGCAGGTTCTTCAATGGTGAAAAGAAGGCATCACAACATGCTAAAATCATATACAAGAGTGCTCCAAGATTGGCACGAAGTGGTAAACCTTTTGCTCTTCGACCAGCCTTAGGACATTCTCGTCTGCCTTTTTCTGCTCCATTGAAGCCATTTGAAGTGAATTGTTTCTCACATCATTCTGGAAGATCAAAATTTTAATCAGGAAGGCATCATTAAAGAGGACAATTTTTGCATTTTAAAACTACTCTCATACAGTTTACTCCTATATTGCATAACCTGATTAGTAGATCAAATTCTAGCAGTTGCAAGGGCAGACAGGATTCGTAAACCAGAACTTTCTGGAATGAAGAGAACCTTATTGTGTGGTTAAGTAATTTAAGCAAAGCGATGCATCAACCAGGAAGACAAACTTAAGTGCCTAGATCGTGGAGTGAGAGCGGAAGCAAGAGAAAAGATGATGGAAATAGTAGGCTAACGTCATTTCAGCGTCATTTCTTGTTAGTTGAGATGGTATTGATCCTTATAATGCCAGAAGCTGTTTATTTCGTCCAGATTACCCATTTATAAGTACTTTACATCCACTATCAACCTCTATAACAAGCCATAGGTACTGATGAAGGTACATTCATTACTGTGCAATAATTTAGTCTCCAACAAACTAATGTAAGTGTCACATTCTTTAAGGTTGATTTAGACAGATTGCGAATTTCACTTGGTTAGTTTGGGGGTTGATCGCTAATTTGCTCAAAAAATATCGAACTGCAAAGTGAGGTTCATCTGAATTTAGGCATTTTAAGCAGAAGTGCTTATGAAACGTACTATGTAATGTGTGTATACCTCTTGCAAAATTAAATGAAACCACAACCAAACAGCGAATGTACCAACACAATGACTCAAAAGAATAGAGCATTATGCATGTCCCTGTATCCCTGCACGCACAAAATGTACATTTGTCACCTTTTTTTTATCCTCGTCAAGTTTCTGCTTCTCACGTTCAGTCAAAGCTTCGCGCTTATTAAGCTGTTTGCTCCAAGAATCAAGTTGTTTCCTCTTTTTCTCCAAATCAGCATTCAGCTCTTCCTGTTCTTCTAGAACCCTTTTGACGTGCTCACGTGCGGTACGCTGCATCTTCCTTGTTTCTAAACAGGGGAAACAATAGTTAGATAGAACTAGCATGTGATTTCATAAGCATGAACGGGAAAAGAAAATCTGTGTGGGTACTTAGTACTGCATCCTATGTGAAACTAAGCACCTAAACGATCTCTGATCACCGTCCAATAGTTCGATGTTATCATAGTTACAAAAACCTAACTGGGTGCCACAGTGTTGCAGAAATTAGGCTCATCACAAATCCATCAAAGGGTAAGAGTCCAAGAGTTTGGAAGTGCACTGCACTAGTCATGTGTATGTATAGGAATATGTTCCACGAGTTAACGAGCGCAGAGATGCCCAAAACGAGCAACAGAAATAAGGGGAGAGGCAAACCTTCATAGAAAGCATGGTGAAGCATATCTTTCTCCTCGAGCATCCTAGTAAGGGACAGGGTCTTCTCATTGTACTTGATCTGTAAATCATCCAAATTCTCATTCCTTTTGTCGATTTCGTTTGCTAGGTTGGCCACAATAGTGTTTCTATCCTGTGCTGCTTCTTGGACAAGGTGACTGATTGTTTTTAGCTCTCCTTTCCTGCGAAGATAATTTCCTACTGGGCCGTCTGCACTATAATCATCCGCACGAGCAAGCCAGCCGTAGATTCTTGAACCAGCCTGGCTTTCCCTTGCACTCCACTCCTTTTTACTGTGATGATCAGCTTCAAAGGACTTCTCAAATTCCATTGCATTTTTAAAGCCAGTCCAGTTACTATCAAACTGCAGAATGGCCTGTCCAACTTCTTCCTGGTCATCCCAGAAAATTTCAACATCTAAAGGTTTGAATCTAGAAAATTCTCCCAACCAATAATCTTTGCTACCCACAGATTTTCCAATCGTTTGCTCATTTATTATGTTCACAAAAATCCCAGTCCAAGGCCAGCAATATAAATCATTCTGCTCAATCTGTTGAGTGGTGGGTGTTGGTGCACCCACTCGCTGGGGTTGCTCTGCCTCATTTTCCAGGTCATTCTCCAAGTATCTTGCCAATGCAAGATGATTCGCCTTCTGTTTCGCACTTCTGTTGGAGGAGCCTTTGCCGACCCCTGAAGCATGTTGATGAAGGTCCTTGTACTTGTAGTCTTGTTTCTTCTTGCCAGCACAAAAAGGACACCTGAGGGTGCCATTGGGTCCTTTCACTTTGTATTTTCCAGCCCTCAGCTCCTCATAGGGTTTGTCTGCATATTCGCTGAACTCTGAATCACTGATATCTGACTCTTCATCTGAGCTGTAGTCCATCTAACTCCAAAGTATACATTACCAAATATGAAGTTCAAGATAACAGAAAACTTTTATAAGTCAATAAAGAATGGAGGGCAAAATGAAAGGAAGAATGGGCAAGACAAAATTAAGTAAATAAAGCTACAGATAACAGTTTGAATTTGTTATCTTGTGAGTTTTCCATTATTGCTCACTTTTTAGCACAGAAAGTTAGATTTTCAGTTCTTTTTCTCTTTTTCTAAGTTAGAAATACATCATTAGTTGTTCTCGTTCTCACAAACATGGCAGGGAAAATGAATTTTACTCTGCAATCTCTCGTCATTCAAATTCAGTACTAACAAAAACAAGATATATCAAAAAGCAACTGTCCACTCAATACCGATTAATGTTACAAATATGGCAATACCCCGGCCAGGCAGAAATATGTCACATCCTATGTGACTTGGATAGAAAGTCTACCTTAAGAAACATGGTATAATCAAATGGTTTTGCAGTTAGAATATTCCCAGGAGTCAAGGCACTTTGAAACAACTGTAAAACTATACAGCACAGCTAAAGTTGTAATATGTCAATACCATATATTATATGAAAAAGTTGCATCTATCTAACATAAGAAACAAAGTGACTACGTATAATTCATACCAACAGGACCACAAGAAGCTTGTTTTAATCATTTCTATTTTTTGAATTGGTCATGCTAGTAATTCAAGGCACAAGGAAGGTAAGAAACAACATTATAATTGATAGCAGAATTCATCAAAATTGGATACTGCTTCTTCGCCTGTTTGACAACAACAAACTATGATGAACACTGCAGTTATGACGAACCAATGTTTTCGTTGTGTGCACATTTACAAGGTAAAGAGTTCAGTGTTAAGCACCGCCATACTGATGGTAGATATCAAGCTAGAAATTGACTAGGTAAATCAACTCAGATGTAAAATTCAGTTGGAAGGTTAAAAATTAATGTTAAGCACCGCCTTACTAATGGTAGTTTCATCAGTGAGCTAGCAATTCTTCATTGGGTTAAAGTCAAGCTAATTACATGCAGTCGCAGCGAAAAATAATCAACGAAGCTGCTACACCTAAGTAGCACAGACACGGACACCATGTCCGACACCGACCAGAACACCAGACACCACATTTTCCAAAAAACCAGATTTTGGAAACTGTAGGACACAGCTGAATTTTTTTACATACTTTTATTATGTGTGTGTGTGTGTATAGTCATTAAATATCAAATACATTCTACATCTAAAATAGTAAACAATATCAATAACCACGAAACAAGCAACTGAAATAAAAGTCATACTTAAATTTAAATGGAATATAGTACCAAAAAAAATGGTATATAACATAACAAAGTACTTCACTGCTCAACTCTTACTAAGTCATGCAAACAGGTAACAGAAACAGGGAAAGCGCCCTCCCCTTCACCGCCCAAACAAAAACAGAAACAGAAATGGGGAATAGTAACAGGAAACAGAAACGGGGAATAGTAACAGGAAACAGAAACAGGGAACTCTTGCAAAGTCATAAGAAATTACTTCACTACTTAACTCTTGCAAAGTCACACAACTATTATCTCTTTCCTTCGACCAAGGGCTCAATCTACATCAATCGAATCATCTTCGAATGTACCGAAACGAGAGAGATGACAGAGAAAGAAGGAAAAAAGAGATAGAAGGAGACCTCAGTAAAGAAGGAAAAAAGAAATAGATGACAGAGAAAGACGAAAGTACCTGTTGCTGGGATCCGGCGACGGCGGCGAGATCCCCGGCGACCAGTTTGGGTGGGTCGTCTGCTTCGTTCTCTTCTCTTGACCCCGCAAGAAGAAACGGTAATGGGTCAAGGCTTCCTTAAAAGTTTATTTCTAAAAAGAGCTCCAAAATTTACACACAAACCCACGAAATAAGTTTAAAAAATTTATACTTTGAAAAGCTACAACTTATCTCAGCTACAGTTTATCTCACCGAACTTTTGAAAAGCTAAAACATCAATTTTTTAGAAAATCAAAGTGCAATCATCTCAGTGATATAGATTCAGCCGGAGAGAGGTAGAGATATGGCGACCGCAGGTTACAACGGCAAAACGACGGTGCAGCGGTAGAATGGCCGAATGACAAAATTCTCGGCAATAAATTCAAGAACTACCTAATCTCAACCTCAACCTCACTCTCACTCTTTCAATTAATCAAAACGAAACCCTAACACTTTTCTTATTTCATTTTCAACAATGTTAAAAACAACTTATTACTAAATAACATTGCAATTGAATACTACATAGGCCAACGTACGGGGAATAGTATTGCACACGAACTGTCAAAAGTTTCAGATTTTTCGATGCCATCATCATAAGAATTTAAACAACTTGATTGAGTAATAATTTTCATTATTTTTTGAAAACCATAGATGGTTTATAGAAAAGCTTTTCTCACAGATGTTAGGGTCTTTAGATTGAAATGCTGAATTATCCTGCTGCGCTGCCCTAAACATTTTTACGATACGTCAATCTGTGATTAAAAAAAAAAAAAAAGGCTACAGTAGCTCGCATTACTTAATAGCAGCTTCTCGTGTTTCATATGGTCTCTGTTAAGCATCTGTGAACAGAGGTAGAGAGTGAATTTATGGCAGAAGTTGGGCGGATCTTGATGCAGCTTATTTCTCAGAAATGGCACCACCAACTTGAACTCTTCTGAATAGGGAAGTGGTCCAGAATTACGAAACGGACAGACGTTAATATAAGCTCGAAAGGACCCTTTTCATTACTTCTAAGAAAAGAATGCAGAACAGACGGAGAAGCCTAAAATAAAAATGTACAAAGAAAGCAAAATACTGTAACAGAACAACTGATAAAAGGAAAGCTGTTCATTCGAACTTCATCCATCTTCTGCTTCTTCTGATGACCTGAATTCCCTTTCATCTCAAAGCTCCATCCATCAGAAAATCCCTCTCCAATTTACACACTAAGACACAGGTTTCTTAATAGTTCTTTTTGGTCTATCCTTAACAGACGCTGAGGTCTGCAGGAGTGCTGCATTAGCTGAACAAGCAATATTAAGCTCCGCTGTTTGCCCCATGATCTCAATGGCAGCCTTGTCGTACGCCCATGCTGCGGCCTCGGCTGATTCAAAAGTCCCTAGCCAAACATGAGGACCCCTCCTCACTCGAATCTCTGCCGTCCATCTCCCTGGCTGACGACATCGAACACCTTTGTATGAAATATTTTGCTTCTTCTTGGTCACCCGCAAACGGGCAGGGAATGAAAAAGAAAAAAGATGAAGTGTAAGTATTCCGCTTGCAGGTGATGATGATTAGCGCATGCAGTCCAAAAGAACTAAAGAAGCGGGAAACATCATACCACTGGCAATGCTTGACCTGCTTCTTTTACCACGTATTTTCCCTGCGGCTCTTTGACAGTACTTTTCGCTGGTAATGTTGGAATATCTTGCTTGCCCACTTCTGCAGTCAATGTGTTGATCGTCACATTAAGATCATCGATTTCTTTCTGTTTTGATTGGAGTTGCTCTTTCAGTTCAACAATTTGATTCAAAGCTTGGAGTTTCTCTGCCTGCGTGTTATAACATCCTCATGTCAAAAGCTACTACACTTGTATACAATTGTAAAAGAGTACTACCCAGGAGTACAAGTAGTGAATATGTGTAACAAAGGCTTGGTATAGTAGTGAAGAGGCACACCTCTTGGTCATGAATGAATTTCTTGAATTCTTCAATGGCCTTCAGCTGTCTTATACAGTCATTACTGGGGTGATCATGCATCATATTGTTCTATCATGGAGAAAAAATTGTTTCAGTACCAAGCATGGTGCAGAGAGCAATTGCTCTCTAGATGCATAATCAGTTGTTCCTAAACATCAAAGATAGTACAACTATTATATGACAGATCTGATAGCAATCCATAACAGATGTTTGTTTGGTCAAAACAAGAGTGAAAATGAACTATTAGAAAATTACTTACACTAGCCGTGGACATCTTGTCTCAGAACAAGCTTGTAAGTATGACATGCAGACCTCCAATGTTAATGTTCCATAATGTTATTGTATCCAAAGCTATATTTCTTTCCTTAACTGCAGAAAGAAGAATTGCCTAATTTACAGTAGTAATAGCAACGGATAAGAAGCGAAGCAGGGAGGGACACTATGTAAGAGGATTTACGACAGAAGATAAATAAATGCATGCCACTTTTAGTCACTTCCACTGTACTTTCATCATAGAAAATAATAAGATCATCCACACATAGTACTGTCAGTTGTTGCTTGAGTTATGTTTCAGCACAAATGACTGAAAGGACAACCCATTCACTTGTATACAGCAGTAAGTAATTATGCCTTTGTCCCATCAGGTGGTCAAAGATGCTGCAGATGAAAGTTAATTGAAAATGAGAAGGTAACAGTGAGGAAAGCACCATGGTTGTGTGCGAGTGGGGAGCCCAGTGAAAAAATAAGAACAACAACGAAGCCAAATAATGAACGAAGATCTGCAAGGTATGCCAAGGTTTGCGGGGCTGCCCAATACAGAAACGATATACTCCTGGCACCACCATAGGGTATAAATGTATTAAGCATGCAATCAAGGGATCTGTCAAAATGTAGATGCAGTATTTGTTAAAAGGCCAAAAGAGACTAGAGTTGGGTGACTTAAAGTTGGGTAGGACTCTGCCACAAACAGACTCCACGTCGGTCCACGTTTCACATACTGCCATTCATGCAGGAACAGGGAATTGAGTTCTCTTTACTTTCGCCTTTCTTGTTCTAACAAAGTTACTAGTAGTGAACCATGTAGCTTTAAACAATCCTGAAGAGTAATACTAGAAACTTAATAACATGCTAATGAGGCAAAACCACCTGCAAGTAACTACTCAGCACGGCTTCACCAGCTTGTGATCTCAGAAAACTTTTTAACATCAAAAAAATGATGGGCACTTCTACTTTCTTTTGTGTTTTAATATAATAGTTTTCTGGAAGTAACACGTGTGAATTTTCAAATGGTATTGATGAAAGATGCACCTAAAAGACATAAGAAGTAATTGTGTCTATGTACAACTCTGTCCATAAAGAAGTCTGTTATAATCATCTTATATGTTTTCCATATATCATCATGGTAACATGAAACACTGAGAAACAAAGGGTAATATGCAGATAAATACAGATTACAAATAAAGACATGTTTATTTACATATTTCACATGGACACGAGTCTCATGATTTGATGCAATCACGCAATGATTTAACTTAAGAACTAAGAGTGTCGCCGTATAATTGCGGGCAACATACTCATGCAAAAAGTCCCACAGAAGGTAATGTCCCAACTGTTGCACCAACTGGATTCAGTTAAATAAATCAAAAAGGTGAAATCAAAAGCTGTTATCAAGATATTTTCTGGAAATCCCTTCATTAAAAAAAAGGAAAAAAACAGAAGCTTAATTACCTCAAACAATTAAGGAAACTAGCGAGGATATAATTCTCGTTAAAACTATTTAACCAAAATAGCACAGTGGAATACAGGGGGGGCGTAATTCTTGCAATTTACCCAAACTTAAACGAGACTTCTTCAACATATAGCCTATTTCAGCATCAGATTGTATTTGGAACTCGAACGGAAGTCAAGCCAGGCATACATCCGCACCCCCCATATTTGATTACTAAGTCGATGTGCTTACACGTGATGACCATCTCGAAACTCTAGAAGTTTAAGAACTCCCTTAGTGAAGCGAACATCCGACAGTAACAATTATAAGAAAACCCATAGACCCACAAGCTTTAAGGTTTGTATTCAGAGACTACAAATAAATCAGACCATAAAGATGGAAAATCGAATGTCAATTGTAAAAGGAGAACAGTTGAAATGCCTAAGGTTTCAGTGCTTAAATGCGACTAAGTTTAACGGCTCCTTACTGTAAAGGAGTCGGCAATTGAAACTCAAAACAATTTCAAGAAACCCCATAAACATATGAGCCATTGCATTTGTATCTCCCAAAACAGAAAATCTAACTCCACTGGTAAAGAAGGGGTTCAGTGTTTATATGTGACTGAACACTTCAAACATTAACGATCCCACTAAATCCATAAAATGTCAACAATTAAAACTCCTAACGATTTCTTGGAACTCTACCAATTTCAAGAAGACCCATATTTGTATAAGCTTTTGGGTATGAATCTCAATTGCCATACAAATAGGACACCAGAATCTCAATATTTAGGACAAAATCTGGCTAGCATTAGCTACTTTTGGAACTGATCAACAGATTCTCATAAAGAAACCTTTCAAGGGTCCCAACACAAATCATACAAAACAAAGACTCTACTTAATAACTTCACTGTCTCTTGAAATCCATATATACCCTCCAAAATCATTGCAAAATCTCTCACTTTAAGTTGCTCTAGCATGCATGAGAAAGAGAAAGAGACTTACGCGGGTATGATGACAAACCCCTCTTCTCCAGTTGTCCTTCCTATGCGCTCGTCTGTGTTAAAAAATGACTTTTTGCTGTGTTTTTGAGTTTTCTTGTAAGGCTTTTTATTTGGGCTGCGTTCTCTTTCTAAGATTTGGCTCTCTTAATTCTTGGGCTGCTTATGACCTTGACGAAGGACCGGCCCAGACTGAAATGTGCTAATTTTGTCATTTCTTAACATTATTTTGAGTCAAAATTCCAAAAATAAAAATACATGGAGTAGTGAGTGTAATACTTTCTAGACCAAGGGGTGCAAGGATAATTTATATTTGTTCCTCTCTTAGATAGAAATGCATCTAGGGGAAATTTAAAGAAATATAGCTAGAGCGGATAAGAGCAAAAGGAACTCTTAAGGCAGACATGCACTGGCATAGCTATGCTTAATAATCCACTCTTGTTCTTCAGAAACCCTAGAACTGTTCTAGACGAAATACAAGTAAATCAGGTATCATTTTTATTGTATAAAGATAAGGGCACTGAAGGTTAACCAACAGAGAGGGACATACCCTGTACAGTGTATTTTTGTTTTCGGCAATCTTGATGCGAAAGTTGTAATAACTTTGATAAAGCAGTGTCAGCTTCAAAATGAGTATACCGCGTGCTTCAATTTGTTAGCACATTGTATCTTTAACAGTACACTAGCCTTTTTTACTTTCTAACGTTTTTGTATACGGCTCTCTTTTTTTTCCCATTAGGAAATTATAACCATGTTGGTTATTTGCTTCTTAGTGAAAATTGAAAGTTTTAGATCATTTCCAGGGGTATATGCAAAAATGGTCCCTGGCCAACTTTTATAAGGGGAAAATACAGTAGTCCCTTATATATGGGCCTAATTTTGGAAGATTTTTAAACAATAACTTGTTTAGTTTTGGTCCATTTTTTCATTTCGGATTTAAGTCTACCAAGATTTCGGAGGGGCTAAATAAAAAAATCACCATAACAACATTTTCACTTCATTCTTCTTTTATTTCTTTCAATACCATTTATAAAAATTTGCACCAATCTCTCACTACAAGCTAAGGCTGCCGATCTCATTAGCTCCATGCCTCCATCAATACGCCACCGCACATTTACACCAAGAAATTCAATTTTGCCTACCAACACGTTAATATTCCGGTTCTTTCATTCAAATTGATATTGTTTTAAACTTCAGCGACTTATAGACCAAGTAGCAAGGCTAAGATAAAGAACCAACTCAAAACAATTCATATTTTAAGGTCTTTGTAAAAATTTAGCCTAATATAAATGACTATATTAGGGGCCAGGTTTACAACAGATGTACAGTTACTCTCTCAGCTAGCCAGAGACTGTCAGAATTTGCACTCGTTGCATTTTGCCCCGGTACTACAGGCGCTATGTCCCTGTCTTCTGCTTTGACTTCTTTTGCTTGCCGTTCAGGCACTGATGTTCCACAGGTTGGCTTGCCACTGTATAGCCTATTGCTCATCGAAGCCAGTGTGGATCTACTCTAGTGGTGTTTTGTGTTCGGGTAGTCTATTTTTTAGGTTCTGGTATATTCTAGTGTTCATCTCCTCTTTTATCATTGTATGTTCTGTCTTGTTACGTTACTAGTCCTTTGTCACTTAACCTAGTGGATGGGGATGTTATCTACGTTACGCTCTATCCTTTATTTCTCCCTTGGTATATATTTTTACTTCTCATTAAAAAAATAAAAATAAATGACTATATTGGCAATTATCCTTTTGGTAAATATTTAACTTCAAATTCACTTCAGAGTGGTTGTATGCTCCTTTCATAGACAAACCCGGCCCAATCATAAAATAAAGTTAAAAAAGATTTAAGGGCCAAGGTTGATACATTAATAATATTTTGTTTTCTGAACACACATATGGCTAACTTATTTCTCGACATGTATGACTAACTTATTTTTCTCTTATTTAAGATTCAGTTTACTAATTTGATAATAAATACATATACTATGTAATGTTTGATTTTTTTTTAACAAAATTTATGTTATCAATTTTATTTTCGCAAACGCATCGCATGTGCCACAGCCACTCGTTACATATAATTTTGTTTACTGTTTAGTAACTTTTGACATTCTTATTATTATTATTATTTTGGCTAAAATCAAGATGGTAATGAAAATGGGCATTAACCCTCAATATGGTCTATGAACCGAAACATAACCAAGAATCATATTTTCTTTAGATTTTCATAAATCCGTTGCATCTTTACAGTCACCTATTTAATTATTTCTACTAACTACATTTAGCAAACCTTAATTGTCATCCAATACTTTTACTTGCTGAAGAAAAAGAGAAATAAACAACTAACGACCAATAAAATAAACCTAAGATCTCCAGATTTTTCCATACGTTGGAGCCTCATTTTATAAATTCTTTCCATCCGTAGAGATAATCATAATTTGAGCAACCCCAAATCAAGGATAAATAGAGACACTCAACTAGAGGATAAAGGGAAAATTTACAGATTCAGATAAAGATACTTAATACAGTAGAGGATCCTAATACAGTAGAGCAGCCTAAAACAGTTGAGGATCTTAGCTAGCCCTTTAACACAAGCAAGTCAGTGTTGCATGCTTACGCAGCCTTGTTAACACAACACCCAAAAGGAACACCCTTTTTACAAAGCCCAAAAGATGAAATTACTTCAGTTCAGATCCTCGGATCCGATGACCAGCCTCCCTGTGGCATGCCTCATTTACTTGTATACATGTTGGAGCTGCAGCACCTGCATGCATTTTGATATTAAAATTAGGTGGTAACTTGGACTGAAAGCATACTAAGCATCAGCAGTTTGTCAATCAACATGGTCACAAAGATTCCGACACCAAATGGAACCAGCAGTTTGTAATACTAAAAATCTCACCTTTTGAAAGATGAACTCTCTTGCACTTGGGTTCGTTCATGTTTTGAAGCACATGATCGATGACCTCCTTCAAAGTGGCTCTCTAACTTCTTTAGAGTTCCATAATTCAGAAACGACGTATTTTCCACTGGGATTATACTCGTTCATCTCTTGTAAGGCAGTGGTTACAGCCTTGTAAATCCCTGTGAAAGGACTCCCTCTTCATTTTTTTAAGCTTTTGATCATCTTCATCCAGTATTTCCTGCAACATGCCAACGTTACTTCTTTCAACAAGTCAAACTAATTAGCTCAGACTGGCAACGGGCGGGCCAGGCATTGCTTTGGATCAGAAGCCAAAGTGCGAATGCTGGTTGGGTTCATTATGTTTTTACTAACACCGAGTATATCGTATGCACCAGAGAATGCCACCATAAACATCTCACTGACTAAGTGGGTGGGAACAATAAACACCAGATGAGCTTATCAATGGTGAATTTCCTTTGGCTTTATAGCATGTAAAGCACATTGTGCAATCATGAGTGAAATCACAAGGAGTAATACTACCAATGAGCTAAATGATTCAAATATCAAAAAGAAAATATTAAAAGCGATACACTACTGATGTCGGCTAGATGCACAAAAAAGAAAATCATTTAAAAGCTAACCGGAGCAAGGGAAACACAAGAACTTTCAGAAACCATACTTTAGGAAATCCGCCATCACCTGTGACTTTAAATGGATGCCAGTTGGGTTTCTTCAGATTCTCCTGCCAGGTCGACAATAGTTTAGACGCCTTTACCAAGGCTTGTTCAATTGAATAACTTCTCTTGAATGTTTCAAGAAATGGCTTCTCGTCAATCTCTCCCATTCTCTTTATCACTGTATCACTTTCATCACCCAAGACATCAGCCAAACCCTGCACAAATCATTAAAATTAGATTTACAAGTCGCGAAGGCAGTATTAGAAAATTTTGGCATCATTAATCAACCCTATCTTGCAAAATCTATATCTGGGGCACTTGCAAGACAGTAAACTCATGCAAGTAGCAGTTACATATCCTCCTTTCTTAAAATGTAAGCATTAAACGTTTAGGCAACTCTATTTTGCCGGATAGTGGCACTGTCAGGGTTTCAAGTGGTTGATAACAATTTGAAAACTTATAGGAGAATATCCAGCTCCCACACTGCATTCTTCTGAGAGAATCAAGAATGTTATACGAGGAATTCCAAAAACTTCAATTATGACCGATACAGGCCATTGTTGAGAGCCAAAATGAAAGCATGTAAAAGTCCACCACTTGTAGTTCTTCAACTGCGCTAAGTCGGAACAAAACATTGCACCACTCACAAGGAATTCAAGAGAAAGAGATACTAGCATGAAATATCTGCATTTTACAAGGTTTAAAAAACTTAATGACTTAGTGCAAAAAATCTAGGAACAAGCCATGCATGTAAGGTAAAGAAAGGCCATCAATAAGAAACCAAAAATTCTATCCAAATATTTCTACTACAAATTCAATGATGTGGCGTGCTCACGGCACTTTATCATAAGGGCTAATTACACCCATGTCCCTGAGGTTTGGGGGTAATTACACGCGAGGACACAAAGTTTCAAAATGTAACACTTATGTCCATTGACAAACGGAATACAAAAATACTTAACGGTTTTGACAAAAAGACTTGATTGCCCCTGACTTTAAAATCAATTACTCACTTAATTTACTGTTTATTCTTCTTCCTCTCCCCACACCCAGCACCCACCCCCACCCCCCCGCGCCCCCACCCCACCCACGCGTCTGCCTCTTCCTCTCCCCACACCCAGCACCCACCCCCACCCCCCCCGCGTCCCTACCCCACCCCCACGAGTCTGCCTCTTCCTCTCCCCACACCCAGCACCCACCCCCACCCCCCCCCCCCGCGCCCCTACCCCACCCCCACGAGTCTGCCTCTTTCTCTCCCCACACCCAGCACCCACAGCCCCCCACACCCTGCCCCCACCCCCGCCCCCATGCCATCTGCCTTCCCCGTCAGCGCAGTAGCAGGCCCTCCGGCGAGGCACCGGTGCCGCAAGATCGCGGTCGTACTCCCGATCTGCCTGTCGCCATACAGGTCACCACCATCACCGCCGCGACCTACCTCCGTACCCCGCGTCGTCCGAGATCGCAAGCATCACCGAGCTATGTCGCGACATCGGCCTCCTCCGTCGAGATGCGCGCCACTGTGACCACCAGCAAGGCAGCGCCATCACCACCACGATGGGCTTGCACCATCGCGCCCACCGGTGCGATCGCCGTCATTGCAATGGCCAGATCTGTCTCCTTCTCATCCAGATCTGTCTCCTTCCCAGCGGCGTGGGTTCGCCAAGGAGCTTGCCGGAGGCGTCTCGGCAGCTTGGGTTAGCCAAGGGGCTTGCCGGCGTGGTGGGGTGGTTCTGCAGGATGGTGGGGCGAGGGGGGCTGCTGGCGGCGTGGGGCAGGGGAGGGGGGCTGCTGGCGGCAGAGGGAGGCTGCCGGCGGTGACTTAAGAATTAGGGTTTAAATTGTGGAGAGAGAAAATTAGGATATCAAATTATTCACGATATACTGTACAGGGGTAGTATTGTCATTTTTAAAATACGTAGTGACGAAAATTATACTTTTTGGACGGAATACTGACGGTTGGATAAAAGTGTTACTTTTTTTAACGTTTTTGGTCACGTATGTTACATTTTGAAACTTTGTGTCCTCGCGTGTAATTACCCCCAAACCTCAGGGACATGGGTGTAATTAGCCCTTATCATAATTATACGATTACCATTTCTCTTCTATCTTTAGCCAATGACCAATAAACGAAATAACACAAGGCAATGAGTGTTTTTATCAGAATACATGAATGAGAACGATGCTGAGAAACCTAAGCAGAAATGTCCATGTATAAATTGCAGGACATACGTATCTATGGAATTAAAATAGCAAGATTTGGCACACTCCTGCCGAGGCTGCAATCTACTCCAAGAAAACTATTATCGAACTGAACACTTGCATCCTCAAATGGTAAGATGTAACCACTTGATTTTACTTTGAGCTGAAAAAGAAAAGAATGCAGAAGTAGACAGATAAGAGTACCTCAATCAGTGCTTTACGAGCTTCTTCAAGCTCATCGTTACTTTGTCTCTGTTTGACAATAAGGGTTTGATTCAGAGATACCAAATTATCAATTTCATCTCCAATGTTCTTATTGGAGCTTTCCTCTAGTTTCTGGAAATTAAGACCAGGTAAATATGCAAACACATGTTCAAAGACAGAAACCATTCCATTCAGTGGCATGAGTAATCTGCAAACCTGTTGCTCTTCAATTAGCCTAAGGAGGTTTGCCGTAGCCCCCAATTGTTCTATATAGGCCTTTTGGAGTGAATCCGCTCTGACATTATTCTGAAAAGACAACAAATCACATCAGTGGCGATGGTGAAGCAATCTTCAATAACAAATATGACAGCTGCAAGCCATATCCGACAACTATTTAACATCTACCTCTTGCTGTCATGTAAATGATTTTGTATATCTAAGCGCTAATTCAAAACTCGTTGTGCAACAATGACGTTGGCTTTAAAAATATGGGAATTTTTACCCAAACTCCAGCTAAATAGCGAATCTATCAGTTCAAACTCTACTTTAAATAGAAGAGTTGATGCAGGTCTTAACATCATAGGTTACAATAACAAGTCAATGCTCTAAGGCTGGTCACCGCTGACACCATCTAAACAGGAGTGAGGAAGTTCAGGAATTGGTTCAATACAGAGCAACTGTGAACACGTTGTCACCCATCATTAGTAAGACAAATGATTCATGTTTCAAGCTAATGAAAAGAATTTTGTACTCCGAATCTCATTTTTCTAATACTGTACCACAATTTAGGTGTCAGTTTAAGAGGTAGTTTGACATGAACCATTGGCCAAGGTTACTCACCTCAGGAATTTGAGATGCATCAGGAACTGGAAGCTGTGACATTTCGATGAGGTCAATGTGATATAAAAGGATAACCTGAAAGGGAGCAAGAGGATTACATGGTTAATGGCCACGGGCTAACCTGTTGAAGACAAAGTGTCATTCAAACTCACACTTTGTTGCGCTCAAACTCACACTCACAAATACACGAGGCAATTGAGAGATTTTGAGAGAATACTTTCATTCCGCTCAATAAAAATACACGAATTTATATAATGTCTGAAAGTAACACCCAAAATCTCAATATCCACCCACTCACCCCACCAACTCATCTTCGTAACCGCACTAATAACCACATTAGTAATGCATTTGTAACATATGGACCACGAACACATAATTAACACATCACTAACCCATGACTAATGACCACTAACATGCAACTAACACACTAAATTGGTAACACGTGACAACAAAGATCAAGGTTATTATTATTTCAACAAAACCACCCCTTGGGGGCACGCATACCTTCTTCATAAAACACAAAATTTCCTCTCTGATTTCTTCACCTTCTAATTCGATTTGAGAAATAAAACTATCATGAAACTAAAGGTTGATATGACCTATATATGATAGTCATGGCTTAAAATCATGAAACTAAAGGTTGAGATCCACCATTGAAATCTTAAAATCCCATCTCATTGAGTCCCTGTTGTCTCATGAATGCAGCGGGAAACTGAAAAGGGCTGGCGAATCTACAGAACACTATTCAGTGACTATTCATGCAACTCAATCAAGACAGGCAAACCGAGAGGGTAAACTAACCAAATTATTGAGAGAACGTGAGCGCACACTTGTCGGTGTGTGAAACCCAGACTTCCGCTCTGCCCAAAGCATGCAAATCCGCCGGAATCATCAGACTTTTGGGTCATGAATCATGATGATGAAGATGACCTATGCTGCTGCCGCTGTTGTTGTGATCGAGAAACAAAAATAAGGTAGGACTGGATAACTTCTTTTTTTTTCCTTTTACCAAAATAAGGTGAAGCCAGGAGGTACAGGACTGGTCACATCAGTGTTTAGTTGCAAGCATTCTGAAAATTGTCGCAAAGGAGGTAGCACATTAGACCTCTTGCGACGAATGCCGGAAATTTTAGTTGCCAGGAGGGTGATGGCCTCTGATAAATGTGACGGACAATGTGAGACCCAGTGCACACTTAAATCCCTGCAGGCCTCGTGTTCAAGTGGCTCCAAATTTAGTTTTCTATATGGGGTCACCGTACGTTCGGGGCCTTTCAGTTGCCGGTGTATAATTCTTGTAGGCGGAAGTACAAGCCCCAATAGCACTAATATATACATCAAGATCCTTTACTGCACTAATATACGAATCAAGATCCGCTGATATACAGTATTTAACGGTAGGAGGAGTGGGTGTGTTGGATAAATTTGTTTTTTCATGAAGGGTATTAGTGTCTTTTTCTTAATTCCGTTAATCCCGTCAAATAAAAAATAAAAAAATACATCAGAGTATAATAAAAAAAGATAAGGCGAAGTCATGTATAATTTAAGATAAAAATGGCGTGTGTAATTTGAGATAGTAGTAAAATTTATTCTTGTCCATGAGAAAGTTTTTGATACAGTAACTGTGCCGTTGATAGGATAATAATATAGTAATGTGATATGAGGATCCTTTTATTAAAACATTTTCTCTGATTGATTGATGTGCTTCCAGTCATGATGGCGATTCTGGTAAGATTTGTGAGAATAAAGTTGAACCCAGTTCGGTTCCAAATGGATGATACCTTTGGGAAATAAAATAAAAAAAAAACCTTGGGAAACGTTTCAGAAAAGGATTATAGGGTCTTATTCTCCCTTATTTTTTAATTTGATTTGTTATTGAGCTTAAAAATTAATAAGCCTTTTAGCGACAAACCATAATAAAAGGTAGTATATTAGAACGTGAAAACAGCCCGTAAGTTCATTTAAAAATTCAAAAAAAGCTATATATCTTTTGGAGTAAGGTGACCTTTGATCATGAACAAAATTTAGAACTTAATTATCAATTTACTCCTTTTTGAAACTTATTTACTCACGTACCGCACTTTTAAAAATCACTATTTAAAACGATTTCAAGGTAGAAATCGCTGTTTGACCTTGAAATCAAACAGCGATTTCTACTTTGCAGTAGAATTAAAGAAAATATCGTTGTTTGAAACAGCGATTTCTTCCTTAAAATTATAATTTCAAATAACATTTTTCAAAAGTATGGTATGCAGGTAAATAAATTTCAATATGGAGTATATTGATAATTAAGTTTTAAAACAGTATTAATTAAGAAAAAAACTCGAGATAGTTTCCGTCTATATTTGGAAACCACAACCATCATGAGGTGCAGAGTAATAGAATGAGCAAGAGGTGTAGACTAATACCAGTGAAGCAAAATCCTCAATGGTGCAACGTGGATCGCATTTTGTGTTCAAGTTACATCACTAGAAGCCCTTGACTTAGGTCTAAACTCGAGCATTCAAGTTGCTTTACAAAAATTTGGCAATTTAACATATTGATATCCTCGGAATTATTTACTTTGTGAACACGATACGATGCACTAATATTCGATATTCATGTTAACTTGAAATGAAAATGGCAAGCTAAGAGACATCACGAAATTTACGTTCAAAATTACATGTATCAGAGTCCAACTTGATGATGCAAAATGTGCGCATATATTATCGTCCAAAATAAACGTTACCAAATTTTAGTCCCACGTACAACAAGTTATGTACCTATCTACACAATACCAGAAAAGAAAGACCAACCAAAAAGAACCAGTAAACATTTGGAGATCGTATGGCTCCATACACCCTTGACAACCTCTATGTTCCATTTTCTCGATCAATCAACCTGCAGAACGTGGGTGCAATGGATAGATAAAGTATTAATTCAGCATATTAGCCCTCTATAAATTTACGAGTGAGACTAGGAGGGGGAAGTCCCAAGTACCAATTCATGCCATAACACTCGAGTCAGACAATAAAACTGGTAATGCAAGCCTGCCACGACGAGCGGGTAAGGTGACAAGGCACGGGATACGGAATAGGCGTCTACCAATGTGTGAAGTGTGAACTAATACATCATCTTTGGCTAGATCACCTAAGATGATGCATTACCTTATGAAAAGAAACATTATGAAATAATATATCTGTGATTCTGCACCACATTATTTTTGAGAAAAGACTGAGCTTCAAGTGTCACAACCCTAGTGAGGGTATTAATGCACAAATCTTCGCTCATTAACCAGAGTTCCCACGCTAATCCTACCTGGGAATGCAAGCTTCAGCTTGGTAATATGCCAATTATGCTGATTCAGTGAACCACTTTCAGAAAATGGGGAAAATTAAAAAAAGCAAATCAGAATGGCAAAAGAGCTATAAGCACATACCTTTACCTCAGGGCCTCTTGCGCTTAGGTGACTTCAAATACTTCAAGATATAACTAATGACTTCTTTCAAAGTGGCTTTTCTTCCTTCTTTGAAGTTCCACAGCTCAGAAACCACATATCTGCCACTTGGATTGTATTCATTCATCTCCTTTAAAGCTGTAACAACGGCCTCAAATACATCATTCCCGAACTCCTGCTTCAGACTCCGTAGCATTTCATCATCTTCATTTACAGTTTCCTGCATCAAGCAGCATGGCATGCAAAATCAATACTAATATCCCAAATGTGTTAAGAGGACAGCAACAAATATGTTCTTTGAAACAAGCATTATAAAGTAAAGTTTCAGGTCAAATAAATCCCTCAAAGCCTACAAAAAACACAAGCTGATAACCTCGTGAATCAAAGATTCAAAATCTTATCATGAGAAGGAAATGCGAAATGACAAAAGCGTATACATGCATACATGAAACAGCCCCATGAATCAGAACGGGTTGACATATTTATCGAATGTAGTGGGAAATCAGTTGAACGATGATTGGAAAGAATACCGTGTGAGTTCCCTCAACCATGACAATTTCAAAAGGATGCCAATTGGGGTTATTCAGTCTGTCTTGCCACTGGGAGCACAATTCTGAGGCCTTAATATCAGCTTCGTCAACCAGAAATCTCTCTTTGCATAGTTTCTGAAATGCTTTCACGTCAATTTCTCCCATTCTTTTTATCCCTATATGTGTGCGGCCACTCAACATCTCACTCCAGCCCTGGAAATGATGATTGTTACGACACACTGGACCCCATGAAGAATATGGTGGACATAAAACTTAAATTAAAAAGAACAATGATAATAACAAAGACTAACTACACACATACAAATCATTAGGATGTGTTGCTAGTATCAACCAAGAACTCTAAAGAAGGCAATCTATTGATTCACTGCTTGAAACAGTTCTCTTTAATTGATTACCACCCCGTCCACCCCCACTTTTCTCGTTGTATACCACTTCCTTTTATTTCAGTCTATGCCACGGTATGCTAAAGCTCGGATAATAACAGCAACATAATGACCAAGCCAATGATACAACAGGGATATGGTGGTACCACAATTAATTCTCTACGAGCTGCTTGCAGCTCGTCATTACTTTGACGCTCTTTGGTGACAAGGGTCTGGTTTAAGATTTCCAAATCATCCCTTTCCTCCATTTTCTGTTCCAACACTTCTTCCATCTCTTTGATCTTCTGCTGAACTCCTGCATCATCCTGGTCTCCCAAATGCTTCATCACGGCTTGTTTCCCTTTCATTTCTTCAATTTCCATTTCCAGTGTCTGTTTAGCATCTAGATCCCTCTCTAGTTTAAGCAAAGCTTCTTCCTTCTCCCTCTGCAGAATTGCAAAGACAGCAAATTGGCATAGTAGTTAAAAATGCAAAGATAACAACATACAAACATGTGCCAAAGGTTGAAAAAAATATATACACCATTTGTTCTTCAACCAGCCTTAAGACTTTTTCGTCATCCTTCTTCTGCTCCATTGAAGCCACTAGAAGTGAACTGTTTCTCATGTTGCTCTGACAGACCAAAAATTGAAAATAAGGAAGCCTGAAACTACAAAAAACGCTACTACTTCTGTGGAGAAATAGAAACCAAAAGTTAATTTGTTGTACTCTGTTCTTCGAAGAACAAAATCTGAATGAGTTATACATTCTGTGTAAATCGGTTCATTGTTACCTGCTTCTTCTCTTCATCCAGTTTTTGTTTCTCATGTTCAGTCAGGGCTTCGCGCTTATTGAGTTGTTTGCTCCAGGAATCAAGTTCTTTTTTCTTCTTCTCCAAATCCGAATTCAGCTCCTCCTGTTCTTGTAAAACCCTTTGAATGTGTGCTTGTGCAGTGCGTTGCAACTTCCGAGTTTCTGAGCATGGAAACATGTAGATACCAGTAATGCATCAACTTCAAGTATCAACAGAAAATCAAAACATGGATACTCAAACAAATCACTAATGACATGGCTGATATGGCTATGACCTTGGGGCCAAGTGAGCCCCTGAACGATCTTCAATCGCCACTTCAGCCTTTTTTTATTTTTCATTGAACAGGCTCACAAACAGAACAAATTTGCAAGATTTGTTCCACTGATGAACGATAAATTTCAATCAGGAAAGAGTTCAATAAGGAATTAAATTCCAAGAATACGTAAGCAGAACTGTGAGAACAAGTGCCTCAGGAGTCTTCACTAAGCACAGTAAGTACTAGGCAGGTGCGGTCACACAAACAAGCAGGAACAGATGCAAACACCAAAGCACAAATATACAGGCACACAAAGAGCAAGGCAGACAGGAAAGCGGAGGAAGGGGAAACCTTGTAGAAAGCATGTGCAGCATGTCCTTCAAAAAAATGTGTTAAAATCAAGAATATGCAAGTTGCACAGTGAATGTGCCTGAGGAATCTTCACTAAGCAGAATCAATACTAGCTATGCCATCACGCAAACAAAGAAAACATTTGCAAGCTCCTACAGGAGCAAACTGCAAGCACAAATGTACAGCGTACAAAGAGCAAGAGGCAAAAGAAAGAGCAGGGAGGGGAACCTTCATAGAAAGCATGGTGCAGCATATCTTTCTCTTCAATCAACCTGGCTAAAGACATGGTCTTTTCATTGTATAGATCATCAAGATTTTCATTTTTTTGGTCAATCTCGTTGGCTAGGTTAGCCACGATATTGTTTCTATCCTGTGTTGCTTCCTGGACAAGGTTGGTAATTGTTTTTAGCTCTCCTTTCATTCGAAGATACTCTCCAAGTGGCCCTTCTGAACTGTAATCATCCGCACGAGCTAACCATCCATACAGATTTGGACCCAGCTGACTTTTTTGCTCATTCCACTCCTTCTTACTGCAGTGATCAGATTCAAATGATTTCTCGAATTCCATAGCATTCTTAAAACCGATCCCATCATTATCAAATTGCACGACAGCTTGTCCGGTCCGTTCCTGGTCATCCCAGTAGATCTCAACATCTACAGGTTTATGTCTAGAAAATCTTTTCAACCAGTATCCCTTGCTACCAACAACCTTTTCATTGGTAAGCTTGCTAACAATGTTGACAATGATACCTGTCCAAGGCCAGCAGTATAATTCATTCTGCTCGCTTTGTTGAGCTATGGGTGCTGGTCCAGCTACTTGTGATTTCTCCACTGCATTTGCCAAGTCGGTCTCCAAGTACTTAGCAAGGGCAAGATGGTTCGCCTTCTGTTTTGCACTTCTATTGGTAGAACCTTTACCCGCTCCAGAAGCATGTTGAAGAAGGTCCTTGAACTTGTAGTCCTGTTTCTTCTTCCCAGCACAGAAGGGACACCTGAGGTTTCCACTGATACCTTTAACTTTGTATTTTCCAAACCTCAGCTGCTCATATGGTTTCTCTTTGTATTCACTGATCTCTGACTCGCTGATGTCCGACTCTTCATCTGAGATATAGTCCATCTAACTTGGGCATAATATACCATATTAGTACCATGCAGATAAACCAGACTCTGATGCAGACAGATAGGAAAAGAAAAAGGTTAAGGTTTATGAGAACAAGAATCAACAAGGGAAGTTGAAGTAAAAGGCAGTAATTCACATAATGTCATAATTTTTCCCTAATTATCGTCACTTTGACAACCATAACTATTTTTATGAAATGAAAAAAAAAATTCCGAGAAAGGAAGGGGTTCAAAATACGCCTCCAAGCGCACAGCAGGGGTCCATGCACACAGATACATACACAAACACTGTTTTTTTTCCTCCTACAGTGAAGTTCTCTGGAGTGTCCTATCATTCCTAGTTAACAAAATTTACAAAACAACATCGAATGATGAAATCAGTTGCTCACTAAGCATTGATTTTTAAGACTTAAGCATGCCTTGTTTACAACAAGTTTTGGAAATTGAAAAAATTGACCAATCCCTTTATTTTGTCTTACGCCCTTCCACACTAAGTTTCGTCGAGATAAACAATGAACGCTGGGTGCAATTGAAAGCGATTGAAATCTTAGTCCAATGATAATATCGGAGTAAGCCAAAGGGTCTGATTTATCTCTTCCTAACAAGCTTGTTAAAATCATTTTCCTTATCAACAATTACTCACACTGGCGATTCACGTGCATAAATTAAAAGGCATAATGAATAGAACAGATCGAATTTGACATGGCAATGAGATATACGTGATGTAAGAATCAAATTGAAGATCTAAGAGTGCCCACAAAGACTGTAATATATGAATGGTTACACTGTCGTAATCTTTAATTGGTGAAAAATCAAGCTCAAAGTGAACCAACCAGTCAGGCCAAAGGAAGTCAAATAAAGCAGCTATCCACGGAGAACAAATTCAGGAAATTATTTCATGCATGTAATAATTAAGGTGGTCTTAGAAAGGAAACGAACATGCCAAACCCATAACAGAAAGAAAAAATTAATCTCCTAAAGCATCCCATGTAAACCTGAAAAAACATTAAGACGCAAAATCATCAAAAGCTAATTTCACAGCAAACCTGTACAGTTGCTCCTTGCCGTTCAACCAAAAAAAAAAACCGAAACGAAAAGAAAAATAGCACTCCGCCATGGGCCATTACTGAATGTTTCGAGCTCTTAATCCATATACATGTTGAAATGAATACAATTCTTTGTGATAACTTTTTGCATTTGCATGCATGGGAGAGAGAAAGAGAGCGAGAGGGAAAGACTAACACTGAAACCCTTAAATCTTCCTCTGTGTCGTGTTTGCTGATCACGAGTGTTCTTAGTGTGCGTGTGTTGTGGTTTTTTCAAAACTTTTGGTGTTCTAATGGCGCACCAGGCCGCTGAAATTACGAGGCATTTGGCCATCCTAAAGACCATCTTGATGGGATTTGAGTTATCATAACTATCGACAGGAACTGACACCTGCTACTGTAACCGAAGTTCACCTTCATATTCCTTTTTTTTCCTCTAAGCACTTTCATATTCTTTTAAGTTAGTACCAAGCAAGGTTAATTACTCCCAAGATGATTAATTTTGAATAAATCAAAGTGATAGCCGTTAGTAAGGGTCGTACTTAAGACCCAAACCATTTGCCTAACTTATCCAAAGCCACTCATTTAAGTTTTAACAATTGGGCCTTAAATTAAATTTGACTTTTTATGCATGTGGCACATTAGCGAATAGGTAAAAGAGTTAAACACACACACGCACTCCCTCTCTCCCCCTCCCTGCGGCCGGTGTTAATGTGAGCTACGGTTTGTAAAATTGCATCCATTCCTGGTTGATCTACAAGGCTGCACCTTTGTTTAACAGACTTTTGGCCAAAATATTTACAGAAATATTGTCTTGGGTGCAAACTGCTGAAAATCAGATACGAATTTAGACCATTTTTCAGTTATCAAGTGGGTAATGGTTAAGACATTTGGCTATGGATAGACAGATGGCTACCTGGGGATAATCTTCTCAATAGATTTGGTCCAAGGATAATGTATGATGCTGGTTAGAACATGAATAGTAAGGTCTGTGATATTACACATCTTAACTCATGGAAATTACCAAACATCAGGTCACATGCCCTGCAAATGTTACAGAAGATCTTGGATACTGCATCTAGACCAAATCCAGCAGAGCCAGATAGAATAATATGGAAGTTGCATCCAAAGGAAGAATTTACTGTGAAGTCAGCATAGGATGGTATTAGAACTAAAAACACTGAGGTACATTGGTGGAAAGTAGTTTGGTTCACATGGAACATTCCAAGATGTGCGGTGATCTTATGGCTACTTTGCAAAGGTGGGATAAGAATAAAGAACAAATTAAAGGCTTGGAACATTACTCAAGAGGATGCATGTGTTTAGTGTAACAAAGATAGTGAAACCATCGATTATTTGTTCATAAAGTGTACATACACACAAGAGTTATGGAAGGAAGTCCTTAGAAGGCTGAAATGTGAATTGCCTATCGACTCTTAGACTATATTTCTACAAGCAACAAGCAGCAAATATAAAGGAAAGAGTGTGGCAGCTAAACTGTGCAAGCTAGCAGTAGCTGTAACTGTATATGGAGTGTGGAGTGAAAAAAATGCCAGGGTGTTTGAGCAGAAATGTGCCACAATGCAGGGATGTTTCTGTATGATCCAACAATGGATCAAGTATAGAATTTATAGCTGGAATAAAGCAAAAGCACAGAGAGAAACATGGGACTATGCCAAACATGGCAACTGGACAATCAGAGGATACTAAAGTACTATAAGTTTTTGTTGCTATATGGTATCAAAACATATGTACAATATAGAATTGATTGTAAAGATGTAATAGTTTTTTGAGCCATGAATGAAATACAAGGACCATTGACCGGAAAAAAAAAAAAAAAGAACAAAAAAATTGTCCTGGGTTGCGCATGCAGATACAGTAAATGGGTTTACCTCGGGTAGATGATGGTATCGGCAGCAGTGATGCTCTCTACTTTTCTGAGTTATATATGGTGGGGAGCGACGAGATCGCGTTTACACCAAAGAGGACATGGCTGGACTTGGTCATGGCTTTGAAGAGGATAAATAAACATTCTTAAAAGCATCTTTTGCTTACTTCAGTTCCCAATACAAGTTTGGTAGATTGTACTTTGTAGAGCCAGTGGTTGCTGTGCTGGTGAAAATTTTGAAGAGGCGGTGGTGATTGGGACCTTGGTGTATTAGTGATTGTCGTTGCCCGCTGGGACCGTAGGTGTTGGTGGATTGGGTTTTTGTAAAGCACATCTGAAAGCCGGTTGAGTGGATCTAGACGGAGCAACGCCGGGACTGTGGGGATCTAACGGGGAAAGAGGGGAAGGGAGAAAAGAGAAGTGCGGGAGGAGGGTGGGCAACGAGGTTGCGCCTGACGCCCGAAAGTGGTGGTGGCACCGATAGAAAGGCAGCTACGGTCAAGGGGAGGGGCTGAGTGAGCCTCGAATAAGATAATGGGTCTTTAGTAAATGTGTCGTGTTGAAACAGTGGATTAGAACCGACCCACTTAATGATCGGCCTAGTTAACCCAAAAATAAATGGATCCGTCACCTATATTATCCAAACCCGTTTCACTAAATCCAAATCCAAACCACCCACCCATTTTGTTAGACCTGGTCATTACCAAATAAAAATATGAAATACATTATGGTTTTAACAAACTGACTACATTATTTTTTATTAGAAGGTAATTGCTGAGATGCCCTTCTCTCTCATCTTTCTTTCTGACAACCGGCTATTATCAACGATGTCATCCAAGATAGTTGCCTCCACATCATAGCCCAATCGCTCAACTAGCAGCAAGATCGCCCGACTTCCTCCACATCATAAACCAACCACTACCTCCACATCACAGACTATCCACCACCACCATATTCCCCCACATCAATGTACCCCTACCCTTTCCCAAAGCAATCTAGATGTACCCCTACCCTTTCCCAAAGCAATCTAGAACCACAATCCCTGCCTCCATAACCTCCACCGTGCTGCCTCTCCCTTGATTGTCCAAAGCCACCCACCCAAAAACCCCACTTAGCCACACTGTTGAACACCATCAAACCCACCCAATCACCCACGACTACCATCACGACATACACCAACATCGGCACTGCCACTGCCACTACTTTTCCATCTTTTCTTGTTCACTTGAGCAATTAGTTATCACCACCATCCACCACAAGTAGTCGCAATAGCACCGCCATTGCTAGCGTCACAAAGAAATAAGAAAATGGAAAGACAAACCATAATTGGAAATTAGGATTTGAAAATAATATATTGTATGTTCTGTTAACGTATGAACACGCCAGACACAAATTTCAGGTACCTCACATTTTTGTACGGAGGAAAGAAAAAATAGCAACTACGTGTGCTTTGGAGGGCCTCTCGAAGGTAATTCCAGAGACACAACACTAGCCCGAGCCGAACTATATATCTCATCAAAGTGGAAGCCTATCCGGCCTGTCATTGCGGCCCATTTGGTTTCTCCTGGGCCTTGAAAGCGGTTAACCACCTCGGCCCACGATGGCATCAAAGCTTTTCGCAGCACTAAAAGGCTGAAGGAAAACAACAGTTAAAATGATTGCTCAGATGGTAAGGTAGCCTAGAGGTGTCAAATGGGCCGAGCGGCCCCCGAGCTGGCCCAGCCCGGCCCGGGCCTTTTTTGGGCCCGGACTGGCCCTAACCCTTAGGGCCAGGGCCAGGCCTAACTTTTTGAGAAACAGGCCCGGGCCAAGCTCGGCCCTAAAATTGCCCGGATTTGGCCCGGCCCAGCCCTCTTTTGGTCCAAAAAATGGCCTTTTCAGTTGTTTTTTTTTTTAAACTAAGGTGTATTTACTTGCCTTCTATGACTAAAATGTAGAAGAAATCTATTACTTTTAGATCATTAGTGAGAATAACTAAGGTGTATTTGTTATTTTGAATAACAAAAAAAAAGGGCCCGGGCCTGGGCTTGGACTGGGCCCAGATTTCCCTCATTCTGGCCCGGCCCGTTTGACAGTGGCCCTGGCCCAGTTTGCTGGAGGCCCGATGAGCTTGGGCTGGGCCGGCCCAAGCCCGGCCCATTTGACACCTCTGGTAGCCCTGTAGAATGACTATTGACACTTCATACATTACTACTCTCTTGGAATCTTTTTACAGGGCTAGCAATAGTTCAGATGATTACTCTAATATGTTGTAAGGCAGTTCTTTTGACTACTGACACTTCATATATTATCGTTCATTACAGAATTTTTTTAAAAGTATAATTATATATAGCAATCCGTGAAAGTGCCATTAACCTTTATGAGAGTGCCAATAAATCACCCTCTAAGATAAAACGTGCAGTACGATTCAATAATCTGCTGATGGTTTGTGAGGCTTCGATATTTCGATGATTAGCTAAGATGCAACGAACCTGCAAATAAGTTTAAGTAGTAAATTGCAAATTAAGGATTTGACGACTGCCATAGTTGCGATGTGTGAGATCATGCAAAGAGATAAAGCAGACAAGTTACTGAACGCTAAAAATGACCAAAATGGCTTACCAAAAAAAAAATGTTAGATAAATATGCACTATAAGATGTGGCAAATTTTTTTTGAGTCATCTTTGATAGAGCTTACCAACTCATAAGTAAAACCAACTATAACGTCTCCACTGCATACCCATTCGACAAAAAAAGGGGAGCCCATTAGCGTCAAACCAACTCTTAAATGACTTCACATCTTTGAAAGATTTGATTGAACTCAAATGGCTAGGTCTCGAAAGATATGACAATGTTTATAAGCCAATCTATACATCACTGTACAACAGATATGTAGTGACTTTTACATGAGAGTCCTCAACACGTCTTTTTTGGTAACCTAAGGAAACGACTAGGAATAAGTGCGTACAAGGTCTGCATTGGTGCTCACAATGTTGCACGCGGTCCGACCTCTTGCTTGGGTGTTGGCCCCCAAAGAATGATGCCTTCACTCGGTGAAAAACATCACGAATATGTAGCTTCCTTCTCCCTCTTCTTAGGTCATTGTTTTGTTGCAAGTCATTTATAGCATGCATGGATACATAGAGCTCGACATGTCCATGCATGAAACACAAAGCTTGCTGATACGACAAGGAGACACTACTGCACAACATTGAACATGACAAAACAAGTAACCAAATACTTTTAGAGACCGTTTGAAATTGGTTCTGAAAAGCAGATTTCAGTTTAAATCTGAATCAATTTTTAAAATTAAATTTAATCTAATTTAAGCAGAATCAGTTTGTTGTTTGACAAAATTAACTGTGAACTAGTTTAAAGTTACAAAAGTGTTTGGTAGGAAGTGATTAAACTAGGTATGATATGGTAAAATGACATAAAGGACACTACATAAATAAAGTTTCTAATATCCATTTAGTGAAATAATGTTAACATAACTTTCATCTAAAAATAACAACAATATACACAAATATTATTGAAGAAGCTATTTTCAACTACCTATAAAAGTTGTCACTTCTTATTCTGAATTTAAGGCAGAAGAGCGTACAAAAAATGATGGGAAGAAAGAAGACGGCCGTTGATGAACTGTTGTGCTCCCTCTCTCTATTAGCATAGTTAATTAAAAGTCACACCCAATAATTAGTTAAAATGTATGAAATGTCTTTTTGTAAAAAAATGAGGATAAGATGGTAAATTAAAAGGTCAAATCTGATTATAAAAAAAGTGATTTTTTCATAATCCCCAATTTCCAAAATTATGAATTTAATCAATTTTTAACTTAGTCAGATTAAATATCATAATCTCTTTTACCGAACACTCAAACACCTCATTTAATATAGATTAAATTAAGTTTGATAATTTCAAAATAAATCTCAAACACCCTCTTAATCTTCCTCAAATGTGAAATTGAGTATTATAAATGGAGCTTTGCAACTTTCCAATATAGGGTCTTTGACCATATCTAAGCAAAAGAAAGATCACTCGTTGATGAGCCACTTGAACCTTTGCACCATTTGCCCTCATATAAATTGTAAAGCACGCCTAGGTTGTTGTAATAGCCAAAAATTGCACAAAAGATGTTTGTCAAGAGTAGGAATTGATAAGATGCAAGTTTGGATTTTGGTCCTCTCTCGCAACATAAGATTAGGTTAAAGTATGCACTGATTGAGCCGCACGACAAGAAGTGTGTGGAGTATGTCAATTTGCTATAATGAAAACCGAAAGACGCAACGCATCAGCTCCGCTTAAGTCAATGGTTTTGGAGCTATCACTGCCAACATTTCCTCGCTTGTTTACACAAACATCATTCCATGCCTATACATACCTACTCTAAGCTATCTTCAATCTGAGACTCAGAATGCATTGAAGGGACCGTGCAAGAATCTCCACTTCCTGGCCAACCAAACGACGATAATCAAATGAAGAGAACCAGACAGCGCATATTTGTCTACAAGACAGCACTTGACCAACTCTACTTTTATCCCCTAATCCTTGTCACTCTTTCTAAATCTCTTCATTATATTAATTTACTTGCCACTGGACAAGAGATTTCTTCATTTGGCTGCCCTAAAGGTGAGATTTGCTTGCACATGGGCTTGATTAGAATACTGGGGTCTGTGTTATCCTTTCTTTATTTAGTATCAAAGATTCCCTGCACCAAAGTTTTAAAACGTTAGTTCCTGATTTCTTACTAAACATTTCTGGTCCCAGTATAAAAACGTTTGACGAGTAGATCCAACTAAATCGGTGTTGAATAACCCAAAAAAGATACAAAAATATATATACATACAGGCCAGAGCGCAAAGATTTTCAAGCTATGTGACACCAAGTTTAGATAAATACACTTAAAGTTCTCGGACAACACAAGAAAATTAAGGATTTCAAGTTCTTCACACTTCCATTTTTCTTCGGGGCAAATCAGAAATTGATCACAGTGACTAATTTTGTCCCATGCTTTGCGTTCAAAATAGGCGCCGGTAGTATATCATGTTTGAGCATGCATTTGCCTGATGCTTTAGTTAGCTAAACTAAATGTAATTATAGAGACGAAAAATGTTCTAAGCATGGAGACTGGTTGGCTCAAAAGTGCACTGAACGACAATTACCAGATGCCAACTCGAAGAAACAAGCAGGGCCTAAGGTTCAGCACCGAGAAGGCAATTATAGTAATCTCCACTTTCTCAATAACCACACACAGAGTATTAAAGACAACTAGTCTGATAAAATCACTAAGGAATTCGGAGAAAAGTAAAGACATTGCCCCATCTTCTTTCTGAATCCATCTAATTGACATAACCACCTATACGCACAACAGTCGCAAAAGTGTTCTGAACAACCCCCCCCCAAACCCAAAAAAAAAGGGAAAAAAACAAACTCATGGAAAGTGTTTGGCAATTATACCCATCTAGCTAGAGGTTCTAGTTGTAGAAAGCTCCAAAGCTCTAGCAGCTAGTCTATCATCCCCTGTTTTTGGCCTGGGGTGATTAATAATAGCAATGCTCCAAAAATGTGGTTACTTTTTCGGAGCAATCAAGTCATAAAGAAAGCATAGCCCTACTAAATCATTAAAGGAATGGATTGACATCAAGGAAGAACCAACAATTCCTAAAATATCACCAGCCATGGCTTCACGATACTCTCTTTCGTTTGACAACTGAAAAGAGCTGTGGAGTGGTTCATTACATAATTGAGTGCAGGCAATAAGTACATATGTGCATACAAAATCAAGTGGGAGGGACAGGAAAACCATAGCTAATGTCCCAGTTCAAAGGTTCTTTTTCAATTCCAAATGCCAGTGTTCAATTGATGTCCCACTCCACCGTCCATTTTCCTAAAACACTCTCTTCTTCCACACTGGGATTGCATCCACTCACTTCTTTTCTTGCTTTTTGATCCCTTGGGATTCTCTAAGTCAACCATGTTGTGGCCAACCCCATATAAATATGAGGAGGGTCAGTACCCTTGAGACCAACAAGGACAAGAAACCCTTCTCCAACTAGGTTTTCAGTTCCTTTTACTGCATAAACAATTCTTTACTTCTTCGGATCCAGTGATGGATTCTGAAGATGTTGCATCAGCTCCTTCAACGCCTGTAACACCAGGGACTCCTGGCGCTCCTCTCTTTGGTGGGTTCAAACCAGAGAGAAGTGGCAATGCCAGAAGATCCCTACTTAAGAGCTGCAAGTGCTTCAGTGTTGAAGCTTGGGCCATGGAAGATGGCACTTTACCATCTGTCACATGCTCATTGCCACATCCTCCAGTTTCTCTAGCAAGAAAGGTATGTTTAGGAGAAATAAAGAGAGGATCTACATATTATAACTGGCCAATCTCCCCTTAATGCGTTACTCTTCGTGGGTTCATGTCAAAACCAGGTGGGAGCTGAATTCATAGGCACCCTCATACTAATCTTTTCAGGGACAGCCACAGCCATAGTGAACCAAAAAACACAAGGCACAGAAACACTTCTTGGACTGGCCGGATCCACCGGGCTCGCCGTTATGATCGTCATTCTATCGACCGGCCACATCTCGGGTGCCCACCTCAACCCAGCCATCACCATCGCCTTTGCAGCACTCAAACACTTCCCCTGGAAGCATGTAAGTAATCAAGTCCCAAGTCCTGCCACTTTTCCTAGATCTCTCCCTATATTTTGTAAACACTGACTTCAAATTCATTAAATCTTTGTCTTCTGGCAGGTGCCAATGTACATAGCTGCACAAGTACTGGCATCATTATGTGCTGCATTTGCATTAAAGGCGATTTTCCATCCCATAATGCGTGGGGGAGTGACTCTTCCTTCAGGGGGATACGGTCAAGCTTTTGCTCTGGAATTCATCATTACCTTCAACCTCATGTTCGTTGTCACTGCAGTGGCCACCGACACTAGAGCTGTAAGCATCCTTCTATGGCACGCCGCCCTGCTTTTTTCCTTCTTTAACAAAGCATTTCCATGACAGCCCATCCCAGAACATTTCCCACTTGACAGTGCATCATGATGAAATTATAAAATCTCTATTCATTGAATTATTGCTAGAACTAAGAGACAAGAGTCAATGGCAAAAGTTGGGAACAGCAAGTTCAATTTTCAACAAGCATTAAATACACCAATAGATTACACAACAATAACAATAATAACAGACACGTGCTACCGATTTACTTTTCTTAGTTGGTGCCAAACTATTAACTGTCCAGGCAGCTCATTAGCTATTACTTATTAACTACCATACAAGAAGCCGTAACTGCAGTAACATGTTGATATAGACAACATGTTCGCGTAGTATGTTGTTAAACCCACACAAATCATTCGGCATATGCTTCAGAAGCCTTTTAATTTGTTTTTGTGAAATTAAAGGAAAGTGCATGTTACATATTCGCATCTATCTTTAAGTATTATTTCTACATCTTTACATGCGATACTAGATAATTAATTGTGTAAAGAAGGGTTCACCAACAGTAATCTTGGGTTTCTGCTAAGTAGTTTGTAACTAAAACCCATTTTGTTGATCTATTTCTGAATTTTGCATGACACGAGGCAGGGTAGCCTGTGTATTCTATAGGAGATTACCAATGAGACGGATTATCAAAACAATACCAATAGTGAAGGAATTTCTAATGGCATGGAAGACTGTAAGTCATCTTGACGTTCCTGGTACATATTGGGTTGAAATTTGAGAAACTGTATGGCCGCACAAATGAATCAGCCTAGACATGTTTAAGCCGAGTACAGATGAAAGAGACACTACAAGATACTTGCATCCTCATAAGTCATCACACTAAAAAGTTGTGCTCTTCGCAATAGTGTAGGTAATGCTTTCCCCAATTTTATGCAGAAACAAGGGATTTTCAGGTAGATTGAGTAACAGGCCAGTAACAAAATTTCTAACGCAACTTTTACTTATTTCAAAATGCAGGTTGGAGAGCTAGCGGGTATCGCCGTGGGAGCCACTGTCATGCTCAACATACTTATAGCAGGGTAATGTTCCAACTCTCTCTCTCACTCTCACTCTCTCACACACACACACACACAACAAATGAGAGTCAAGAGAACACTACACCACTAAACAGGAAGATGCGTTGTGTGAGTGTAATAATAGCGGAGTAGAATTTTCGTTGTACTTGATAAGCCAAATTAAGTGGTGGGTCCTGATTGCTATTTGACAACATGAAAGGATTACAGTAGAACAGAAAAAGGAATGGATGCTTGGTGAAATTGGATAACAGCTGAAAAGCTCAAAATTGCTACACAAAATTAAATCTCAGTAGAGTTTAATGACGGCATATTCTTCTAAAAGTAGGCTATGGAGATAGTGTTGGAGAACATATTGAGTTTTGATGCTGAGTCTTACTCTTGGCACATCTGCTTTTTTTTATTTTGCGGTGGTATAGGCCAACCACAGGAGCTTCCATGAATCCTGTAAGAACTCTGGGGCCAGCAATAGCAGCAAACAATTTCAAAGCAATATGGGTCTACCTTACTGCCCCTATTCTTGGCGCGCTGGCTGGGGCAGGTGTTTACTCTGCAGTTAAGCTGCCTGAGGAAGACAGCAATGCTAGTGACAAGCCTTCAACAGCACATAGCTTCAGAAGGTGAATTAAGGATACCCTCATCGCGCCTACACTAATAAAGTAAGAAGCTCCATCATTAGACATGCAGATGTTACTACATGAAGCTGTCAAGAGGCAATGTAGATCGGGTGGGTACATGTATATCAGAATAAAACTAATATGCCATCTTTGTGTCTTGATTAACTTGTATAGATTGAGCTAGAGATTTCAATTGGGGGGAGAAGAAAAAAAATAAATCCACGGGATAATTATTAATAGTTAACCTTCCATTTGAATGATACTTGACAATTGGGTGAAAATTTTCTTTGCCTTCTCCATTCGTGAATAGGTTGGACATTCTAGTGTCTTTCTGTTGTAATGGGTGTTATCTTTTAACTTCTTTAATTGTCAAATGGCATATCTTCAACTTTTAAATTCACAGCGAACAGAAATTTGTAGTTTTTGGAAGATGTACTGTTCGATGCAGGACCATAAAACATCACATATTATTTTAGGACATATGCACATTCTTCGAGCCTACGAATAATAGTAGGGTTGCTAAATTGTGACCTAGAGGTCATGGCTTCAGGACAGGGAAACAATCACTCAACAATAGTGACTTAGTAAGAGTAATGTGTACTGCAACCCTCCTCAAACGGCAGGAGCCCTGGAGACTATGGCCCCTCCTTTACGCCTATTCTTCATAAGTAATCTAGCTCTAAGCAGGGAAGGAAAGCATCGATTGAATGGGTGGTGGGGGGTGCACTTATAAGAAACATGCGAGGGGGTGCAACTATAAGATACCTACACTTTATTTCCTCCAAATGTTTGTAGCAACATACTGTGCACAGACGTATTTTGAAATATCATATGCAAAAAGTGCATATGATATTTCAAAATCATATGCAAAAAGTGCCTTTGTGGTTGAATCCCATAGTCTGCAATATGCAGCTCGATATTAAAATAAATGAAGAACAAAATGAGCAACCAATAGATGGTGATGAGAACATAGAAGCAGCACAATAATATGTTGGACAAACAAGCACAAGGTAATCAGAATTCCCACTAGGATTGTGCCAATGATGTCCTACATAAGTTCTTTAAACCAGACAGTCGACCGTGCAACAGATTAAAGAATCACGAGGGCAAAACAGTTCTTATTCCAGAAGAAATCAGGATAACTAAAAGTTAATGTAACAAAGGCTTAAAGAAAGTGAAACTACGTGCTGATAACAGCACTTGGGTCACTCTTAAGGATGTCAATACAGATGACCAGTGGAACTCTTCGTGATGCACAGACGTATTGGTAATGTAAGATTGAACAAAAACGGCAAATTTTGTACTTCAGATCCACTCGAAGCCTGAGAACAGTGCAAAAAGAAATTTTGAATTTCTTTTCTGCATATCATGTCTTATAAAGGTTGAGCCTTCTTTCTTTTCTTATCTTTTTTTATATCAAATTCCAGTAAACTCAAGCATCGCATTACACTTTCGCTTGACTATCCAAACTAATTTACTTCAACGCAGCTGAAGTCATTTTTCGTTCGTGGAGAAGATAAAGTTGCCACACATTATAAGACATTCAAAATTTCGAACCATCCCGTCCGTATATCTAAAATAAAAATTTTATCCAGCTCGAACAAAACAAATAGAACTGCTCAAATTACCATAATCAACAAACCTCAATTAACAAAAGGAAAATATTTTCACATACTTTACATATGGAAAGGAGAATAGTGAATAATTCCTACTGAAAACAGTTTAAACACCAGAGAAACTTGATACCAACCCTTAAAACTACAGTTTAACCAGTCAAATTAGAAATTTAACGACGAGGTAAATCAACATTTACAATTGAAGAAACAACTTTATATAAAGCAACTAAACAGTACATGTCGCTATTAAAGCTAACCTGAGCGACGCACCCACTCGGTATATCATACCATCTCGGGCCCACGAACTTGACCCGGTGGAACAGGTCTGACCCGGGTAGAGACCGATTTGGCGAGAGAAAGTACGAGGACAGCAGTGAGCACACCGAGGAGATCGGCGGCGGCGTCTTTGGCTGAAGCGCCGGCTGAGTGGAAGAATCCGAGTTCGTCGGCGGATTCCTTGGCGGCGCCGGCGGCGAGCGATATAACGGATCCGACCAGAATGCTCCGGCGTCTGAGGAACTGGTACCGGGCTCGGGTCGCGAGGAGAGAGAAAATGACGGCGACGGAGAAGCAGAAGAGGACGTGCTGAAGCTTGTCTGCGGCTAACCAATCGTCTCCCGTCTCCATTTTCGAGAAGAGAGGGGTGTGTAAGACGTCGCTAAAATCGCTCTTTGGTAGCAAAATGTGTGATGGTGTATTTTGACCCACCAGCGACCGAAATTAACTTCGCTGTCAAACTCATCGACCTCATGCTTGGTTGGCGCCACAGGACACAATCAAATAATCCAAACTAAGCTATGATATTAGTTTGTTACGACAAGACCTCGGTTTCGGTAAAATCACAATCGATGATGAAAGAAATAAATCGATCTTAGAAAAGAATTTCTTTGTTAGTCAATTGTCTACTTAAGAAGAGGAAGACAAAACGAAGTTTTACTTGTCAATAGAGGATGCACAAAAGCCTTCGGTCAAATCTCTAAGCTACCGTAAGGGTGCTAAAAAGCACGAATTGGCACAACTAACCGATGTGTCAATTGGCATATCAGTGCCGATGATATGCCAATTGTCTTCACCTTGTAATGACAAAATTGTCGACTGACATGTGCACGGGAACTTTTTTCTTTTTGTTTGAACAGTTACCCATGAAGAGCAAAATTTTCCCAAAAGATAGTCTAGAAGAGATGTGAACCCCATAAATTGACGATGGAGAGAAGAAACCAGTCAATTGTCAATGCATGGGATCGTATCCAATTCTTGTACTTGGTTGGCTCTCTCATGTAAAACTTTATTTCCAATCGGCACGAGGTCGTATCGTGGAGCTAGGCCATGCCATCTGTCCATTGCTCTTAAGTAGCCTTGCCATATGCAGTTCACTTAAATTGGTTAATTTGGATGAAGGTCGGATACTTCGATGGAGGTTCAAGATCACTAACATCCACACTGTTCGTGAGAGCAGGGTGTGCAAAACTCCATAATGAGTTCTACTCTTGTATATTTATACTTTAAGTGCGTGATCTTTCTTTCCCTCTGACAACACCCCACGCCCTCAATCCACCCACACACGCAACCACTATCAAGAACATGGACGCAAAGGCATCATTTGATCATGATCTGGAGATTTTCTTACCTAGCTTGATCAATGATCTGAAAGTTGGAACTTGGCACACTTGCAAAATACAGTCCAAAAGAAGAAAAAGGGGAAGATGTTGAATAAGGTAGGCGGCCAGAAAACCTAACAATCAAAAGGGACTGCTTATGCTTTGAAAACTGCGGACAGAAGAAGAAAATATAGCTTCTGTTATGCAACAAAAGATCCCTACTTAGATCCTTCTGAATACTAAATTGTCCAAGTGCCTTTAACGGAATGGAGTGCAGACATACAAAACATAGCAGCATCCGCTATATAGAGAATATCTGAGACACAAAAATACAGTATAGAACAGCCGTGGGAAAATCATATAAGAGGAGGCACTGCAAATTCCAGTTTAATGTTCGGTAATCTCTGCAACAAAGATGGTGTAGCATTTACCTTCGCTCTTTTCTTAACAAACTATTTCTACGCATAATCAGATCTCAAGCTGATACAATTGAAGATCACAAAATTGAGCTAATGTTAACATATGTAACTTGAGGTGAACCACCCAGTACAAAGAGTACATTTAACAAAGTGGACATCTTAACTTGGATCACTGATTTCTTATGCTAATTCATCTTATCAATCAAATCATTAATGTGATCCTCGCGATTTCCTGCATCTCCCCCATTCTTGTATGGCTTTTTCTTACCCTGTAATGCTTTCTCCGGCTTGTTTAATGCAAAGGGACACAGAAAACTTGTGACCTCCCTAAAATGTTTACCAACGTTAGCAACCTCATTTACTATGTCTTCTATGCATATAATGCCATACTGACCCAGCGCCTGCTAAGACAGAAAAAGGGAGTCAAAAGACGGGGGGGGGAGAGAGAAACTAAGGCAACCAAAACCATGCCATACTGACCAACTTATGTGAGGTGCTTCCATACCTGTTCAATCATGTTGTTGTCTGTTAAAGGGACTCTCTGCTTGTCTACTTTAGCCAACCCTTTCTTGTATATCAGGTCACTCACATTCTTGAGAGTAGGATATCTTCAGGAACAAAGTACAGGTTAAAGAGGCTCAAAATGTCAATGATGCAAACATTAAATCAACGTT
Source organism: Escallonia herrerae (assembly GCA_033070095.1). Taxonomy (NCBI): domain Eukaryota; kingdom Viridiplantae; phylum Streptophyta; class Magnoliopsida; order Escalloniales; family Escalloniaceae; genus Escallonia; species Escallonia herrerae. The sequence continues at coordinate 188,321 of JAVXUP010000742.1, forward strand.
GACATGCTTTACCTACGTCTATCTTAGGCAAGCAAATAGTTTGTGTTCAGTTACTTGAACTATACTCTCAACATATCGTGAGAGAAAAGAGGCCAATATACAGGCTTCAACAGTTACCTCTTTGGGTTAAATTAGATTCAGTAATAAAGACAGCACAGATTAGTTTGCCCTACCCATATGTGACGTATGGCTCCACCTTTTGAAGAATTTGCATTATCCTTTCATTTGCCTTCACAAAGACACCGCTGAATACTCTCCTCAACCTCAGAGAGTATAAAACCTTCCTAGTTTTAGGATGCATGTCATTTTTCCTGAAAAACAAATGAATATAACGAAAAATAGCAGAAACTTCAGCAAATCGATGCTAAATAACATAATTAACCTACCCCTGTATGCGTATGATGAGAAGGAGTTTAGATTCTGGGGTCCCTATTGCTCGTCTTGGACGCTTTACCCGGTGTTTCATTTGGATTAGGTCCAACTCCTGTGAACAAAGCCCAGTTAGCTTCCAATTGTAACAAGAAGGCCCATTATTTTTCTGTACTGTCCTTTATGTCGAACATAATCCACCAAGCTAAGTGTACCAACCTTCAATCTTGACAGCGTGCATCTTTGCATTAACAAAGTCACAATGGCAACAACCCATGTACCATGTACGCTAAGAGCATACGAGAGACAACCAAACGGAGCAAAGCAAAAACAGCCCCTAGGAGCTGACCTAAAGAATAGCTATATCACAACTTCAAGGCCAAATTCATTAATGAAATCTGCAAAACGAATTCGAGAAGTCCGCTTTAAGCCAAAAAAGAAAGGCTCAAGAATACTGCATGCAACTTAAGAATTGGAAGGTCTCTTCCATCTAATATACGTCTGTTTCTCTCCTTTCAAAAGGACCACATAAGGCAAAATGGGCGAACTTCCATCTTCTCTTCATACTCCTAGACACCGCTTTAACCCCAAACACGCCTCTTAACGGCACTTTTCTGAATGAATAATTAACCTCCTAAATGCCTATATTCTGGGGAAGGGAAAAAACTCCTAAATGCCTCTGCATAAATATGTCATACACACATAAAAAGTACAGATTTATTAACCACAGCCCATAGGTGCAATTTCTGAAAGCATAAAGCAAATGTCCAAGTTCATCCGAATTAACTTGCCTCGAGCACAAACAGATGAAGAAATTCTACTAGGACCAGTAAGCTCGAAATCGGAAAAAGTAACACAAAGATGCAAGAGACGATGCCACACTAAGGAGCTGCTTAACAAAACTGAAATTTAAGCGTTAAAAAAGTTAGGCACTGATTTCATAAATCTGATTACTTTAAGGGACTGAATTTTTACTGAAGAATAAGTTAACCTGTTTGGTAAACCAAAAGTAAATGACTGAAAATTGTTGTTTATACAAATTTATCCATTTTACCAGAATTATGCATTCATATATGTACTTTATAATTTTTTTTAGGCCAAAATCATGTTGGTGGTGGTAATGGCAGTGGCGATGGAGTAATAATGGTGGTGGTGGCAGCGGCAGAAAGGTGTCAGTGGTGGCAGCGGCAGCGATATGACGGTCAAGGCAGTTGTTGTAATGTGGTGGATATTAGATGGTGGATATTAGATGGCGAACATGGGCATGGTGACGGCAACGATGGTGTGGTGGAGGTGCAGGTGTCCTTGTGGTGGTGGTGGTAGTGGTTAGGCCGTCGTAATTGTGTTGGTGGTAGCAAAAGGGAATAAAGGTTGTGATGGTGGTTGTAGCATGGTGGAGGCGGTGTTACCAACAAATTAATTGAGGCGGCTTCGTGATAGTAATTATCCTTTTTATGTAGAATTATGTTAAATGACTTTTAACCATCTCACTTAAAATTAAGTGATAAGCATTAAGGAAGTCCACCCTGACTTAAAATTTTAGTATATTTTTTGTAAGAATCAATTTTTTAAGTCATACAAATGTTACGCATTGTCAAACGCACTTAATTGAAGATCGTTGAAAACTTTAAATTTTGAATGCTTAATTGCGTTATTTAATACACCCTAAGTGACAAGACTAGGATATAGAGTGCACAGTGTGGAACAAAAGAGTACCTTTCAATGAACTGAATTAGATAGTCTCAAGATTTTAGAAGATTTTGTGAATAAACACGACAAAGAAAGTACTAACAATAATTGAATAATGTAAAGTAAAATTACTTTGTCTCTGTACTCTCTGATGAACTGCTCAGGCTTCTTGATAACAAAATTATCTCCCTTGGATTTCTTCACCCTCTGCTCCAGCTGCAGCTTCCTTCTAATTGCCCACTCTTCGTTATTTTTCCTCTTCTTCAGTATTACCTCCGGAACGTATGTGAGAGGCTTTGGTTCCTCATCAGCCATTGTCGTGCAACGCTTCCTAAATGAAAAAAGTAAAAAAGAGGGCACCACATTAAGAAACTCAAAAGAACAATCTGAAGTTCTGTGCCTGGGCTCTGGAATCATGTGGCAGTACCTGCCAATAAAAACACAGGCACTAAAACTAAGTAGCACGGACACGGACACGGACACCGACACTGCAATTTCCAGAAAAGCAGGACACTGCTCAATTTTTTTATGTATTTTTCTTATGTGTATATATAGTCATTAAATATCAAATACATTCTACATCTAAAATAGTAAATAATAATCAATAACCACAAACAAGCAACTCAAATAAAAGTCATACTTAAAATTTAAATGCAATATAGTAGAAAAAAACATGGACATAACATAACATAACAAAGTACTTCCCTACTCAACTCTAACTAAGTCATGCAAACAGGTATCAGAAACAGGGAAAGCGCCCTCTTCTTCATTGCCCAAACAGGGAACTCTTGCAAAGTAATAAGAAATTACTTCACTGCTTAACTCTTCAAAGTCACACAACAATTATCTCTTTCCTTGGACCACGGGCTCAATCTACATCAATAGTGTAATCTTCGAATGTAACGAAACGATAGAGATGGGAGAGAAAGGAGGAGACCTCAGGAAAGAAGGAAAAAAGAGACAAATGAAAGAGAAAGACAGAGGTACCTGTTGCTGGAATCCGGCGACGGCGGCGAGATCCTCCCGCGACCAGTTTGGGACGGTCGTCTGCTTCGTTCTCTTCTCTTGACGCCGCAGGAAAGAGACTCAGAACGGTCATGGGTCGATCTAATTAGGGCTTCCTTACGTCTATTTCTAAAAGAGCTTCAAAATTTTCAATTATTTTAACACGAACCCCATGATAAGTTTGAAAATTTGTACCTTGGCCCATACTTTTGGACACTTCTTCGCGAGATCTTGAGGTGTCATAAAGTGGTGAAAAATGAACACTTACGAGGACGTTTGCGTCTTACAAGACGATATGAATGGACAAGATTTCTAGAAAGTTCACTAACTCTCTAAACATGCTTCTTGTATATTGAGATAATTCTAAAGATTTGGAAGAGCACTCTAGAAACGTAAGGAGACTTGCATAGGCGGAACTACATTAGGACTAGGGGGCTAGCACTCCCTGACTTTTGAAATTTGATAGCAAAAATATGTGGTGAACTTGCACAGTGTATCAAAGAAATTCTTTAACCTGCATGAATTTTTCCTTCAGCCCCTGGTCCAACTCCCCTCCACACTTCTCTGTTTCAGCATTCAAAACATCAATTATCTGCTTAACATCTGGTCTTTCTAAGACCTCTTTGAATTTCTTATTGATTTCCTTTGCTCACACAGTAGCAAAATATGTGGACTAAAACATCACAGTGTATCAAAGAAATTTGATATAATACTAAATGGAGAGAGAGCTTCGGATGTGAAGAACTGTGTTGGTATGTGTTCTAGGGTGTCATCCTAGAGTCACATGGCATATATACATGTATAAGAGGTGAAGTGGATTTGATTGGAGGCAAAGCAAAAGTTTTGGAGCCAAATCAAAGAAAAAAGAAAACAACCAAATTGGCTTTCCACCTGCCAAATGTTTTGCATTGTTTAAGTTCTCTGGATAGTGTTTTTAATTTGTTTCTTTCATTGGCGTTGCCTGGCTTTGGTGTGAGTTCCACACTAATCATGTCTCTCTGTACGTACTTCTCTTTTGGGATGATTACCGGTTCTTTCGTCGAGGGCATGTCCTTCCAAGCACAAACAATTCTAGAGAACTACGTTCATACATAAACTTGTTCTTCTTTCCATTTTTGTTGCACCATTTTTGTGGAAAGGAAGAGGGTGAATTGAAACTTTTGCATGCACTGGAAATCACATTCTATTTTACTAATAATTTTTTTTTGTGAATTCAATATAATTTTTACACCCCCTGAAAAAAAATTCTGATTTCGTCTCTGGAGACTTGTAAATATCTAGATATTATTGTATACAGTTATTGAGACGGAATGTAGACCATAAAATCAAATATATCCCTGCCGTCCGTTGAGGAGGTGGAATAGTATAAATAGCTAAGGTCTCACTTGGCCAATTTATAGATAGATCCAAACATTGTAGCATTCCCCAGGCAATTTATAGATAGATCCAAACATTGTAGCATTCCCAGGCAATATAGTGAATATCATTCTCTCAAACTCTTGTTTTCATTTGTTCATTTAATTTTTCTTTATTCATTTGCTCTTAACATCGCTCAGCCCGAGGGATAGATTGACTTAGCGTATAAGTGGGGGCTTGATTTAACTAAGTGCCGCACGGTCAACTTTTGAAAAGTTTTTAGTGCAGTGACAAGTGGTATTTTCGAAATTAATAAAAATTTAAGACCGTTGAAAGGTGTTCGGAGGTGTCAGGATGTCGGTAGATATCGTACACCATACCTCGCCCCCGTATGAGGTGTCGGTGCTTCCTAACACTAAAAGTATCTGTCAGACACGAATTAATTTTGAGACGGTCACAACATGTCATCCATGAGGTTAACACCTGGGCAAATGAATTACTGCAATTGGGCTTGAGTGCAGCCATTGTTTTGCGCCACACGGTCCCACCTTTTTCTTGGATGGCGATCACCTATCCTATATGAGGCGGTAGGGTCGCCCCATGCAAGAATTACTACACGAATGGGAAAAATTCATCTTACACTTACAAGGGCACACCAAAATCTGAGAAAATAAGACAAGCTTAAATGGGATATTATTGCCCTAACAACTTCAACTGTTCTAAAAATTACATCATCATACATATCAGGACACCTTTAACCAAAAAAAATAAACAATCGAGCTTAATTCTCCCCACCCCAACTAAAACCATTAAACAAAACCCCATTAACTCAGAATTTACAATTTTGTCCTAACCACTTCTTTTCAACACATTGCAGCAACTTTAGACTAACTAGCTAATTTCAGTAACAATCATTTGAGCGTTTCTCCTTGGATAAAACAGACACATACATACGATTTCGAAATCTACCACAAACACGAAAATCAATGGCATCGAAAATTGATATCACAAAGAGAGTTGACAGAAGAATCACCGATTGAAGTTTGACGGTGAGAAAATCGGTGGAGCTAGCGGGGTTGTGTTGCGCTTTGTGCTGACCGAAGAAAAAGGGTTTACAGTTTGAGCCCTAACTGGTTTATTTTCTACCAAAGAGGTTTATTAAACTTGGCTCCTCAAATTTATCCCTTATTGCGCCAAAACCACTAAAGTTTTTACTTGTGACACACACCCCCCACGATAATTGTCTCAAAAAGGAGTACTCAGTACAATGGATTAGGTTCCTGGATGAACAAAATGTACGTTTGGATAAAAATATCCTATTGTCATTCGTAACATTTATAATACTAGATGAAAGCACGTGCGTTGCATGAAAATGTTCACCTTCACAGAAAATGATATTAATTAGATTATCTTTACGCATAAAATAATTTTTTTTTTGTAAAAGTAGCAAACACAGCTATGATATTATCTTAAGGATCTTGCTTTTGCTGGAGTTTTACCTCATCATATAAGTTCCAAACGCTGTAAAAATCTGTAACATAAAAGAGAAAAAGCATTTCAAATGAAATGAATTTTACTTTTTGATGTGCTTCCTTCATATTTAGAGCTTAAACCTCAACCTCGTTAAAATATTCGTATGGCAAGTGCAAACCTAGGTCATCAAGCAATCTTCACATAGTTCATGGAAAGTAAGTATAATGAACTATCAATTCTATTTATTATATCATCTCACCAAACATTCTAATTATGTTATCTACTGGTGGTACTGATAAATTCATATTATATTAAGTGCTACTATGTGCTAGAAAAAGAAATGATTGATTTCACCTATTTCATCACAACATAACTAAATACTGTTTTAATCTTATCAAACTCTCTTTAGGTCGTAACCGGCTCGAATTTCTTTCCTTGCAGTCTCTTTAGAAAATTTGTGTACTCAAATATGTGGATTGCATGCATCACTTACCATTTGCATGAGTGCAATATCTTGTTTGGTATATATTTTTTGTGAATTAGGTAATCATCCTAATTAAAATAGATCAAAAATAAAAATGCAGAAAATTCAGAGTACTGTAACCTACTTTCATGCTAGGAATAAGTTAATCGAGAGGTATCAAGTAATGAACAAAACTACAAATAGATTGAAAATGAGATTCGTTAAATGGAGATTACAGTTCTCGCTTTTAGACGACATCGTGAAAACCATATATGTGTATATATATATATTTTTTTAAAAATTACATCTCCATTATGTGAGCAAAAATTTAGATTCACTAATTATTTGATTGTCGGTAGGTCTCTTTGTATGTGTTATCCGGAAAGAGGAGGACTCCATGCTTATTCCTTCGCCAGAACCAGAAGTAAAATTTTGCATAAACATTTTTAGGGCGAATGTTTATGCTCAAAATCCCGATTCGAGATATATTCGTATCCGAAGATCAACAAATTCGACTCCGTAGAACAACTGTGTAGAATCATATCCAAAAGATAGTAAATATTTTATTTCTTATGAAGGGAAGTCTTTTTCAAAATATTTTGGCTGACAGAGGTAAACTTGGTATACTTTTTGGTCTCATTTAATTGCTTTAGACATCAAGAAAATAAGGTATAAGGCCTACTTTAAGGATGATATCACTTTGGCTACTTGGAACATGGTGAGTTATCATTTTTCTATCAAGTTTAATGCTGATATTATGTTACTAATTCTGTATCATCCATAGGTGTTCTTCTCAAAACTTTCAACATTGAATTAATTATGACTAAGATTGTCCAAACGATGATGATAATGTTCCTATTAGCGTGAGTATTTCAAGTTTAAATTAAGATGTATTTGTCTTAATTAGTAAATGAGCGCCATATATTCACAGACAAATGATTAGACAAAGTTCTTTTATAGTCACAAGTTGAAAACCTTGATAATTGATATAAGAATTAAGGTGGTTTCAATTATAAGAACATTAATTTATATTTTCAAGGATGTTACTGTATCAACTAGAAGACATGATGAAAAACTTTTAAGGATTCCCAATCCATTTCTTAAAGTGATAGGTAGCAAATATGTATATATATATATATATATATATATATATATATATATATATATATATATATATATATATATATTAGCTAAATCCACTTTTATTTCCCTTTATAGTCACATTATTGTATTGCTTTAGATAACCATTTTACATAGCTGGAGATTGTGCAAATTGCAGCAGTAGAGTCTAGATGGAATGTTTGAAGAAAATGTCAAGAGAACCATTGTATGATTGTAATCCTCTTTAATCATGTGTCGTATTGATGTGGTGGAGATCAAGATTTAATCATTAGAATTTTGCCGGAATTAATTTTTGAAAGAGAATAAGACGGAGTATGAAGGAGAAGGGAATTTGGTGTTATGAGATACGTAGAAGAGGCTGAACTTAGGTGAATTAAATGACAAAATTAAATCAATTAAATTAAGTTTGGCTAAAAGTTGAAGGTTTTCAATAAATTTATGAAGAAATCCATGCATGCATTTAACAATAACTTTGAGAAAGAAACCACTTATCTAGCATAGAGAGACGGACAGTTTTTTGGGGGCCATGACATTAATTAATGAATGGTTATAATCAAGGTCAATTATGGTATTAAAGAAATGTAGGAATAGTTTTGTCCAAAAAAATGATTTACACTTATTCATACTTTTATAAGTAAAATACAGATTATTGTCATTGAAATATATTTAGTAATGGTTTGCTGGAATATAACACATCGTGATTCATATCAATGCAACCATCTCAAAATTTCAATGACTTGTTCAGATGAATTATTCACGACGCTATCTATATAAGTACTGCAGCTAACATGTCCAGATTTTCAAATCGGAACGAAATGCCACATTTGTTAATCACCTTTCTTGGATTTATTTTCATGCTTTGAAAAAAAAAAAGATGTCCTTTTTTAGATAAAACGAAAACATGTATTACTTGTTTGATTACTACTATAAGAATTAAGAAACTAATAGTATGTCATAAAAGTAAAAACTTAATGGTCTCTTAATATTTTAGCACACAGGAATACGATGAAGGGATTTATTTCCTGCCCTACTGTCTCCCAACAAGTACCAAAAGCACATTGGGAAATCATTTATTCAGTTGATAAAAGAAATGTTATCCGAGAAAATGCATTGAAATAAGCTCCTCGTGCCATATTTGTACATTTTATTTATGATATATGTTTAAGAATGTACATAATTGAGGTTATTGGAAGCTCAGTGTTAGTGTTGAATTATTAGTCAAGCTGACATCTATTTTTTGGACGACTCCTATCAATTAGGTTGCTTAGCTGAGCCGAGCCGAACCGTATTTCGGTATATATAAACCAGGTTATTCCATATTTGCTGAAAATTTTATACACTCGAACTTAGTAGTTATTTTTAACCACCCTAACTTTTGTGACTTTAACAAGTTCCTGCTTTCATGTGCTCTTACTTTTAACTTATGTGCTATATATATATATGTATGTATAGTATAGTATGGTAAATTATTGTTTGCCATAAAATATATTCATTCGTTGCCTCAATAGAAGATCCACAATATGGGGAATGAATTTTCTCGTACATACGTTAAACCGAGTTTTTATCCTAATTAATACATATTTAAAACTTAATTACTAATATACTATATATTGAAACTTGTTTACCCGCATACCACATTTTTAGAAATCGTATTTCAAATAGTAATTTTTATTTTAAAGTAGAAATCGCTAAAAATCGCTGTTTGAAATCATGATTTTAAGGTAGATATCGCTGTGGTTTGCGGGAAAATAAGTTTAAAAAAATGAGTAAATTGGTAATTAAGTTTTAAAAATATATTAATTAGGAAAAAAAATCATGTTAAACCTGCGGTAACAAAATTAAGATGAGTTTTTTTCTCCTAATTAATACTAAATTTTAAAACTTATTTACCTGCATACTACACTTTTGAAAATCGCTGTTTGAAATCACGATTTTAAAGAAAAGTAGTGATTTTTACTTTACAGTAGAAATAAAAAGCGTAAAAGTATAGTACGTGAATAAATAATTTAAAAAAAGAATAAATTTATAATTAAGTTTTAAATACGTATTAATTAGAGAAAAAATTCAAATTAAGATTACCGGTGTTCACAGATGGCGAATGGAAATGAAACAAGATCTGACAAAGTTACTCGCAGATCCGAGTGATTAACACCCACCAGTGTCGGTCCTGTTGGGAGAGAGCGAGGGAGATGTCTAGGCGAAGTACAGGAGGGACGTGGTTGAGGTGTTGCTTGATCGTATTTGCAATTGCTTCAGCTTTATGCGTGTCGGGGCCTGCCCTTTACTGGAAGTTCAAGAAAGTCTCAGCAGCCTCTTCTTCTTCTTCGTCTTGCCCCACTTGCAGCTGTGACTGCCCTCCTCCTCTCTCTCTTCAAGATTGCTCCAGGTAAATCCCACTTTGTTTCTCTGCTCGGCCTTTTCTCTGTGGGTTCTTTGTTCTATCTGGATATGCATGATCATTTGTTGTCGTTGATCTCTTGATCTGCAACGTGCCATATTTATGCAGTTTGATGGATGGTTATATTCATTTTCATGGCTATTTGATGCTCATCTTTGTGTATATCTTCCACGGCTAGAAAGTTTTGTTGTAACTATGGTGGGTGTGACTTGTTATCTTTGCTTGCTGCGCAGCCTCATCGGTGATTGGCGAACTGAACGCTGTGGTTCACTTGGCTTGAGTAGGTGGATTAGTAGTGTTATTTAGATTATATAGGCCCCCTGCAGTTGCACCTGGTCTTCAATTGACGAACAGGGGCACTGCTGCAACCTTAATACGTGTTACCTTTGGAGTTTAAAATCTTAAGTACATGAAGACATGCAACAATTAGATCAATAAATTTAAAAGAAAAACAAGTATTCGAAAACCATAAGGAAAGTAAAAAAACCAAAGATTTCAGAATCGTACAGACGCCGTCTTCTTTGTTCTGATGAATTGCTTGTGAAGTAGAGAGTCCAAATGATGTATCCAAATCTATCACTGCAAAAAATATACCCGTCTGTCCAAGCCTAACATAATTTTTTTTTCAATAAAAGAATCTGTTGATTCCATAAACCTTAAATTGTAAGTCTACTTAATGATTCGCTTACTCAGAATATACCCGTCTTTTACTTACCTTTAGCTGAAAAAAGATTAGAAACTGAAAGACAACTAACATGACCCGTGACCAAACGAATCTCTCTGAAGCGGTTGATTCATGTTCTCTGCTCTATGTGATAGTGCACTCTAGCTCAGTTTGTTGTTAAATGCAGTTCATGCTATGTCATGTAAGTACTGTTCATTCTTTTTAAGGCTGGCTATGACATGGGTGTATAATCTTATTAAGGGCACTGTAATGCCATCAGGTGAGATAAGAAACCCCAAATTCTGTTTCCTTTGTACTCTCTCTCTCCCCCACCTGCCTCTCTAGTTAACAACATGTGTTGTGAAGCTGAGGTTGTTGTTAGAGAAGTCATTTCTTTTATTATCTTGTAAGAAGTTTTTCCTATTGATGTCTTATACTGTTTCTCTCTATTTCACACTATTATGTATAGTTGTTTTGCGAAGATTAGTACTTTGAAGTGCATTAATGCTGCTGGAAGTTGGTATTTGTTTGTAAATAGCGCTTTACTGACACTGATTTTGTAATAATTTTTTCAGGTCTGGTTAATCTTTCTGTGACTGGTAAGAGTTCATCTCTCTGGCTTAAGTGTACGAGATATGACACCTTCTTCGTGTGAATTGAAATTTTCTCGGTCTACACTGGTCACCTATGTTTTTCGAATTAGCAAAAAGATATTTCTTGGATTATTTTGCTTGTAGGTTCACTCTTTGTCTTTTTTATAGGTCTTTATGCTTTTCAAAATTTGAGTCTCACTGTTGGTCTGCTTTCTTCTCCCCTTGCAATACAACTTAACGTACAGTAGTTCAATGTGTTTTCTCCTAATTACCTTCTCTCCCTGTAGACATATTCATCTAGGTATAGTACTCCAAATGAACATAGTAAGATAACATCGTAAGCTACAGTATCCATGTTTGTCAATACATATAACCCTGGATGCCATTGGAGTGTCTTCTTCTCTATCCTGTATGGCAACTGGTGAGTTAAGATTGGGGACATAAGTAACTGCAAACCCCAACTTATACCAGAAAATCCATAAAGTGTTGTTATATGATGGCTCGTGCACCAACCTCAATGGTCCTTGGTACAGTAACACTGTATCCAATAACTGTGCTCATCCTCAGCCCTGGCTCTCATAGCTCGTTTGGGCTGTTTGTTGGGGCGTGGTTTTGGTGCATGTCCATGGGTTTCTTTCCCCCTGTGGAAGGTTTTTTAACATCTATGTACTTTCTGAAAATGAAGAAGTCATTTGAGCTCATCCGAAAGACAATTTAGAGAGCTATTGGAGAATAGTTCTTACACCTTAACCTGAAATTTATCCCCCAGAGCAATTAGAAAATAGTTGGAACTTTTCATTTCAATCTTATCTTTTAAAGATCTGTTAACCTCAGTGGCAGTGTAGCACCTTTCGTGGGCTTAGAGTCAAAAGATCTGTTAATCCCACTGTATTAAGTACCACACCCCTTTGGAATTACACACCATAAAGAGGCATGCCTGTCCACGTTTGTATGCCCCGAAGCCATTAAGAAATTCTTTACCCTTTTAATTTTAATTATTATTCGACCAGATCCGTAAACCTCAGTGGCAATCTAGGTCCCTCTGGTGTAGATTTTTTGGGTGTACACGATCTATAAGCTTTTCTTCAAATCAAAGAAGAGCAGCCAAAAAGCCAATTTTTTGGATAAAACTTGAAAATTATTCTTGGGTTCTGCGGCAAAGTAAAGAATTGACTATTGAAAGCAACGGGGTGCATAAGGTTCTCCACCAAAGAAAGTGAAAATTTTGAAGTACTATTAATTGGTTGCTCGCCGTGTCTGTTCTTTAAACCATGAATCAGTGAGACAAGTGAATCCTTTCCCCTCAGACGTCCAAAATTACCAAGGGGCCACTGAAGGCCTTTTATTTGGAACCACTTCCAAGTGTACTTTGAGTATATGTATCTTAAAATGGTGCTTCTCTGATCGTTTTCCATGTCTATCCGTCGATAATTTCATGGTTTAAGTTTAAAATATTGCATTTAATGGGAACCTTTTTTGGTGAATGGCTCAGATTGTGGAAAGAGTGACCCAGATCTTAATGAAGAGATGGAGAAGCAGTTTGTGGACCTTTTGACCGAGGAGTTGAAGCTGCAGGAAAAGGTAGTGGAGGAGCACCTGCACCACATGAACACCACCTTTGGTGAAGCACGAAGGCTGGCTTCGCAATACCAAAGGGAGGCCGAGAAGTGTAACTCTGCCACGGAAATCTGCGAGGGGGCCAGAGAGCATGCCGAGGCTTTATTGACCAAGGAGAGAAAAGTGACATCCTTGTGGGAGCGGCGAGCCCGTCAACTGGGCTGGGAAGGAGAATAGAAGTCATGACACTTGTACAGGGGTGGAGCTACTCCTTCCAGTGCAAGAGGGATAATTACCCCCTCAATTATTTGTTTTTCGACTAGGAGTATATATAGCGTTGGAATATTAAGTTCTAATAGATGGGGAATTAAAGTTGAATCAAAGAAAAACACTTTAAACCCTTGTTGTAGAACATCAGGCCTCGAATGAATCCCTTTTTCATTGTTACTTTTATTTTATTTTATTTCTGAATATAAGTTCCTTAAGTGTGTCGCTTTGTAGTTGCTATATTTTGTACTCAACTGCGGATGGGTACCAAGAACATCTTACTGAAGTGTACTTATTTTCAGATAGGACCTGCTCATGACTAAAGAAAGCCCCCTACTTTATGACACCAAGTTGACACTGTTTGTGGTAGAAGCGTATCCCCTTTTTTTATGCAAAGTCACGATATCGAGTTCACGAAGAGAGTTTCTATCAGTGGTGACAAGAAAAAGAAAAAAAAAACATATGGACACTTTATTCTCCAAGACTTGGTCTGTTGACCTACAATGGGAGGCCATGGGATTCATGAGGGTGGCTCTTACAGCTTCTTAAATATTAGGGGCCAAAGTGCAACCTACCTAAAAGTGTAAGGGAGTCATGTGTACTTTTCATTGTACCAGCGAGTTCCGCCTCAGCATTTCTACCGCCACATTGAAACCCACCCCCTTTTCCCACTAAATTTTCAAATTTAGTTTCCTTTTGAATTTCAAATCCTTCTAGTATCGAATCCCTGTTCTGTTCTCTGTATCTACAAGAGAGTATGCGTGCGCGTGTGTGTGTGTGTGATCACACGTACGAAATCACTGCTGGTAGGAATCAGGAATGGTTGGTGAAGGAGATAAAAAGTGATCGATCAATGCAAGGTATCTCATGCTCTCTGTTTCTCTCTCGCTATCTTCGTTGTGTTTCGTTAATCCTTGCCACTGAGGATCTGCTTTGACCGTCACTTTTCTCAAATTTCCCGCGATTTGATGTGTTTATGCTACGCATGTTAATATTTGTGAGTGTATATGTTTGGTTGGAACAAAGCTGTGGTGGTTGATGCTTTGGTGATGTTCTCGAACTAATTGGACGGATCTTAGACTTTAGCTTACAAGTATTATGAGATTTTTGTCTCTCTCCGTCTCTGTTATGTTAAGTTGACCGTAATTAACGAACACTTTTGGAGATTTGACGTGTTTTTCTATGTATATTAAGTAATAATTGTGAGATTGAGCAATGAGTTTATTCGTTCAATATGATAGATTCCAGAAAAGTTGCGGCCATTGATGCTTTATGAGATTCTTAGGGCTAAAACTGTTAGGGTTGCAAACATGGACAGATCTGAGACTTTAGCTTAGAAGTGTACAGATCTGATAATTTGGTTTAGAAGTGTTATGTGCATTTTGGCTGCACTTTTGTGTCATAATTGAGCGAAGTTGTCTTGTTCACTAGCAGGTGTGATTTGAGGTGTGGCTTCCTGTTTGTTAAAGCATCCATCTCAAACCTAATTGACGATGAAAGGAGAGGCCTACAAGGCTTATATATTGAAGTATTAATAGTTATTTACGCGATGTGAGATTGATATCTCTAAACACGCCTCCTCACGTGTGGCCCGACTGGTTTTTGAGTGGCCCTAGCACGTGGAGAAATTGACCGGGTGAGGGAATTTTATTATTATTATTTTTTGAATTGTCTCCTAGACTGGATCGACCAGCTCTTATATGTGGAGGTATCCATCTCAAAATCAATTGGCAATGAGAGGAGAGGTTTACAAAGCTTATATATTGAAGTATTATGTGTTATTTATCCGATGTGGGATTGATATCTCTCAACAATTTTAACCTTAGTTGCATGAAGCAGTGGCGAGGGCGAGGGAGCGTAAGCACCTGGAAGAATCCAAGGTCGGAAGTAGCTTGAATAAATGCGCGAAGAGTATTATCATTTGTTTGATCTTACACTTAACTATGGTGTATACACTTCACTATGGTGTATACACTTCTTTCCTTAAAAATACCATAAGCGACAATGAATTGTTATTTCGTACTCGTCACATCAAGTGGCTACCGGCTACTTGACTACGAAAATAAGAAAGGTAAGTAAGTTCTGCTGCTGCTGTTGTTCACTTCTTCAGGAATTTCTAGGCAGCACATCACCTATCTAATAGGGTTAGACATGGGGCCAAAAACGAATTAGAGAGAGAGAGAGAGAGAGAGAGAGAGAGAGAGAGAGAGAGACTGATTGACAAGCTCTGTTCTCTTGACGAGGGTAGTCAACAAAACGGACAAGGAGGCTTTAAGGATTTGAAAGAAGAGGATAACAAGGAATTGAGTCAAAAAGAGCTTGATTTTCAGGTACTCCCTCACTTGTTCCATGCATCTCATCCAGCTAACGGTATCGAGTTTTCATATTAGTTTGGAACGGGATCCCATGGAGCTCCTAACTTGGGATTGCAAGAGCGAATTTCTAAGAGAGAAGCGTCACCGTATGAGGAGTTTCCTGCTACTAAGCTTTTAATTATGAGGGGTCACGCATTCTGGTGTGTGCATTCAATCCTGTTAATTTTGTAGCAAAATGGACAAAGACCTTGTCACGTCTTTGCCGCTTTGGAGGTCCATATGTATACAATATTTACAATGGGAACTCGACATAAATCAATGCATTTTTCAACCTAATTCCAAAAAAGGTGGAAGCAATTATTGCAAAGGATAGCTGAACTATGGGCATTGAGATTTATGTCATGATTGAGCTATGACATACTTGTTAATTTGCGAAAGGGAAAAAGGATTAGCCTTGTAAATATCAAGTTGTTTCACATATAAAGATGAAGATTTGAAATTTTCCTTTCATATCTCTAGAGTGTATAAAAATCGAAAGGGGGGAGCATCGTCACCTGGACTGCAAACTGCATCACATGGCAAGAAAATGATTCTCCTCTTCATAACATTAAACTTCTCGATAAGGCTGTTGTCACCTGAAGTCGAGACTTAGTTGTATGCTCAGGTATAGTTATAGCTCTTGCTCGACTGCTTAAGGAATCAAATATTGCATGGAAGGACATGTCTGATTTTGGAAAAGAATAGCAGACTTGCTTTACCTCAACATTTTTTCCCATGTGAAGATTGAGCTTTTCTACTTTGCTTACTTACTTTCCTGTATTTACAGAACAGAAGGGTCAAATGTATGACTAGGGAACAGGAACACTACGTAATTTATATGGTAAGAACATCATCATTCCTACATATGCTGATTCTGATATGGACAAACATGCTAATCCGAAGAAGAAAAAAAGATCTGCCTTCATACCATGTGCTATTTTCTTTTGGGGAGCTGATCCACATCCAAACGCTGGGAAAAGTCCCATTTTTTCAGATGTGATTCGGCCGTCCACGTCACCTAGTGGACGGCTAGGATCTCTTAATCTTTTAACCTTTCTCATCTAACTGCCCCAAAGAGGGGCGGTCACTCCTCATACTAGTTTGGTCCTCCTTTAGTTACTAGTTTGTGTTTATATCATACCCCCCCCCCCCCCCCCCCTCTCTCTCACATCTACAATCATCGCAACAATCATACGTCTAAAAACACTAACACCACCATTAACCAAAGCCGGACAACGCCATACCCTAAACCTTAAATCTTTTGGAAGTAGGAGATGGAGAAGAGAGAGAGAGAACAATAAACGTGAACAAGAAGGAAAGGAGGGAAGAAACATATTATCATCAATAAGCATGAATTCGGGAGTTATGTGCTCTAATTAAAACCTTAAGGGTTTATATGAGACTCCAAACAAACCTTAAGGGGTTTTTTTCTAATTCAGCCAATGAATAAATGGGGTATTGATTTGATTTGCTCATTTTGCCCCTCAGTTTGGGGCATCTAACAGCCATTTTCTAACTCCGACCGACAGAGGGATGTGATGGACACACTTATGATAGTTTCGGGATGAATTTGGCAAAAATGATAGTTTATAGACGATACTGACGAAATGCTTTTAGTTTAGGGACGTTTTTTAGTAGTTGTCTCTAAACTTTGTGTCTTAGGTGTATGCTTCATGAGTAGTTCTGATAACTAATTAGTGGATGAACTTGTGTTACATGTGAAGCCAAATAACGCATCATTATGCTATAGAGTCATAAATGGCGTTGAAATTGTATATAAGAAGTCGTTCTCTTTCTCAGCATGACTGAAAGCAGGATTCTAATCGACTGTGCTCTGCCTTCCAGCCAAGCAACAACATGCTCACTACAAGATATTTTCTGGACGTTGATGGGGGGGGGGGGTGAGGGAGGCGGGGGGTGGGTGGGTTGGACTAAACTAAGCAGAAGATGTTGTTGCTGTTCCAGCTTTTAGTATAACTGGGATTTAGTTGCTTAAATAATTTATGATACCTTCTTTAAACTACAATTGCCATGGTGCTTCAGTCTTTTAGTTTCAATGCTGATTATTTGCTGCTGCTCGTAGCTGTATTTTAAGCCCCTTGTGACACTGCACCGCCTCTCCTAATTGGTTCGAGTGTATGATTATCTTGGACTTGTCTTTCTCACTTAGTTTTTGTTGAAGTCCCTTTGGCCCGAGGCTCCCTCGAAACGAATGGTGCATTCAGATGCACATGGAGCTTTCCTTCATAATGCATTATTTTAAACAGAACACCACTGATAAAATTAGGGACCGTTCAAATGAAGAAGATCAAGGTTCTAAACTTCAATGAGGATGTGATTGCTCTGTTTCCGGTATTGTGCTATCTTGATAATGACTTCCGTTTCCCCTTATTTATTCCATTGCTTGGAAATCAGTCCGTCAGAGGTGGAAGTACCTTGCTCACTCTAGTTGGTTGATATCACCTGAGTTTCTTGCTAGGAGACACTAAATTGATGAATTGCTACAGTTTAGTCAACCAGAACTGGAAATGGATAATGGGTAGGATGGCCCTCAGCAGAACATCTGATTTTGGAGAGCTGACTTATAGTCTGTACCATGCAATGGATGTCCTTGTCAAATTTGTGGCATGTTTGCCTTGTTTGTATGAGGCATATTAATGTTTCCATTTTGTACTGTCGTGGCCTACATCAGATAATGGCAAAGACTATACTCTTATCTAAAAAACAGAGGCTTTGGACATTGTGATGAGTTCATCCAGTCTTCTCATTCTGAAGCTAGTGTTCTAGGTGCGTGTGTGACCAACTAGTATTGACTTTGCTTAGTATTCTTATCTATGTTTCTCAGTACGAAAATTTCGTTCCCAATTCTGGGCTAATATCGTGTCTCAAACATCTAGTGATGACACAGAGCAAGGAACATGGTATAACAGTTATGTAGAAGCTTGCTACCCATATTGCCCAGACATGTAAAAAATACGTGTCACACAGATGCCAGTGTCACGTCATATCTGACACCACCGGTGCACTTGAAGCGTACAGAAAAGTTCGTAAAACATAACCACAAACCCAGTAGCTGAGAAGGTGTTTCTGCTCTGTAGTTTGCAATTGCGCTAAGCTACTGGCTACCAGCTAATGCAATAGGAAAGAACGTTGAAGTAATTACAGTCTTTTCGTCGAAGTCTATGTTCATCGCCTGTGATACTGGTTGCATGTTTGTCTGTCTCTTAAATATATTGTTACAACGTGATTAGTATTAGAATCTGAGAAAGTTGCTGCTAGTGGTGGCTTAAAGCTCTGGAATGTTGGCAGGCACTCGGTCACATTAGAAACTTTTTTGTGTATGCGCTGTTTTTTTAAGTACTCATAGCGAATCTTGTTAATGCCTCAGTAGATGGCTTTGTCAATTTTTTCTCTCCTCCTGCGTGATGAAAATATTGACAATGTCGGTTATTACCCAGATATGATTTGAGTTCTGAGTTAGAGTTCCGCTTAAAAATAAAACTATCCTATCATCTAATTTGATTTCTTGGATATTCCCATTTGGTGACAGCAACCTGACATCCTCAAGCAACTACTGAAGGCTGCTTAATACTCGTAAATGCAATTGTTGTGGCGGCATAATGGTGCTAATTCAGCAATGGAGGTAGAAAAGTCTGCATACCAGCAGCAATATTACCTTTGTTTGATGTGCTGGTTGATGAAGTAGGAATGTCAATTTGGGTGATCTTGGTGGAATTTTGGCGTTGGTGGCTTTGACATTGTACATCCATACTTGAAAATTGTTTTTTCTTCATGACTTAATCTACTTTATGCTTTGATTGTTTTTCCGTTTCACGTGAAACATGCTCCCTGACAAGGCCTGTGACTACCATTGAATAGCACTGCAGTTAACTTACTGTGAATATTCAATTTCTACCAAACAAGGCTGAAGTAGTCGATCATGAGGTTCATCATAAATTTTGATTGGTGCGTTTAAAGGTGCATATCACATGCAATATGATCCATGGCTACAGGGGTCGGGGTGAAATATTCCTTTTAGGCTGTTGCTGCTAAAAATATGCTCCGCGTACATTGCGAAACCCAAACCTAGATCGATGACCTGTAAGACAGAAAACGAGTGACCGCCGGGTGAGATTTTCGGCGAAGAACTCTCTGATGCTTAAGTCAGAGCGCAGCTACAGAATAGTAACTCTAAAAAAACATGAATTGTGTAGTTCCTCCCATACCTGGAGGGGTAGACCCTTTTATATAGCTGTAGGAGAAGACTCCTGGTAGGACTGGGCCGTGAGCCAGATGTGTTAGAATCGCGTTAGGATCCTCGAGGATCACGTCACAATCCCAAATAAGATAATTATTGATCTCCCAGTTTGACTGGGATTGCCGGGTATTCCCCAATTATTGGGAGTTATATTTGAATTATATCATAAGCCCCTACTTCTTTAGCTAAAATGTTTAGCTGAGGAAGTTTATACCTGGTGTCTCGAGACATGCATCAGATTTGTAAGTGATTCTCATCCACTTGTAGGGGTAACAATATTTCTCTCTTCCATGTGCTCCGACCTAAGCGAGAGCTTAAGCCTTACAACTTTGCCCAATTAGGGCGCTAGAACTTTAGCTCTCGAGAGCTAAGTCTTAGAATGTCACCTGAGTAGGCTATTCGGAATCATCTTTAGAAAGACGAATCATGAGATCTCGAGATCCTTTAGGGGCTGTGCCCCATGGTAGCCTCTCTCGGGAGAGGACATAAAGCTGTGCATGCAAGTTCTTGCATGTGCTAAGTGTTTGAATGTTCCCTCGAGGGGTCACCTCTCCTTTGGAGGGTGTTCATCTTGTGCAAGTGTGTGTTTTTGAGCTCGAGCCGACCACATTATGCTTGCGTTTTACTTTGTCGCGAACTCTTATCATCAGCTAAGAGCTGGCAAAGAAGCCTCGCACTCACGCTTGGCTGGGTTTTGAATTGACAAAGAATGGTGGGGGGATGAAGTCCCATAGTCTTTTGCCATTTCACGGGTTAGAACTGTAGCTAAACCGTTCGGATAAAGCTCGAGCTCTATCCTATCACCCTTGGGGGTGTTCGTCCCTCGAGGGACTGATGGAGCGCGGGGCTCACGCAAATACCCTCGGGGGTTTGACGGAACTTAAGAGTTCTAGTCTTACGGGCCCTCGGGGGCGGATGGAGCCGGAGCTCATGCAATTACCCTCGAGGGTTCGACGGAATTTAAGAGTTCTCGTCTTACACGCCCTCGGGGTTTTAACGGGACTTGGAGTTCTTGTCGTATGCGCCCACGGGGGTTTAACGGAACTTTAGAGTCCTCGTTGTACGCGCCTTTGGGGGTTTGACAGAACTTTAGAGTTTCTCGTTGTATGCTCCCTTGGGGGTTTAACGGAACTTAGAACTCTCGTCGTTTATACCCTCAGGGGTTTCTCGTCCTTGTTGCATCGGTGCCAAATAAGAAAGCGCGGTTCATAAAGCCCATAATATGGTCGCTGTGGCGAACCTCCTTGTCTGATAAGACACAAGACATTAAGCCTGTACAAGAATGATCTCATGAAATATAAAGCCCCCCGGCCTTTGAGAAGGCGTGGATATATAAAAGATGACTTTTAAGCCCATATGTAGAGTCCGGTCGCAAGAAGACCTGTGGGAGCAATATAGAAGACCATAATCTGCTTGCTCGACTGGATGAGCATATAAAGCTTGAGGATGCGTAGTTCGTCTGAACAAGATGCCACTGATGATCAGTAGAGTAGCTGTCGCAGTTCATCAATATACTGAGAAGCAACTAGATTTAGTTTGCTGGTCGCATGAGCTTGAGCTTGCAGTTGTACCGGCATATTAGTGATGCTTATTAGCAGAGGCTGACAGTATTCTCTGATTCACTGATCGAGGTCACTGTGTGACCGAACATCACGAGATAATAAGGAATGCCGAGTCGGCAAGAAGCTGCAGCAGAAACCCTAAACGCGACTTCAAGTCGTAGGGTGCTGTGAATTTGTTCCTTGCTTATGAAGTGGTTTATACGCCATTGTTGATGCTCACAGGCATAGTTTTAAACCCTTGTAAGAAATAAAAATACGTGACTAAAAACAAGCCTTTGAAGCAATAAAGCATATGAGCTTACAAGTGCAACTATGTTTGTTAACACAATATTAAAAGCGGTGTTTAGACACCGTGGCCCCATTAGGGTCTTGTCGGTTAGCCGACAGGGGTGTGCTGCCCTGCGCGTCGCAGGTGAGCTTAATATGTCATATCAATTGGAAGCTTTGACATGTAATGTGCTCACGCCCACAGACACAACTGTATAATACTAGACAAAAAATTAAAGAAGTCTAGGTAATGAAAGTGCATAGGAAGTAGCCTTTAGGAAGACTTGCTAGCGCCCAAAAGCCGCTTTATTTTTTTAGTGACGTGCTACGCAATATAAAATGTGCACACACACTTTGAAGAACGTGCATCATATGCGAATTAAATGAGACCCTGATTTGCTTCTGTCCCTTCTTTTTTCTTCGACAGAGAAGTAGCCTCTCGCGTGAGGATGTGGTGCCGGTGAAGGGTGCCGCAGTCAGCGGCGGCGCCGTCGCTGGTGCGAGTTGGCGACATTCAGCGGGACGGCGAGTTGGCCGCCTCTAGTTGCGATGGACCGGATCTATAAGTGTCGGCGGGTCGCCGATTCCGTGAGCCCGGTCGGGATATTGACAGCGGAGCTGCAGCTAGCAGCGACGGCGAGCTCCTTCTGGGCCGGTGTTTTCCTGCAAGCCTGCCGTGGTTTTGGACGGCGAGCTGGCCGTTGTGGATGGAATGCGTCGAGTGAAGCTGCGGTGGTGCTGCGCCGGTGCCTTGCCGGAGGAGTCGATCTGACGGCGGGATCCGCTTCTTTTTTTTATTATTTAATTTCTTGGGATATTGTTGATGCTGCTCCGACAGCTTTTCGATGGTTGCACGGCCAATTATGGTGGTTGTGGTGGTCCTGCGACGTTGCCTTGTGGATTGTCAAGGGTTGTTGGTAATGCTTGCTGATAGCGGCGGGCCTCCTGTCTGAACCTTAGCGGAGGCTGATCGAGGTGGCTTGGCTGCCAGCAACAGCTTGTTCTGTTTCTGAAGTTTTTTTTTCTTTGCTTGCTATGCTGTTGATGTTGCTCCGGCAGCCTTGTGACGGCTTTGTGGCCCGTATCGGCCTGACGTTGGGGAAGGTCGCTGTGGACAGCGCTGAGGGCGCTGATTGGTTTTTCTGAGGTGCCGTCGGCGGCACTTTGTTGGTTGTGAATTTTGTGACGGTAACTCAATATGGAAACTTGTGGCGGCAGCGATTCTGCCGGTGGTTCCGACCCGATATTGCCACCGACACAATATTGCCGGTAGTTTGAAATAGAACTGTTGAATTTTCTTGAGGTCAACGGTTAGGCTGTCGGGTCCCACGGATGGCGCCAATCTATTGCTGCTAAAAACATGCTCCGTGTACATTGCGGAACCCAAGCCTGGATCGATGACCTGCAAGACAGAAAACGAGTGACCGCCGGGTGGGGTTTCCCGCGGAGAACTCTCTGATGCTTAAGTTAGAGCGCAGCTACATAATAGTAACTCTGAAAAAGCATGAATTGTGTAGTTCCTCCCATACCTAGAGGGGTAGACCCCTTTATATAGCTGTAGGAGAAGAGTCCTAGTAGGACTTGGCCGTGGGCCAGATGTGTTAGGATCGCGTTAAGATCATCGAGGATCACGTCACAATTATCAAATAAGATAATCATTAATCTCCCAGTTTGACTGGGATTGCCGAGTATCCCCAATTATTGAGAGTTATATTTGAGTTATATCGTAGGCGACCAAGTGTCGATCTCTCAGAGCGTACCACAAACATTGCTCGCTATAGAATATTCTTTTTAGGCGACAAAGTGTGATCTCTCAGAGCGTAACATGAACACTGCACGCTATAGAATTTAAACGTGTTGACCGTAAAAAGTATAACGCACAAGATGGATTTGTTCAACTTTCAGAGTTCTGTAAGTGTGCCGACAGTACGAACCAGGTCCCTGGGGAGGGTTGTGTGGCTACAAAGAATTCTTGTTGCTGACCTAAAGTAATTTTGACAAGGGAATGTCCTGGATCTCTGTTCTGAATGAACAGGCAAAGCAGCTTTAGGTTTCATCAATTTGAGTGACTTTGTCAGTGGAGAGAAAGCAGATTAGTACTCATACTTGAGTGGTAATTGATTTCTTGTGAACCTTTTGTTAGAGATGGAAAGATAGTGATGGATGGCCCTGGAGTTTCTCTTCAAACTTCTTTCCAACATTAACTTATACAAAGGTATACAGACAGAGAAATCTAGCAAAAGATTTGGGACCAACTTGATTAGACAAAGCAAGCCAAACCCAACAAAGGAATCATGTAGGGCTTTTCTTATGCAATGGACAAAGCTAATGTGATTCAAAAAGACAATGTGCACTCATGCCATGCCCAATTATTCGTTCTCCCCTCCATCAAACCCCTCTCATTCTCTCCCCCCTTAACGTATGTTGGGTTGATGCTTATCTCAAGGAGAAAAAGGTGCACAGGAAGCAATCGTCACAACTGCTATTTCACGCACTTTCTTATAAGATATTAGTTACATATACTTTACATTTTATAAAAATGACTGGCACATTACAGAATAATGACCAGTATTTATCAAGACTCGACTAAAATCATAAAGTGAACGGACCGATGCTGATTGATTATGAGCATGCCAGATAGCGAGCAACCCAAATAATTTTTTTATTTTTTCAAAGATCTCAGTAGGTTATTTTAGAAATGATTGTGTGAACCTGATAATAATTCATGAAGGATCTCACCCCCAAGTAAGGAGGCAATTAAGGGGCCCTTCTCACATCAGCTTCTCCATCTATTTGTCGGCCACTTGTCTCGTCCCCACTGCAAAATGACACATTACATTTCATGGTGACATATGGAAGCATTCTATTGGCTTCTGACTACACATCAAACATTGGTAAGTGCGTACTTGATCTTAACTCCTACTTGTATACCGACTATCAAGACAACGACAAGAGTAGGTCTCATTCTTATAACAAATATTGAGCGGTCAAGACTAATTGTCCCGATTATTTAAAGTCGTAGAATTTGTAAGTGATAATATTTTGCCTTTCTTAATTTCTTTAGCTTTTCTATGAGCTTATCTAATCTAACAATCTTAACGGTGTGTTTGGATATAAGATATAAACTGGAGATTTGACTTTGATAGAATATTTGTAAATCATTTAAACAAAAAATCTTATTTGAATAGTTTAAAAAAGAATTTTTAAAATTTCAGAGTGATTTGAACTAGTTATTTGTCAAATTCACTCTAATCAGTAATTTACAAAAACTAGTTCCCTGTATTTTAAGAATTTTGACTCCTACCTTTTTAACAATCTTTTACTTCCTTTCTTCCAAATAAGATATTTCAAAATGATAGAATTTGTAAATGAGTGGATTTCAAAATTAGGGCATTTAGAAATACTCAGTATTTCAAATTTCATATCCAAACACATCGTAAATGTTCGGAACTGATGAATCACAATTATACGATATTTACTCTCACCTTGAGCATATATGCTTAACAAAATTGTTTTAGGTCGACGAAAAAAGAAGATTAAAGAAACTGGGTCAAGGTTCATGTGATTGAAGATTACATTCAGGGAGATTATCGTTTGAGGACCAACTTTTTTCTACTCAAGTTTAATCGTCACGTTTTTAAATTAATTCAATAATCATTTAGAGTCTGCTACAAACTGCTATCAGTTTATGAAATAACCATATAATATATTAACGACACTTTACTCTTGGATGAAACTTTGATTACATCCTTTTCCCTTTGTGCTTAGATTAGGCATTACAATTGACATAAAACGAACAAGAAATAGTTGAAGTTGTTTTTCCTTTTACAATCATTAATAAGAAAATGGAGTTGAAACTAAAAGCGTTGCAATATCTGTCAAAGCAACGAGAACTGGGGGAGAAATAAGAAAGTAGGAGAAGCTACAAGAGAAAGAAAGATGGTGTGCATCATCTATTATACCCCTTTCAAATCATGACAAGTAACTATTTCTGTCACAATTTACTAATTGCGTAATTAACATATCTTAGAACTCCTTGTAGTTTAATAATTGACTAACTTTATGAAAGAAAAAGAAAGAGATGATGTATCTCAATATTCCCATTGTGACTTTATTTCTGTATTCATGCTTTTAATTGACAAGAATTAAATGTAACTCGGAGTTGAGTCTTAAATTATTCAACCAAATTTGAAGGTTGCGCTTATCTCAAATTAATTTGACTCCGCTGAAGGACAAGTTCTCTTATAAACTTGGAGTTATTCGCAACTGTTTCGGCCGAAAGATTGTTTTGGCCTAGTTATGTGTGAGTACATGTTGTCCAATTCTCTTATAACATAATTCTTTTAGGGACGAACGAGAAGGAACCCCAGAAATCACAAGTTAGCACTTTCCATTGTCACTTCCATTTCTCGTCAGGAACACAACAAGAGAGATGTACATCTAATCCTAATGTAAGTTATCGCTCACCCTTATCACAAGTCAGTGCATCCACAGTTTTCCCAAGGAAAGTTGATAGTGAGCCAAGAAAAGTACCTGTTGGCTGTTGAAACCATCATTTCTGCTAGAGAGATTCCTAGGCAAACTCAGATGTGATTGAAGAGGAAATTCCATTCGCTCCTACCTTTTCAGCGTGGAAGCTTGCCTAACATTCCCAAATCACAAGTTCAACCATACGTCACATACAAAGAATTTGCTAACAGTCTTCAAAACATTAGACCTTATTTGATGGCTACCGATCTTGTTTAGGCACATGAACACACGCACGTGTATCATCTTTGTCGATACAAAGATTGCACATGTATCCTCTTGTGGGGGCGAGCGCACACAATTTCTAATAATACTCGAGTGATCTTATCATAGAACCCTCGCTAACAAAAACGGATCATTGCCGGCCTTTGGGTTCTTTAACGGAAGAAGCTTGTACAAGTTTAAGGTAAGTTTTTTCCTTTTTAGTGCTGGGAAGTGGCATGCCTTGATGTCTAAGCTTGATCTATGGGACTAGTCGGGCACTAATTGTGCGACAGTATATGTAGGAATCACGACATGTAGATAGTCACTACCATGACATTATATGCCTCTAACAACAAGGCCAAGTTATTTTCTAAAATACACACACTATTTTCTAAGATAATTCCATTCCACAACTTCATAATTCTGCATCCCCAAAAAGCATTTGATATCCTTTCGGAAGACATGCCTTATGTACACCCATTAATGGCCAAATTACACCCATAAATGGCCAAATCCCAAAAGACAAAAATGTGAAAAGACAACAAAATGAGAGAGAGAGAGAGAGAGAGAGAGAGAGAGAGAGCAAATGGAGGTAGATGGTGGTCTTCATGAGTTTCAATCAAAAACTTTGATAACCCATCTAAAACACACACTAAAACGCTGCACCCCTCAACCCCACCCAAACGACCCCTAGTGCTCGTTCCTCAATTCATACTATAATAATAAGACCCAAGTATATGAAAGTGCTCCTCCCATACACAGCACAAGCATTATAACTTTCTGGATAATTTAAGTACAACCTTCATCAACCCACAAGATAGAGTAAGTACTCTCCCATCAATTCTCCTCCAAATGAAGGCAACCGGAGCAGAGCCATGTGATCTCTCTGAAAGTTCAAGCATAATATCAGTCTCAGAGGCTTCACCATGCCTCAACTCCTCCATGGAGAGCCAGAAAGAAGGTAAACAGAGGGAAGAGGAAGATCAAACCAACCAAGACGAGAGAGATCGAGGCCTCATGTTGGATCTAAGCCTCTCTAGCAAGAATTTGAACCAAGGGTCAAAGCCAGAACTCAATCTGATCAATTCCCTTCAAGGTACTGAACCCGAGCCACGAGTTTTTTCGTGCAACTTCTGCCAGAGAAAATTCTACAGTTCACAGGCTCTCGGAGGCCACCAAAATGCTCACAAAAGAGAGCGAACAATTGCCAAACGAGGACATCGGGCAGCTTTTGACCATGATTCGCACCTCCCCCACTTCTCCAATATGGCTTCTCTTCCTCTGCATGGCTCATTCAGTAGGTCTCTTGGCATTCAGGCCCATTCTATGATCCATAAGCCTACCTACGTACCATCTACTCCTGGTTCATCTCCTCTATATGGACACGGGTGGTCCAGAAAACCTCTTGATCAACAACCAGCAATCGGGCGGCTTGCGCCGGAGAATTATCAAGCGGGAACGTCCTTCGGATCATCGCCATCCATTGGTGGGGCTGCTAGATTCAACAGTTTTCGGAAGTTTTCTCCCGCAGGCGACGGAGCTGGGGGATATAGATGGGATGGTGGTACTCAGTTGAAGCCTAATCAAGATGAGTTGCAGAAGCTTGATTTATCCCTCAAACTCTGAAGTAGTTTTCAATTTTTAATTTACAAAATTCTACCCCCTTTCCATTTTGGTTCTCCAGGCAGGAGTCATCTTTTTTCCCTTGAGAGTAGGTCTAAAATCTTTTTCCTTCCCACACTTTCGGCCACAGAGATATTCAGTGATTCTATTTTGCCCTTTTCACTTCGGAAGCAATCATATTCCATAGGTTTAGGTTGGTGCTATGAAGCTTGTATTTGCAATGTTCATACATGTTGGCTTTTGTCTCCCTCATTTTGACTAGAATGCAGAAGTTAGACTTGTATAAACCAATCCCAAGTAAAATTCAGCTTAGTGCCTGTTTGGTTGTTTTCTGAATTTGAATGTGACAACCGTCGTCTGCCGCGCAAATGAGGGTGTCCAAGATAATTAGGGACAAAAACCAAACGGCCCCTTATCAGACTAACGCCATGCTGAAATATTAGGTGATCGCTCCCCTCACGTGTGACCATCCCACATCTGATAACTTCTACGAATAAGGTTAGAGGTATGTCTTGTGGGAAGGCTGTTTAATAACTCCAAACACTTGTCCAAGGACTAACTCCAAAGCTCTCGATTTAATAGTCAGAAGATCAAAATGTTTAGAAAATTGGAGATGGAGATAGGTAGATGGTGTGTGACTGTGTCCACACACACACACACACATCGTCCGTACAGTTTTGATTAATGGTCGATTAACCCTACATGGTGGAGTAACATGGCTGTGTACCAAGAGGATGGTTGTAACTTGTCAGAGTGACACAAATCTTTGACCCACCTGCAGGTGAATTAATAGACCATCTATTGAGCGGTCCTGATCAAGAGGTTGGAGTTACGTGGAAAGTAAGGTATATTACAGTGACCCTTAGCTATGCTATCGCATTATCCTCTGTATTAAAATGGTTTAAAAATCTTGAATCCTTGATTTCTTACCTAAGAGATCTTCTGAACAGGAGAAAGGTGGGTCCAGATAGGCTTGATCTCTGTAATATATCCTCTCAATCATTTCTAATGGAGCCAAAATCATTTCATTATACAACTCAACAAAGAGTGCAATTATCTCAACTCCACATCAGAAAGGAGAAAAAGCCTTTCTTATTAAGACCTTGCAAGTAAGAAAAGATTTGTTTCTATTATGGCGCGTTTGGTAGGGAAGAAGAAGACGGTGGAAGAAAAGAAAAAAATAATTATGTCCAAGGAGCAAAAAAGAGGACAAAAGACGATGGGAGAAAGATATCTTCTTTTCCCCAAGAGGATCGAGAGACGAGAAGCTCGTCTTTCATTCCATTTCTCTAACAAAAAGACTATTAAAGTAGCTTCAAAGTGCAATTCGGGCTTCGCTAAAGCATTTGTAAACTTTAACCGAACAATGCGAGAACACACTCGAGCTCTTTGACAGGCAACTAGAGAGCATAAACCATCAACATTTTTTCATAATGAGATTAGCAGTAATAATACTAGTCGGCGACGCACGTGCAAAACATGTTTTGCAAGTAAGAAAAGATTTGTTTCTATTATGGCGCGTTTGGTAGGGAAGAAGAAGACGGTGGAAAAAAGAAAAAAAAAATTATGTCCAAGGAGCAAAAAAGAGGACAAAAGACGATGGGAGAAAGATATCTTCTTTTCCCCAAGAGGATCGAGAGACGAGAAGCTCGTCTTTCATTCCATTTCTCTAACAAAAAGACTATTAAAGTAGCTTCAAAGTGCAATTCGGGCTTCGCTAAAGCATTTGTAAACTTTAACCGAACAATGCGAGAACACACTCGAGCTCTTTGACAGGCAACTAGAGAGCATAAACCATCAACATTTTTTCATAATGAGATTAGCAGTAATAATACTAGTCGGCGACGCACGTGCAAAACATGTTAGTGTGTAAGTGTGTGCGTGCGAGCGAGCGAGATGGAACTGGTGGAGCAGGGTTGGTGACTAAATACCCACCTTACTAAATAATGCATAGAGCTTAGTAACTATGTCCCTTCGTATGTGTACGTCGGTACACAAAGGTCCAGATTTATCATGAAGGTGGGGCATTGTTGTTTGATAGCATTGATGGCACTTAGTCATGGGACGATAGACAAGGAAGTACCACAATGGTGTCCAGGCCAGTTGGGAGAAAACCAGTTTAAAACAAAGCTGTACAATATAACTCAACAGGCACAATCTATAAAATGCATGGACCACAATCAACATCGTTTATATAAATGCCAAGGAACAAATGCAAATTTCATGTGGATCGGCACCATAAATCTGCCATTTGAAGCGCATTACTTCCCCCCCCCCCCCCCCCCCCAAGCACGAAGTTAGGGAACTATGAAAATAATGTACTTAGAAACTAATCTAAATCTTTACATATATAAAAGCACGAATGAGGTTAAATGATTAATCTTTTCTTAAATTATCATATTTTAATTGATATTTTCATAAAAGATTAAGAGTGAGTAAGTGTGTTTTTGACTTATAATATATTTTTTTCACTAAATACCCTTCTTAAATTAAAAGATTATTTAAAAATGAGGGTATTTTTGATTTCTTATAGGATATCAAGCTGCTTTCCTTAAAATATCCTTATTGGAATATATATTTTGATTAGAGTTAAGGATTGTTTTAACTTTTGATTTAATTTTTTTCATTAAATACCTATTTTTAGTAATAGTGTGATTAAAAAATAAGGGTATTTTGACTTCTCATATGATATCAAGTCTCTTTTGTTAAAATATCTTTATTATAATATATGTTATTGCGACTTTTATTTTATTTTTATAAAAAAAGAGAATAAACCCTATGAAAATCCTTTAAAATCATCTTAAACTTCAGCAAACTCTCTAATTATTAAAAAAATTTCTATCAAACTCTACCGTCTCCATTCACGTTAAAAACTAAACTACCTTAGAGTTATTAGATCTTCTCCATCATATTTGATTAAAGGAAATAACTTGCAGAAGTTCTCTGTAGCCTTTTGTGAGAAATGTAATATACCTAAACTAAATTGAATATTTTGTCAAAAACTCAATCTTTTTTTAATTTTGTAGTGTTTCATATTTGTATGCTGATGCATATGCTACATATTAGAATTATTCTACATGAATATAAATTTCAATACAAACATATTAGTACATTAAAAATATCGTAAATATGAAGTCTAATTCTAGATTTGAATATAGATATATTGGTATAAGGAAGTTATTGTAAAACTGAAATTTTAGGATTTTTTTTATGTATATATAATCTTGACGAGAGTTAAATGGCTAATCCTCTCTTTTTTCTTCATAAGATGCCCTTTTTAAACTAAATTCTTCATACAAAATTAGTGTTGATTAGGGGTTTTCTTTACTTGAAACCTTTTTTCACATCAAATACCCATTGTGAATTAGAGTGTTCTGTAAAAAAAAACAGAGAGAGGTGTATTTGGCTTTTCTTAAGATATAAACAATCTTTCCTTAAAACACCCATATAGGAATCTATGCTTTACTTAGAGCTAAGCTTATTTTACCTTTTGGTTAAAAAAAAGAAAAAGAAAAAATCCTATGAAAGCTTATAAAATCACTCTTGAACTTTTGCACGTTCTTCCATTACTGGATTTTTTTTTATCAAAATCTATCACTTCCTTTCACATTAAAGTTAAATACCTCAGAGTTACTACATCTTCTCCATCAATTTTGATTATTGAAAATAAATTATAGAGAACAATATTTTCTATAGCCTTTAAGAATAAACATAATCTACCTAAACTAAATTGAATATTTTATCAGAAATTCAATCCTTTTTTAATTTTGTACTACATATTTGTATATTGATGTTATGCTACAAATCTCAATAATTATGCATGTATATATATTTCAATGCAAATATTATCGTACGTTGAAATTATCATATAACTAAAGTTTAATTTTAGATTTTAATTACTGACATATTAGTGTAAGAAAGTTATCGTAAAATTAGACCTTTAGAAAAATTTAAATGCATAAGAATTGCTAGATCTTACAACTCTACTCTTAATTATAACTTGAGTTTGTGGCAAGTATATAATTCTATATTCGTATTAGAGTTATTGAAATACCTTTATTTGCATGACAAGATATTCTTCATATGTTTATCATCTTTCTATGATCCATTGTATCATGAGATATCATATTTTTACATGATAATATGTTTTTCATATAGATATTGCCTTCCTATATTTCCTGATAAAGACTCCAATTTATTTTAGCTCAAATGATTAATAAATGTTTTTGAGCTTGAAAATTCTCAAGTTTTGATACGCAAAGGGTTAAATAACTAATTTTTTTCTTAAACTATTCTTTTTAAGTTTTAAAGTTCTTTACATATCTTGACTTTTTAGAAGATGAGGCTAAATTACTACTGTTTTGACTAACTTTAAATATTTTGAAGTTAAAGAAGTTCATTAATGCATCTTTTAGTGACAAAAGAATGAATATAACAAAAAAAGATAAGAATCTGGTCCCAGCATATAAAATAATCTCAAGAGATTAAAATGACTAAATATTTTTCCATTAAAATATCCTTTTTAAATAAAAGGTTTACAAAAATTAAGCGATTTTTTTACTTTTAAAAAGTTGAGACTAAAATATAATATTTTGGGCTAGATATAAATAATTTACTATTAAAGAGGTTAAAATTCACTAATACATATTTAAGTGACAAAAATATGTAAGTGAATATAGCTCAATCTTATAAATATGATGCTAAGACTCTTTTTACCATTAAAGAAAATTCCATCTAAACATATTATCAACATCAAAATAACTAGATTTTAAAAAGTGAGTTATAGAAGGCTTATTGATGGCGATTGTGCTTTGTGGATGGTTGAGTTGAGGCAATGTGAGCCGTTTGGTGGTGGCAGTGGGTGAATTGGATAGGTGGTGGGCTGATTGAACACAATGATAGGCTGATTAGTAGTGGTGAAAGGCTATTCTGGTGGTGGTTAATGGCGGTGGCTGCCTTAGTGCTGGGTAATAGCTAGTTTGACGCCAACAAGAATCTTATATATCTTTTTTCAGATTTTGAGTCTTAAATTTAAATTTTCATTTCTGTTCATTTGGTTTGTTGAATCGTAATGATTTTTTGCAAGCGATTGGAATAAAAAAGTTGTGACAATTGATTGGGGGATAAGGTAAAGAAAGGTAAAAAAGTTAAAGAACACGATGATGGTGGAATATGATTGTGGCTGTGGCTATAGCTGGTTGTGGGGTATGTGTGAGTGGGATCGTGTGTCTATATGTTGTCTTTGTGTGTGTTAAAGCTGAAGAAGTGTACAGGGATGATGGTGGTGGGGCTGTATGGTGATATGAAGGGACGATGACTGATATTTGAAGAATTATATTCCTAAGTGATGGACATTCTGATTTTTTCATCTTTCACTTATTCGGTCAACTAACGTAAGTGCTATTTTTTTCACCTAATGGACGTGTGTAATTTTATTCTAACCTCATGTTCATGGGTGCAATTAACCCTACAGTTTTCTTAACTCTCAAAACTCTGTGCCGTAGGTAATTTTTTCTTTTTTATTTTGATGATATAGGTCTTTATATGATGAATGATCTGGGTTATAATTTATTCTTGATAAACTTTTGTTGAGTTTGTATTTATAATTAACCTGTAATGTGTATGTATAAATATAAGATGAAAAATGTAGGTTTGTGAACATTGTTGAAATTACTAGGTTCATTATTATTATCGATATCAACTTCACACACTTATTTCGTAATATAAATTTCAAAAGGAAATATATAAGGTACACATGCATATGGACTTTTTAGATGAGGGGGTTTGTTGTTATCATATAAATCAGTATTAAAAAATAAAAGTCCTTATTATACTATTAAGATCAATAAGGTCATGCTAGATAAAAATAAAAGAGAACTTTAGAATACACTATTAAGAGAATTTCAGAGTAAAATATAGATTAATTGAAAATGAAAAAAAGAAAATAAAATTAAGATTTTAGACAAATTGTACTCAAACGTTAGAACTTAAGATGAAAAAGTTGAAAAAAGACTTGCTTTATATTTTAATCTTAAAATAAGAGATACATGAAATTTTTTACTCCATTCGTCCCAATTTATTTGATCATACTGACTGCACGCTTATTTAAAATATGAGTCTTATTATATGAGTTTCTCATTCTATCCCAAGAGAGAGAAGAGGAGGAAGAAAGTGCTTCAATAGAAAGAAATTGGTTGGTTGAAAATTAAATGTGGAGAGATAAGGATAAACATATAAAAACACCTACATAATCTTTCTTAACTTGAAAATTGATTAATTTTTTGGGGACAGCCCAAAAAGGAAATATGATAATTTTTTTTGGGACAGAGGGCGTAACAAAAACAAATAAACTACATGGGATATTTTTAGCCCCCACCTTCACCCTCATAACCACCGCTACAAGAAATGGCCATCACTGTACAGAAAGAAAGAAGATTGATAATGAATGATACTGAAAATACTAAGTAATGATATTTTAAATTTTAGTGGTGATGTATGTAGGAAAAAATACCAAAACTCTAAAAGTAAACAATAGAAAAACTTTGAAAAAATCGTTGAAAGCTAAAATCACTAAATTTGTTGCTTAAGCAACTCAATTTTTAAATGTGTCCTGCTAGATCTCTTGAGTTCGCTTGATTCTTAGCTTTGAGATGTAACATTTAAGCTCATAACCTATTTTGTCGTACAAACTTTGTTATATATTATTAGTCATAACTTTTTCCCGTTAGACTTTTATTTTGGAGAATCCTTTTCGGATTAATTTTTGAACTTTCTTAATATCACTTAACTATAATTCAAACTTTTTTTTTTCTCAATTTCACTTCCTATATTTATATATATGTCATCAAAACATGTTACTGGAAATAAGGCAACTACAATATATACACTTGACTTTAGTTATCTCTAAACACTCTTTTCACTTTTATTACTGTACAATCAAACTTGTAGTGTTTGTGAAAGTTGATATTTATGAAAGATGTTTGAGACTAATTACAATGTTAATGTACCTTCGATAACAATATATAATATGAAACAATTAGAGTTTTCTTTAGCTACAACTTGATGTGACGAAAGAAATACTTATGATAAATAGTGAAAAATATTGGTAATAATTGGCGTGAAAATAAAAGTAAGATTATGTCTTGTGGAATTAATTTTTTATACTTCGAGCCTTTGATTAGCAGTTAATAATGATTTATTATTATAGTTTAGTTATAATAGTCGTATTGATTAATTTTAATTGTATTTTTTTTATTAATATTCACAATATTTTTATTTTTAAATTATCATATAACGTGTAAAGCACGTGATCCTTACTAGTAAGTACCTTTTAAAACCATACTCGAAAGTACTTCAAGAGGCTTAAATACGTCTTTTTAGTTGAAAGAAATCAAGGTGCAACGAGCACAAACCGTGACATAAGGGTAGAAACAACAGACACCAATTAAACAAAAGGTGGCTTCTTTAACTTCTTGTTAAGGATGTGGTGTTACCGGAGCTCTTTCAGGGTGCCTA
This sequence comes from Escallonia herrerae, assembly GCA_033070095.1. Classification (NCBI taxonomy): domain Eukaryota; kingdom Viridiplantae; phylum Streptophyta; class Magnoliopsida; order Escalloniales; family Escalloniaceae; genus Escallonia; species Escallonia herrerae. The sequence goes on from JAVXUP010000742.1 coordinate 223,587, forward strand.
TGTAATGTGACGCAGTATTGGGGTACACTAACCATAAGAATAAGTTTCTGCAGGACAAAATGGCATTGCAAAACCAGCAATAATAAAGCAAAAAAGAAGAAACTCGACATACATAGTAATAACAAGCGCACTGAGAGTGCACCTCTGAAAACACAAAAACCTAGAAGCTGTCTTCACAAAAAGAATACGTCTCCCTCCTCCAAACGTAGGTTAGAAGATTAGAATCATCGCATATACAAGGCTGAAGTCAATGAGCCAAAAAACTGTGCAAAGTTTCAGAAGTTAATATTCTTACGTACTGAGAAACTTCATATTACCGGAACACTCATTCCTTCACCGCTGGAAAGAAATCACAGCAGTGGAATTTAGAGCAGAGGCTGGCTATTTAACCTTGCAGCCGCCGGCCATAGTGTGCAAGGGAGGGCAATAAAGAAGTAGCCCTTAGGAAGTTGGCTACTCTCTTTATCAGTAATGTTACTGACAATAAATAATTATACATAAGCTTCACACGTAACAGCGTAATATCCATGTCCCATCCTCCACAACATTCAGTTCCAAAAAATATTTAGTAGGTACTTGATCAGTTCGGTAAAGGAAAATTCTAGGGTCATGCATATTCTCTTGCCAGCTTAAAGGATAATTTTAAAAATAGCTGACCTATTTAAGCTACAAGGAACCAGTCTTCGATGTAGTATCATAATGTATACGTACAGACATGGGATCTGAAGCAGAAAACAAAAATAGCTAGACAAGACTAGTGTTGTCAAACGGGCCGGGCGGCCCGCGGGCTGGCCCGACCCGGCCCGGTTCTGGCCCGGGCTGGCCCGGCCCCGACGGTGAACAGTAACGGCCCCAGCACAGCGGGCCTGGGGCCTGGGCCTGGACCAGGCCGTCCATTGCTGTGAAAAAGCCCGGCCCGGCCCGGCCCGAAAACGGGTTTGGCCCGGCCCGGGTCTGGCCCGGGTCTGGCCCGGTCTGCGGCCCGGTCTTCGGCCCGGATCTGGCCCGGGGCTGGCCCGGTCTGCGGCCCGGATCTGGCCCGGGGCTGGCCCGGTATGCGGCCCGGGTTTGGCCCGGTTTTGGCCCCACTTGTTTGAATTTTTTTGTTTTTCCCCCCCTTTCTTCCACCCCTTTTCCAAAATTCCACTTTTACCCCCCCAACAGCAATATAACGGCTAGTTTGGGGGGTATTTTAGTCTAACCTTATTTTTCAACTCCTTTACACTCTTACCCTCCCCAACAACTATAAACGGATAGTTTGTAGGGGTATTTTGGTCTTTTGTGAAGTTTCTAAAATCTATAAATTCACACCATTTCTCTCTAATTTTTCACACCAATCTTCTTACTCTCTCTTACCTAAACATTCTATATTTCTACAAGCTTTGCTACTATTTTCCTCTCCAATTACTACTCTTGCTAATTACTACTAGTATTTACTAATTAGTACTCTTGTTTATTAATTACTAGTCTTGCTAAATTCTTTTTAATTACTACTCTTGCTAATTACTACTAGTATTTACTAATTAGTACTCTCGTTTATTAATTACTAGTCTTGCTAAATTCTTTTTAATTACTAACTCTCTAATATTTGTTACTCGTTCATTCTTTTAATTGTTATTTCTTATTACTACTCTTATACTTGTGTATTTAGTCACTCTTACAAAGTTTAGCTCGAAATATGGCTGGATTATTGAAGAAAATGAGGCGTGCATCGTCATCACGAAAAACATCATCATCATCGCAAGCACCACCACCAGCACAAGCGCCAGCGCCACGGCCATCACAAACACCAATCCAAGCACCAACACAACCATTCGTTCCTGGACGAATGAGTACAGGCTGTATGATAGATACCCAAGCCAATTGGGAGTTCAATCAAAACATTCCAGATTTTGAATACACGCCTGATGAAGACCCCCCGCATTATAGTCAAGGACGCAGCTCGGTTGGCGAAGCTACTACTCCGTGGCATAATCTCAACCCTATGCCTGGTCATGATGAAGAAGGGCCGAGCAATGCCTCCGGTAATGAGCCAGAAGTCCAAAAGGGGAAAAAAAAGAAAGCCGAGTGTTGGAATCATTTCGATGTAGTTACGGTGGACGGCATCCGAAAAGCTCGATGTAAGTACTGCGCTAAATTATTTTCGTCTGGTAGTGGTAATGGACATCTTAACAGGCATTACCCTCTGTGTGCACCTCGACAAGGCCACGTCGAACCTACCCAAACGCAGTTATCTTTTGACGGTAAGTTATTTGTTTATAATCAGCGAGAGCAAAGAGACGGTCTCGCTGAATTTGTTATTCATGATGAACAAGCCTTTTCTTTTGCCGATAATCCTAAGCACTCTAGATATATGAACACATACGTTCAACCTTTGTACAAAAAGGTTCATAGAAACACAACTAGATCCGATGCACTCCGACAGTACAATGCTGCTAAAGCACGCCTTATCGATTATTTCGATAAATTTGAAGGTAAAGTTAGTCTTACTTCTGATATTTGGCAATCTCCTTTACTTTTGTTAGTTATTCTTGTGTGACCGCTCATTGGATTGATGTAGATTGGGTTATGCACAAGAGAATCATCGCTTTCGAGCACTTCCCTTATCCGCACGATGGAATGAACATTGCTATTCTTATATTAAAAGCATGCACCACATTTAAAATTAAGGATAAGATTATGAGTGTTAGTTTTGATAATGCTTCTAATAATAAAGTTGCTGTTGCAGCTTTAAAGGAGACGCTTCAACCTGTACTTAATGGTGAATTATTTCATGTTCGCTGTGTTTGTCACATTATTAATTTAATTGTTCAAGATGGTTTAGCTGCTGCAGGAGATATTCTTCTCAAAATGAGGGGTATGACAGCGTATGTTAATAGCTCGAGTCCGAGAACACAACAATTTAAAACGTTGTGTGTTCAATATAATATGCCTCGCAGGAGAGCAGTTACAGATGTGGTCCACAGGTGGAACTCTACATACCACATGCTTTTACACATTCTGGCATACCGAGAAGTCTATACGCATTTTCTACTAACCCAGTTCCCAGCCGGCTTGCCAACTCAAGAGGAATGGCAGATGGCCACATACCTAGCTGAATTTTTGGAGGTATTCTACACGTCTACCAATTTATTGTCTGGTACGTACTATCCCACCTCTCCTCTCGCTGTAATAGAAATTCTGAAGATGGCTACAATGTTAACAAAATGGAGATATATAGGACCCTTTAAGGAAATAGTAAAAGTGATGGATCAAAAATTTAATAAATATTGGAGTAACTGCCTGCTATTTTTACTGTGGCTACTTGTTTAGATCCTAGGTTAAAGTTGCATGGCGTGAACGCCTCGATACAAGAGATATCGAAATTAATGTGCTACACAGCAGAGGAGACAACCGCATTCACAGCAAAAGTGAGCAAGAGGTTTGAGGACTTGTTCAACGTCTATCGTAATTCTGCTGACGTGCGCGGGCGAGCTACATCATCATCCACTGTTGAGAGGTATTATGCGCCATACCTTCAGGGCTTTGAACATCTAGTAGCAAGACAACTACCAGGTGAAGGTACTTCTAATTCGGCAGGTTCGTATACTTTTTCCTCTTTTAATGAGATTGGTGTATATGCAAATACTGATCATTATTCTGATTTATCAAGGCAAGAACAGGTTAATTTTAATTTGTTAAATTTTTGGAAACAAAATCAAAACATGTATAAAACTTTATCCCAAATTGCACGGGATGTACTGCCAGTGCAAGCCTCCACGGTTGCTTCAGAGTCGGCATTTTCAGCTAGCGGGAGGGTTTTGGATGACAGGAGGAGTCGTCTTAACCCCGAGTCGCTCGAGCTATGTGTATGTTGGAAGGATTATCTTGATGCGAAATACCGCGAGCAAGATAAACCGATTGATGATAGGAAGAGCAGTGACTCGGATATTGAAGTACTTCTGGATGATTAGGTAATTTGTTTTTATTTTCCTCTTTTGATCCTTTTGGTTGACGTTGCAGATTTCTTGATCTTTGATTGCTGATATTTTGGATAGACATTCATTATTATTTTGATTGTTAGAATTTTAAGAATAAATTTTTTCACAAAATATACTTTTTTTTCATATATATAAAATAAATTTTTACAAGCAAGATATATATTTTTTCGTATATATAAAAAAATAGGTAACTTCGCCTGTTTGTTTACAAGCAGCCGGTCCCAAGCCCGGATAAAAGGAGGAGGGCCTATGAATACATTTATTATTTTTCTATATAAATTGTTATGTGTTAAGATTTTATTAATAAAGCTCATCAAGAAGAGTATGAAAATGTTTAACATATAATAAAAAATATAATGGCTAACAAATAAATATGTATATACATACATACATATATATGTATATTACTTATAATGAAATAAAAGGATAAAGATTAGGTTCGTTAAATTGTGAATATTGCCTAGAGATGAAATTTAAAATTGAATAACAAGAAGAAAAAAAAAAAAAGGGCCCGGGCCCGGCCCAAGCCCGGCCCTAGCTATTGGGCCTAGGGCCTGGGCCTGGACTGGGCCTAGGTTTGCCTTCGGCAGGCCCGGCCCGGCCCGGCCCGGTTGGCAGCCCCCATTGGCCCGGCCCCGGCCCGGCCCCACAGCAGGCCCGACGGGCTTGGGCTGGGCCGGCCCAAGCCCGGCCCTTTGACATCTCTAGACAAGACCTCCCCTAGACAGTTACCAAAAGTTTCTTAATCTAATTCAGAGGAAGTTCCAATTCCCAGACTCACCTTCTCGTGGTTTCATGAATCTGAATGTATAACAGCAACGACGGTGATGTACAGTTGACAGCATCTAGGATGTAGGTTGGTGGTCAGCAAGTGCTGCACTCATTGATGGCCTCTTTATTTTATACAGATATAGAACTGAACGAGATGATGATTAGCTCGGAACGTCCACCTCAAAGGATTATTATTATTATTAAGAATAAGAGGCATTAGTTTCAGCTTAACCTACAGTGGCTGCTATTATAGCTTATGGCTTTGTTGATCTCTCATTCTCTCCATTCTTCGCACATACGTAACTTCTCCTTGCTTCCTTTTCTTTTCACTGTCATAAGTCTCCTTGCTTCCCTTTGCTTTTCTTGATTATACCAATTTGCCAACCAAGTATGACATGTAGATGAAAACTACTTTCCAAGACAATCAGTACACACAAGACATGAAGGAATCTGCAGATAAATGATGCAAAATTTGCTTGATGGGTTGAGATTTAGAAATTGGTGGATTACTTTTTAGCTTTCAATCCTAGGATGAGTTGTATATAAGCTTTCCAGAACCTTAATTCCTTTTTTCAAGTATCCCTCTAAATTGTTTCCGTTTCAAAGGAACGGCCCTACCATGCCTGTGGCAGATAAAATGAACGCCATGATGCCCCAAATCTTTCTACTTTCCAACTTTTAGTGTTTGTCAGCAAGAGTCAACTTGCAAGTGCAGTATGCTTTACTCCTGGCCTTGCCAGCCACCATATCCTTACAGAAGAAAAAATCAACAGGTATGAAGTATTTCCCCCCTGAACTATTTGTCCTGTCCCCTTCTTGTACCACCTCATTGCTCGAGATGAATTTGACACTAATATCAGATTTGGGGAACGACTCTTGAAACTGCCAACTGAGAGGAGGTACCACAATAAGTTTTCATTAATTTAACCTACTGCCAACATACTACTTAGCTAGCTAATATTAATGACAGTAGAAGTGACTTGCTAACCCATGATAAATAAAGCATGCCAGAATAATCCTAGTATTTCCTTTCTATGTAAGACTTGACATTTTCCATCCATCGAACAAACTCCAGTTTATCTTTGTTCTTCATATACTTATGCAAGAATACAGCTAATTCATCGTCAATACCCCTTGCTTCCAAAAATTCATAGAGCGACTCCTGCATCTCATCATCCAATTCCCTGAAAATGCCCATCACAGACAACAGCAAATTAACAATCTAATGGCATTACAAAACAACACAAACATAAGATAATACATAAAGCATCAAAGTTATTGTTCACTTACAGAAATAAAAGTACTCATAACACAAACCAAAATCTTGACTCTTGATGTTACTTTGGCTTTATGATACACACAAATTATCATATTACAACCTTTCAGCAAAGTTTCTTATTTCTCGGTCTCCCACTGAAAAGATAACTTACGCCGCACAATCCTACGTGTATAAACAACAGAAGGCCAAATGTTATGACATTTCTCCATCTTAAGATAAATCAGCAGTGTGCCTTGAGGTACATTTAGAATGAAAGAAACCTTAGTTCCCCCTTTCACTATATATGACTAAAGAAACTCAATCTCAAAAATTTATTGGAGCTTCCGCCTCATACGGCTCCTCTAGGGATGGAGGTATGTCCAGCCCGTGCTTGTGCAGTTAAGGCTGTTGTATAGTGGGTTATCATTAAGCAATCTGTTCCCGTAAGGAGTGATGGAAAGGACTCCTAGCTCATAGTGGAAGACCAAAAAGCGTGAGGGTAAGAGCATAGTCAGAAGTAAGCGAATGACTCGATGCTCTTATTGAGCTAAGAGCTACGAGCGGAGAGCTCCCCAACATATAGCTATTGTAGTTCGAACTCCAAGGCCGCTATTCCGGAATCAAAGTAGAGTAAGGCCTTGCCCAGCTTGAGCTACGAGCTATGAGCTATTCCCACCAATTAATGCTAGAGGATCCCATCAAATAGGATTTACGAAGTCAACATCTTGACATGTTTTATCCTTCAAATCCTCAGCAAACAATACCAAAAAGTGTTGGGATATACATTAGCTAGATAAGGTAGTTTGAGCTCCTCCAAGGAGCAACTTAAGGAAAAGAAAGTGAAGAAGACATACTTGAATCCAGGACCCATGTAAGGCTGACCAACCATCCGATCACGACCACGCATGAAAACTTTCTGAATCTCTATACTATCGATCCAAGCAGAGCACACGAATTCCACCACATCATTGACATTCTCCTTCAAAATATTGACAACGATGGTAATGTGAAGCTCCACATCATCCTCCGTGACGACCGTATTGGTTTTTTGAGAAGGAATAGACCCATCAAACATTGTTACTTCAACTTTTATCTCTTCATTTTCTCCAAATTTCCTATTCAATCTAATCCACTGCTCCCCAGGCCGCCCATCAACCTTAAAACAATTAAATTCCGGGACAGGCTGCTTTATTGCAAACAAATCAAAACTTGCCACTCAACTACATTTCCAGTAAAACAAACATAAATTGACAAGATGAAAATGACGATTGATTGTATGTCATTATGGTTGCTGCTAAGTGGGGAAAGAAATTGATCACAAGGCCATCCCCAAGACCCAACACACGCTCGCGTGCACACACTCATACACATTGGTACTCAGACACACTCATACCCACACACCCACACTCACTCACGCACCCGCACCTGCACAAGCACACACACACTAGCTCATGCACGCCACACAGGCGCACACACACTCACATACTCTCATGCGCCCACACCTACACACACACACTCTGCGACACACAAACACACACAGCCACATGCACACACACAAAGCCCTCAATAGGACCATAAGCAATCAAACAATCCAAAAGTTCGAAACTCTATAATCTTTCTTGCCAACAACTAATGCTACAAAAACTACGGGTTTTGAACCCTCTTCTTCTGCTTCATTTATCTGAAGGCAAATGGGCAAACTTTCTTCTCCAAAGAAAAATTTCTTGAATTATCGTATAGAATTAAACCAACAGACACCAGAGGGCTAGAAACTGAAGTAATCAAATTCGAGTTCTCTAAATTCTTTCTTCCAATTAACTTATATGCTACAAAGAATAAGGGGTTTCACCTCTCTTCCACTAACTCATTTTCTAGCAAGTCAAATGGGGATAATTTTTTTTCTCGAGCATAAAAAATCCTCTTTTAAAGTAAGTTATACACTGCAAAGCAAAAGGGGTTTTAGCTCAACTTTACTAATTCATTTCAAAGAAAGTTAAATGGGCATAATTCATTTTCTTGTAAAAGATCAAAATTTTACAAAGAAGAACTCGAAGGGGTTGCAGAATTATATATATATATATACCTCATGGGGAGGGGAAGATTCGAGTTCGTATTGAATCTCGTTGCGGAGAAGGCGGAGGAGGTTGCCCTCGAAGGTCGATTTCCGCATTTTTGAAGAATAGCCTGGGTTGGCGTAGGTTCCTGAGTAGAAAGAATTGGACACTATGGCTTGGTGAAGAAGAGACGGTGGGTTTTGATCTGAAATTGAAGTAATGGAGAGAGGAGTGAGAAGGGGTGTTGCATATCTTCTAATGGATCGAGTGAGACGCAGCGCCATTGTATTTGATTTGCAGAGAGTGATTGACTGGTTAGGGTTCAAGGAGGGTTTTGACTTTTTTCAGGTATATTAGGGCACAGGGCTGAACTATAATTTAGCAATCATTATAGCCTCTTCTTTTTTTTTTTTTAACCAGGAGAATTTTCATAAAAGGAGGATAATTTCCTTGGTTACATAGGAGTAGTTAGATTACTATTTAAGGAAAAAAAAGAGTAGCATGAAAATATTTACAAATCAAGAATCAATTACGAAATAGTTTCGAAAATACATAATATTTACATATACTAGGGAGTATACTCGCAGGAATTAAAAAAGAGGTGCAAGATACAAAAATAAAAAGTACTCCTCTGTAGACGATTTATCCTGCCATATAAGAGTGACTGATCTGTAGATAGTGAAAATCTTTAGTAGCAAAACGGATATCCGTCATTAGACCAGCATTTGAAGATTTCTTGGTCTTGCTAGGTTGCTGTGTCCATACTGATAAATAGGCGCATGAGATTTCAAGAGGTGATTTCGTCCTTGCATTTGAGCCCTTAGATCTGAACCTCTGTCAGTACATGCTTTGCTTTTCATTTTCATCATACCATACCATGAGGAAGAAAGTTTTTGCCTTTTAATGAAGCATGACTTTTATCCTCCTCTTAGGACTGGTGTTATAGTTAAAATTAATCGTGTACTTTTAAAATGATTTGAGTTAATTCATTATTTAGTTCAGATTAGATAAGTCCGTTTTGTTATCAAAAAGTGAAATAAATATCAGTTTAGCTCCATTCAAATTTGCTGGCCAATTTGACGTGAATTTGTTACTTATCTCTATAAAATTGAATTATTTTTTTTCTTTTAATTAACTTATAAAATTGAATAAGTAAAGCCTTCGAATATTGTTACCAAACTCTAGTAGAACACAAAAAGTTGTGCTTTTTGTCTTTCTATAGAGTTTTATATCTTGTCGACTGCAATTTTCAGTTTATATTGTCATTTAAAATAAAAATATCTGTATATGTTATTGTCACCTTAAATAACAAGTGTTGTTTATGTCTAATTCGGAGCCAGTATAAGTATCGTGTAACTTGACAACTTGCAATTGTTTTCAAATGTATATATATTTTTTTATTATTCTTCAAAATAAAAACTAACAAGACAGTAATATACTCAAGATACTTGGCGTGCGCTTGTGTTTGCTTGTATTGAAGCTCATTCAAGATCAATTAGCTTATAAAAAAATAACTTCTTGTATGAACTTGCATAAAAAATAAATAAATAAATAAACAAAACGAACTTTGTACAACTTTAGAATATGAGAGAGCCATGTTAACTATTTCGGTCTCACCCTATTTTACACTCTTTTATTTGCTTTTACGGTTATATTAACCAATTACTCAATTAATTAAAGTCGAAAGCTTAATCTCTTTCTAATTTACTTGACAAAACTTAACCTAAAAACTATCATAGCCAACCTGCAGATATCTGAAACTATTTCAGCATATCTTCTCAATTTGACGTCTAAACACAAACATCCACTCTTCTACATAAAGAATTTTATGTTGATTTGAATAGAAAATTGAGATTCTATGCTTTTGTTTTTTGATAATGTATGATAATTTTCTTTTCTGTATCAAATACAATTATTTACATATTTACTGCTTTTGGCAAAGTTTTAAGAATTACATGTTCTGCATTGGCCCTTGGACAAAACGTCCATGCTCCGCCCCCGGCTCAAGAGACCAAGGCATTAAGCACTTCAAGCTTCAATTTTGTTAAGAACTAAGCTTGAACAAACCTATCATTTTGCTTTTCTGCAGAAGTTCCGAAAATTTCACACGAGGAAAGACCAAGTACACAATAAATTTTCGTAGCTGCTTGCTATCCCATTTCACAAAAAACTGGCCTTACAAAACCATCGAGATTCTACTCAATAAAACACAGGAAGTGCCATATATTCAACTCGCACTCACCAAATTTTTGGCTCTTACCTATTGCACCTAGAGTTGTCAAATGGGTCGGGCGGCCCTCGGGCTGGCCCGGCCTTTTAGGGCCTGGGCCAGGCTTACATTTCCCAGAAAAAAGCCCGGGCCAGGCCCGGCCAGGTTTTGGCCCGGGTTTGGCCCGGCCCGGGTCTGACCCGGTTCAGGCCCCCCTTCTTTACTTTTGAAATTTCACTTTTCCCCCCTTTCCCCCAACGGATTTATTCCCCTTTTCCCCCCTAAACAGTACTGAAGATTTAAGTAATGCGAAGAATAATAACACATCTTAAAGTCTTTGATTTTTTTTTCTTTATAAATATAGTGGTCATGGGATCGAGTAAATTTTAACATTTTTATGTATTGAAATTGATGACCCCAATGCATCGTGTATCCCACATTTACTGTATTTTGTCAATTTATGTTACGATTTGAGTGGGCTGGAACTTGGAATCTGCTTTATTTCAACACAGATATTGTTCTGTGCCCAACCATGGGCTTCAGATAATCGAACCTAATTCCAGTTCTAGTGTTCGGATTGCCCAAAATTTGGTTTCAAAGAGAGATTGCATAAAGAAGATTCAAAATGTATTTCCTTTTAAGTGTAAGTTTTATCAAGAAGAGTAACTTTGTCCTCGACTTTTAAGCTCCATCAACGGATGTGCATTGCATAGCCTCACACAATGAACCTGAAGTCAGTGGCGAAGGGGAGGGGTAACACTGTCGCGTGCCCACCCCCATCTTTTGAGATGAAGTTTTTCTTGACAATTTGACTTTTATCTTTATGATAATGATGATATTTGTTCCTTCATGTCCCTTTGAGAATTTATCATTATTGAAAACCTTTTTGAAATCAAATTTGTTGATTTAGGCCCCGTTTGACACTCTTTTTTTCCCTCTTTTTTTTTTCAATTTTAAAAACTGAAAAAAAAAGGAGCGTTTGGTAACCATTTTTTTTTCAATTTAAAAAACCAGTTTTTAAACTGCAGAGTAAAAAAAAAAACTCCAAAAACTGGTTTTTTTTTTCACTTTTGGTTTTTTTTTTCGACCACCACCACCACCTTCCCACCGCCGGCAGCCACCTCAGGCGACCACCGCCGGAGACTGCCGGCCGCCGGCAGCCACCGCCAGAGACTGTCGGCAGCCATCTCCGGCCGCCGGCGACCACCGCCGGAGACTGCCGGCAGCCACCTCCGGCCGCCGGCAGCTACCTCCGGCCGCCGGTCACCACCGCCGGTGACTGTCGGCAGCCACCTCCGGCAGTCGGCCACCACCACCGTCGACCACCGCCGACCACCGCCGACCACCGCTACGCCCCACCACCGCCACCGCAAACCACCAAAAAAAAAAAGTCAAAATAAAAAGGGTTACCAAACACAAAAAAAAAAACCTAAAAAAAAAAAGGGTTATCAAACACCCACTTGTTTTTATAAAAAAAAAAATTAAGCTGCTCTTTAAAAACTGAAAACCAAAAAAAAAAATTTGTCAAACGAAGCCTTAGTCTTACTATATACCGTAAAACATATTCTTACATATCAATCTTTTTAACTCTCGTCGCTATAGATTTGTAGTAAAGCATTAACAGCAAATTACCATAATAAAAAAAAACTCTTATCTTGAATAACAAGAAAATGCCAAAAAAAAAAAAAAAAAAAAATTGGGCCCAAATATCCTCAGAACCAGGCCCGGCCCAGTAGGCAGCCCCCTTGGCCTGGCCCCGGCCCGATTTGTTGGAGGCCCGATAGGCTTGGGCTGGGCCGGCCCAAGCCCGGCCATTTGACATCTCTAATTGCATACAACACCCTTAGCAAGCAACCAGCAATATGAACCAAGCAACTAGCAATATGAACCACTGGATTGTTCCGAACACTTATTCCGACTGTGTTTATACAATAACCAATGGCCACCATCACCAGTTGAATTCTGAAAATAATCTCCTATGGTTTCTGCATCCTGTGCATGTCTGAGTTATGAACTCTTGCGAATATCCCAGAAAAAATTTATCTTTTTCACCTAAAGAGGCTACTCTTCATTTCTTTTCATCTTCGAGAAGGTTTTCCATCTTGGGTTGCCTTTGGATCCTTCTGAGAGGCATCAGCCACAAGTGCTGACCCACTCGACTTCTGTTGACCTGAGCTCCTTGTTCTTTCGCTAGTTATCTGTTTATCAGGATGCTTGGCTGCTGCAGAGACGCTTGATTCTGATCTGAGGGTTTCACTAGGTGCAGTGACTGTGGGTTGTTTTTTCACATTACTACGTTCCTGGTTTTCTTTACTGGTACTTGTGGGCTGATTTTCCTCATTATTGCGCTCCTGATTTTCTTTACTGGTAATACCTGATTGCCTTTTTGATTCAACCACATATTCCTTTACAACCTCCTCTAGTTTATCTAGCCTCACTTTCACATCCAAAATCTCTGGACTAGATCCTGCTTCTTTTTCTTCCGCAGCCTTTAATTCCACCTCTTTCGCTTTTTCTGCTTCTTCAGCCTTCTTTTTCAGCTCCAACTCCTGAAAGGGGAATTTGGTGACAACTGAATTAGACAAGGGGAAAACTAAGATGGTGAAGGGAAGCCGACAAAGCCAGAGCAAATACAAGAAAATGCAGTGATAACGCAAACTTTTAGACTGGCGCCAAATATATTCCTTGGAACTCAATTTCGCATATATGATACAACAGGGACGAGATGATCAAACAAACAAAACTATATTATCTGCCATAAATAATATTCCTGTCTCAGACTGAAGAGAAAGCGAAAGTAATAGCAACAAGATATCATTTCTTGAAATCTAGGACTCTTGTGAGCTCATGCCCCTAATGCAGAGTTCAGTTCCTCGTTCACTTGGCAGGCTATTAGCCCTAAAGCAACTGCTGTCAACTCCTAGAAAGTTAATAGGTGTAAGGAAAGCATACTCAAGTGTGCCTTTATATTTTGGCTCATATTGCTGAATAAATCGAGTACTAACTCGTTTACTAAATTCAATGATGACGCCTTCTATGTGTGCCTTTATATTTTGGCTCATATTGCTGAATAAATCGAGTACTAACTCGTTTACTAAATTCAATGATGACGCCTTCTATGTACCTTTTTCATAACCTCAGAGGACTTCGTTACATTTGGGAAGAAGAGGAATTAGCTTATGCATGTCTCAAAATACTACGGAAGGTGGTTTGAAGTTTGCATTGGAAAATTACCACTCCTTGTATATCAGCAAAAGTTTGTTGAAGCAGTTCTATCTGACAAAGTCTCTTATCATTCATGCTAAAGCTGGTATCTAGGCAAAATTTCTAGATCGTCCTGCACTGAGGCAGTAGAGATTTCCAATGGGTTCTGAGTTCTGACCTATTTTGAGGTTGCCTTTTCCGAGGTAAAATGCCAGATTGTTTTGTTCAGTCAATCCTCGCTAGGATGGTGGCCTTCTCCTTGCTGTAGTTGTAGATGTGCTCTGGCAATAAATTTCTATTTACTACCAACCCCATTCCCCAAACTGTTAAAAGCAAAATCATTTTTTGGTCCTTTCTTTTCCATTAGATCTCCGCGAGAGAGTTATCGCTTGGAACTGTGCCAAGGTTTCAAACAGAAAGGAAATAGGTTCCTTATCTGAATACCATCTGTTAATCAAATTTTCAGAAATCTGTCTCAGATAAGTGAACAACACTATAGGTGCATTTAACACGCATTTTTTTCTTCCGTTCCTGTAAACCCTCAGCTCACTCAGGAAGTTGAAATGATAAGATACAACCAATACTTTTAGCTATCAATAATGAAGGTGATATGATGCATTTTCTAAGAACAGATTGAGTTATTAAAATGAAAAATATTTGATACTTGCGCAAAGCAAGGATTTTCTGATAAAGACATTCCTCAGTAATATCATAATGACTCTAGAAGTCATGCGAAGTCTCTAGTTCCAAAAGGTAAAATCTACCAGAAATGAGTGAAGTGTACGACGGCACATCATCCTTAATACTAAAAAATTGACACCCGAAAGCAAACAGCTAATGAAGTTTCATACCGCATCCATTCTTTTCATTTCGTAGCGAGCATATTGAGCAACCAGATATACAGCTGTTACAAGAAATACGATCTTTTAGATACAAATATTAAACCAAAACCCTAAATCATTCACGAAACATAACACAAATTCAAACTCGGAGTGGAGATACCCAGTGAAGGCATGCAGGCAAAGAAGAGTTGTACCAGATGGAAATCGATCCTGAACAGCAAGAAGATGTAAGAAATTATTTCACAAACAGTATGATTATGCCTAGCAAGTATAGAAATAGACAAAATCGTATTCCTTTACTTCATCTATACCTACTTGCCACAACAAGTTTCATGCAAACAACCTACAAGCAGCTTGTTGAATCATGTCACCTAGCACGATACATATCTTCCACCTCCTAGATTGACGAAAAGGATTTTAAAACTAAAAACGAAACGATTGCCATAAAGCCATTGTTAAAGTATCCAACTCAAAACCGATTGCCAATGATTGGAGAGCCTCTGAAGGCTTATACATTGAAGTATAACTTAAAAATAACCGGATGTGGAATTATATTCTCAACAGCCATGACAGCATCATCCTGGGGATTAGACAAAATCCACAACTAGGCAAACATGCATCTGGATATAGTGGTGGTGAAAAAAATCAGTGAAATATAAATAACATTGCCATCTTAGTCCATCATAATTCGGGCCTCAAGTGATAAAAAGAAAACTTTGGTTAGTAGCTTTATCTTACGTAGATTAATAACGCGAGGAACAGCCATAAGAGTAACCAAAATGTTGTTAACAAACGTTATTGGTCAACTGATTTGGCGCTGCCTAAAACATACGGTTGGTAACTCCTAAAGGCAGATTTATCAGCGTAGAATTCTCCTTTACACTATAAGGTGATTTGCACTTCGCACTGGTGGTATCCACTCTAGCAAGAGTGCTCATAAATGAAACAAGAAACACAAAGAAACTAATTTGGATGCACACACTTCAACAAAGCACTATTCATCTCAACCAATGAAAGAAAAACATAATTTAAGTCATATGAACGAAATGCAGACGAACTGTTCGACGAAATGCCTGGATGAAGCTCAACCATCATTCAACAAAAACCGAAGTCTTTAAATGCCAAAACGAAGCAATAGCCAAATGGTTACCCAAATTTCTTCGTTTTCGGGGGAGTAGTGAAGAGAATCTTCGCAGCGGTCATGAAATCGAGCTTGTCAACGTCTCTGTACGCGTCGTAGCGAGTCAAAGACCCATCAACCTTGTCACTGTTAGTGTTATTCGGGCTGATGGCGATGGTGGATTTGCTGCTGTTGTTATCATTGGGGGTGCAAAAGGGTCTGCTTTTGACTAACCTGAACGTGTTTGATAATCGGAACCAGGCGGATCTCCCGCCAAATATTCTTCCCATCTTCACTTTCTCGGTACTCTTGCTACTCAGTCTGGGCGACGTTTGGTGCCATGGTTTTGGGATGCTAAAGAAATGTTACGTTTTAACAGTGTCTTGTCTCGTTAATATTGAAAGTTCTAAGAAAGAAGACACAAATTTAATAGTGACATTTTAACTAATTTTAGAAGGGGAAAATGAATACAATCTAAGAGCCTTCTCATGTGAGAACATTTTTGGGTTGTCCCTTAATACCCAACGGGTTGGTATCATTTCTTGTTGTAAAAAAACATGACTAACCATGTTCTTGTAATAAAGGATTGTTATTATCGATTTCATTAATAATGAGAGAATGCTTCTAACGACTATCTTTTACTCATACAACTGGCATAAAGATGTTGTACAATAGAACTCTCATTGTTATTATTTGTTATAATAGTGGGTGACGCATATTGAGTGCTAATTCTTTAGCTGCATATTCTCTTGAGTTTCTACCTTTCTTTCTTGTTATTTACATTTAGGGATGGCAAAATGGGTGGGTGGGTGGGTTGGGTCTGGGTGAAGATTAAATGGGTCGGATAGAAATGGATAGCTAACACATTTAGATCCATTTGATTATGGGTTGACTGGGTCATCTCTTAAATGGGTTGGTTTAAACTATTAATCCACTAATGACCCATGTCTTTTTGCCTTTTCATCTTAAGTTCTAAACTAGACAACACCGTAACTACTAAAAACCACTGCCAGGCCATGTCAAACCACCACACAAACAAGGTCATTCACCCTCGTCTCCTTTACCATTTCCTCTCTCTCTCTCTCTCTCTCTCTCTCTCTCTCTCAACTACATTCCACGTGTATAAGCTCCTCACAGATCAAATTGAGCTTCTACCCAAACCCCTTCCAATTTGCAGGCAAACCCATAAAAAGAAGAAGAAGGCTCATGTCTCCCACTACAAGAAAATTCACTTTACGTCGCTAAAAGTGAATAATCCGTCGCAAAGACTTTTAGCGACGGACTGTCCGTTGTTAAAAGTTTGTTGGTAATAACCCCGTCGCTAAAAGATTAGCGATTAAATTTGATGGTCCGTTGGGAAAAGTCACTTTTTACCAACGGAATTAATTATTTTTAGCGACGGATTTTCCGTCGCTAAAGATAATTTCTAAAATTTTCATATTTTTTGCTATTTTCTCAAAATTCAATTTAAAAAGACTTTTAGCGACGAATGTCCCGTCGCTAAAAGTCCATCGTAATACGGCCTTATAGTGACATAATTTTTGTTGCTTAAAGTCAATAATCTAGTCAGCCTTTAAGTGACAAAATTTCATAGCCAAGGTTTTCAAAAACAAAAAGCTATTTTTTAAATTGTTATTTGTTTTAAAAAATTTCAAGCCTACTTCCATCAATAAATAATCCTTATCACCAAATATATCAACAATTTTACTCTTTACGCTACCATTATTCTTTACCAAACTTCAAGCAATAAAAATAAAAAATAAGTGATACACTGCCAACCAAATCCTAATATTATTTATTCACCAAATAAAATAGATTACATCGTACAAATCCCAATACTAAATTACAAATTTCAAGAAAATAAAAAAAATAAAAATTTAGAACCTTAGCCTGCACAATATCTCCCTAGACAGGCACTTAAATTTGATAGCTCCATGTGCTAGTTCCCTGTGACTAATTGACTAATTTGGAGCTCAATTGCATGGAAGTAATCTGGCGAAGACATTCCTAAGAGTGTCACTTTGTACCTTACATGAGAGAAAAGTAAAGCTTAATATAATTTTTTAACTGTAGAAAAGCGAAACATAAGTCATACAATAATACAATAAACAGCTTAAAATATTTCAAGATTCTCTCCCTACTAATCCTACACAGCCTCTACAGATTAGTACAGACTGAATCAACACAAATGCCAAAAAAGAAAAAAAGAGCCAACTCATGAAGTCTCATGTTTTTCTATTCATTCCACTAGCTCCATTGGGCTTAATCTTTCCCTTTCTATGTCTTGACCCTTCCCTCCCCTAAACCACACACACTTTTTTGTTCTTGGTGTACATTTTTGCTTATCAAGGCAGATTCCCAATCATCTCCTCCACTATATTATAAGCAACCATAATTACACTCAGTAGCAACCATAATCCCCGATGCTTATCAACATATAAAAACTTGAGCTCTTCAGCTCCTTCACTTCCTTCTTACACTGCACGTTTTAAACCTCAAATCTAACTTCAGATAGGTCCCCCCACTCCTAACCACCAAAGAGTGCGAGCAAGGTTCTTATCTTGGTGCATTTTTAGTCACATGCTCCAGAAATTAAGAGATAAACAGTAAAATTTAGAAGAAAGTCCACTAACCAGAAGAAAAAGGTGACAATACTTACATAAAAGTAAGTTTTGTGGAAGACTAAATTTTGTCTCTACGTGCAGAAAAAGTAAAATTCAATGGCAAAAAGGTGCCTGCACTCGCTGCACCAAGACTTCTACCTTTTGCAATCAACCCCCGGTACATATATGTAAGTTGCAATTTCTACATATTGCCTAAAATGGCAATTTACAACTGGAACACCAGCTTCTCCTTGCATCATCACCCCACATAGCCTTCCACAAAAGTGCCAAAGCCACAAACCATCCTCAACATAATTGCTTCCACCGGTGATCGAACCATCACCGTTAATCCTTAAATTTCAAATCTAGCTTCAGAAAGGTCCCCCCACTCCCTTCTCTTGACTCTTCTTGCATTTTTGGCAATATTTTGATTTGGTTTGGACCGACATGGTCTAGTTTACTATCTAGCATCAAATAAATTTCATTATGTGAAGACCAATAGAATAACCAACATTTAAACATTATCCCAGAAACTGAATGCTTGGGGAATCAAATAAAAAGGATGAAGAATCTACACTCTAAGCAGATAATAATCTTAGTATAACAAACCTCATGATTCATTTCCTTTATATATTCAAACAATTGTAATTTATCTAAACTATTGTCCTTACCTGTAATTATACCCTAACCTCAGGGACACAAGTGTAATTATTTAGTATATGCAGTAGAGGGCAGTATTGCCATTTTGAAAATACGTAACGATGACATCATAAAAAAATACACTTTTTGGACGGAATCCTAATGGATGGACACAAGTGTTACAAAATTAGAATTTTTGGTCACGGAATGTTACATTTTGAAACTTAATGTCCTTGACTGTAATTACACCATAACCTCAGGGACATAAGTGTAATTTGCCCTATATTTTATTCCTACTCTCAAGGTTATCGATAAAATTTTACCTCAGGGACATAAGTGTAATTTGCCCTATATTTTATTCCTACTCTCAAGGTTATCGATAAAATTTTACATACTTATTTTTTACTTTATTTAGTTTATCATATCTTAATTGTAATTGTTCCTCCCCCACCCACCCACCCACCCAAAAGATGGCTCGTTGGACAAAGTGTTTTAAGGAAGGTAAGTTCCTTCATTTTAATATAAAATCTCAAGTTTTAAAAGATTTCATAAGTATTTTTCTATGTTTACCCTTCTTATCAATTTTTTTTCTATTTCTATTTCCATATTTAATCTTTCAACAATTGATTTTTATCTCTTTTGTCCCACTTTCTTCGCTCCCTCTCTTTTTCTCTCTTGGAGTAAAATGGAGAACTCATAAAATAGGATGCTTATCCTCATAAGCATGCAAGTCAAATACGATCAATTGATCAGGGACGGAGAGAGTATATCATAAAAGCCAAATTTAGTGCAGAATGAACAACCCCGTTGCCTTTTCTACCTATAAAACTTAGGATATATGTGTATGTCCTTCAATACTGACTATTCCCAATAAATCACCTCCACCACAAGCACTAAAACATGTTTGTGACTTATGAGTAAGCACGCAAAAATGCCTACATCAAGGGTGACTAGCCTCGAATCTTAAGATAAATTTACAACGCCTATGGACAATTTGAACATGCATGACAAAAAAAAAAAAAAAATTCTACTTATTGATGTATAGTATCTTCACTATCACAATTTTAGTGCCACAAAATTGTGGATAAAAATATTTTGCCGCCATTGCTAAAACTTATATTTTGTCGTCAAAATATGTTTATCGACACTTCTGCCGTAACAAAAGATTCAAATTCATACATGACACGGTGTTTTACCAAGAGAGGTAAAGTTGATTTAAAGATAATGAAAGGAGTCAAGCCAAACATCTACCGTTTGCTTTAATGGAATCAATGGGATCTCTAAAATTTTCAATGACTGGCATTATTGTTTATCAAGACTATCCATGGACTTTGTCCTATCAAGACAAATTAGTGTAATCCTCGAATGCTCAAGAAATCAAGGAACAGTTCACCTTCTCCTTTTCATAATAATAATAATTGATCGCGGTGAGATTACACCCATTTCAACCAGAAAACAACATTGTTAGAACACGTCAAACTTAGTTTAGGCCAGTTTAATTCTGGTGATGATGGCCTTAGTGGATCGTACATAGATAAGTCACTGTCCAAAGGGCTAAAGGAGAGGGGGAGAGGGCAACTCGTCCTATGAACCAAATCTTAAGAATCCCGACCTATGTAGGAATAAAGAAACTAGGGTATGTTTGAAATCACTAACAGTTTTTGGTTTCAATTTAAAAAAAAACAAAAATCAAAACCAGTTTAGTTTTTATTTTTTACAAAAATAAATGAGTGTTTGATTACACAGTTATTATTTTGAGTTTTTTTTTCTTTTGAGTGTTTGATTATTCAGTTTTTATTTTGAATTTTTTCTTTGTTGGTGGTGGTAGCGGTGGTGGTATTTTGAGTTTCCACTTTAGTTGTGGTGGGGTGGCGGGGGTCTCAACACAAAAACTGGAAACTCAAAACTCCAAAATGAAAGTTTTCAAAAATTGGTTTTTAAAATTAAAAGGAAAAAAAATTCGTGTTTTTATTTTCAGTTTATAATACTGAAGAAAAAATTGAAAACGTAAGTGATTTCAAAGTCATAGGATTGACCACTCTTCCTACAACTACTACTTACAATGTCAAATTCAGTCTCAGCTAGCAAACCATAGCACCCTTTAAAACTAGAAGTTGAACCAAGAATTAGAGAACAAACCATAAAGTCTGACTGGTCTTACTCCCAACCCTTTTTATATGAGCCTCACATCATCACAGATTCCTTCATTTTCTTGAGTTCTTTGCAAAAGCAAATAAGAACAGCAATCACAGATCACCATACCACAACACATAATCAAATCCTATGGTTTCCACAGGGAATCATAATGAATTATAACTGCATAACTCCACTGCATATCATCATCATTAGTGTACGTTACTTTATCCCAAAAGAGCTTTTCAAAAATTTAAAATATAGGTTGAACCAGCTCAGACTTTAACCAATCATAGCCCTTCCCCTCTTAACTTTACAAAAAACACTGAGGGTCGGAGCACCACCGAGATTTAAGAGAAACCCCATGGTTCGCCAAAAGTAGACAGTGTGGCATCAACGTGCCGCCGGTGGCACCGCCCCCACAAACACATACAAAATAACATACAACCCATCACAGCTCTCCCCTTCTTCCTTTCACCCAGAAGGTTTTGATGCATTTTGGAGCTTCTCTGTATAGTTGTTTTCTTCAGTTCTAGTATGTTGTGCAGGAGGAATTCGACAAAAGGTCAGCGTGGATCGGTGCCCGTATACCTCAATGTATATGATCTTACCTCCATGAATGGGTACGCTTACTGGCTTGGCCTTGGGGTTTATCATTCTGGTGTTCAAGGTTAGAGAACTAATCTTTGCCTTCTTCAGAATCTCTTCATCTGCATTTGATCTCGGTCATTCCATTCCAGATCTGTTCTTGAAATGTATTGGACAATGATGGTAGTTGTAGAGAATTCTCAATTCTGCATCACCATATGTCGTTAAATCACCATATGTCGTTAAAGGTCTATTAGTCAATACAAAATCAAAGTTTTAGCGACAAATATAATGCAAACATAAACCTCAAAAGTGCAATACATATCTTTTTTTTTTTGGTTGGATGGTAAGGGGTATCCTCGGGCTAGCATTAGCATCAATCGAGACTAAGTCCCCTCCCCGGACGATCTTAAGAGCGCACTCCACATCGGCTGGTGCATTATGAGGAAATCAAGGCCAACTCCTCATTGACCACCAGGTGCTGGCTTCAAGGTTTCAATCTAAGAAGTCAAGGCAGGGAGCATACTTCCTTGACCACCGCACCAATCCCTTGGAGTTGTAATGCATATCCTACAGATTACGAAAGAGTCATGCACTAGTTAAGTTAGGTTTTCTATCATAGAAATGTGTCACTGAAGGTGCATAGCAGTAAAATTGCCGTTGTGTGACAGGTTAGATGGGAGTACAATCTCAAAAATAAAAGCGTAAGACAGCATATCCTAAAGATTTCTTCAGATGTTGATCTACTATAGATGCCTGAAGTTATTCCATTATTTGCACACCCACATGACCTTTTGATCAAAATATGTGAACCCGAATGCTTGACTCAGCTTGATATTGGATGAATCTAACTCAGTGAGTCCAGTATGATCAAGTATTGTGCAACTTCAAGTGAACCAAGGTTTTGTTAATGTGGTGTGGCAGTTCACGGGGTTGAGTACGCATTTGGAGCTCACGAGTATCCAACGACGGGGATTTTCGAAGGTGAACCGAAACAATGCGATGGATTTACGTTTAGGAAGGCAATTTTGATCGGATGGACGGATTTAACTCCCGGAGAAGTGAGGGAAAAAATGGAGGAGCTTGCTGAAGTGTATAAAGGGAATGCATACAATCTCATTACCAAGAACTGCAACCATTTTTGCAATGATGCTTGTCTGAGACTATGTGGGAATCCGATCCCGAGTTGGGTTAATCGACTAGCTAGAATCGGTAAGGACTCGTTTGAATGCACATTGTCTATTCCCTCAATTTTGAATTTTATACGGAGATGGATCAGAATTCTCTGTTGTATAATAGAGGTGTACCAAAAAAATGCCGCTAAATATTTAGTTGCTACAAAAAATTATCACTATAAATTTTATTAACAGCGACAAAACACTTTCAGTGATATTCTTTTGTTGCTAAATATTGTACAACACCTCTATAGTTCAAAAGAGGATCTTGATCCTACGGAAATGGCCTCCTTGAATTTTCTTTGTTACTATGTCTTAATGTAAATATGGTTTTTCTCGTACCAATACATAGTTGAGTGAAGCATATAATAGAACCATCTAAAGTTGAAGTTACTATGACGGAAGTCATATATTTTGACCCCTTATGTGATTTCCAACCCTCCTTTTGCCACTAAAACACGAACTTCAGTGACAAACGTTGACGCTTTAACGATAAAATTACTACCTTCTAAAATTCCTAGCTTTGAAAAGATTGAAATTTCGGTGACAAATATTCAAAAAACCTATTTTTTAAAATTTCAAAATGTTATTTGGATTTTATTATACATGTCTTTGTTATGTAAAAACAGTAACTTTCTTTGTGTTACAGGTTTCTTCTGCAATTGCATAATCCCAGTGAGCTTAAACTCGACTAAAGTTCGTCACCACAAGATGGAAGATAAGGTGTATGAAGGAGAAAAGAAGAAACTACGGAGTCGTTCACAAAGGTTTTCTTCGTCCTCCACTTCACCATCTTCGTCGTCATCTTCTCCTCCGGTCACTGCAGCCAAAAGTTTCAAAGGGAGAAGCGCACTTCATTCGTCTTCACCTTTGATTCTTGATTCTTCCTCCTGAAAAGCCTTAATAACATGTTTATTCTCCAAGTTCAATCTTGCAATTCTCCTTATCAATCTTTGCTCTGTGATGATCTCAGTCCTTAACTAACTACAGTTAGGGCTGTAAATGAATTGAGCCGTTTACGAACGGCTCGTAATTTGTTTTTCATAAAACTCATTCATGTTCGTTCGTCTAATATACGAACAGAACATGAACAAATTTTTGGAGCTCGTTTAATAAACAAGCCGAACATGAACACTCCAAAATGTTTAAATCTGGAGGCCTTAAAGTCAATTAGCCCAAAACTTTAAGCCCACTTGTTAACATAGCCCATTTTATGAAGCCCAACATCCCAAAAGCGCTGAGTATATAAACTAAAACTAAAACCTAAACCTACACACTCAAAATGACAAACTCACAAGCAACAGCCACCCACTCCCTCATCTGAAAGACACACTCGCACTCACATCTCAAACACACACCCTATCATAGATCGGCAACAGTCGGCAGCCGCACTCACATCTCAAACACACATCCTATCATAGATCGGCAACAGTCGGCAACCGCACTTGCTCTTCTGTCACCTTCCTCGTCTCAAACGCATACACCCCTCATAGATTGGCAGATCGCACATAGAGTCTCTCTCCCTCTCAGATCATCGCCTCTCTCTCTCTCTCTCTCTCTCTCTCTCTCTCTCACACATGGACATCCTGTTGCCAGAATCTGCTTCCACAGGAGTAAAAAGGGAAAAAAGCAGTGATATTGCCGATCGATCAAGACCTCTTTTTCATTGTTTTTTATTTTGCATGTTACTTCTATATTTTGATTTTGAATTTTTGATTCATTATAGCTTGATTATTTGAAGAATTTGGGATTTTTGAACAAATATATGGATTTGGTTGTTAGGAAGAACACGAATACGAGTTGAGTTTGCGAACTCGTGTTCGACTCATACCATTAAACGAGTCGAGCCCTTCATAGTCGCGAACTCGAATCGAGTTCGAACATTGTATTTTTGGCTTTAAACGAACTCGAGCAGAACATACCAAAACTCATACAAATCGAGTTTAAACACACTCATATTCGGCTCGAACTCGGTTCGTATATATATATATATATATATATATATATATATATATATATATATATATATATATATATATATATATATATATAGCCCTAATTACAGTACTCTTTCCCTAAGCAAAATTACATGTTACATGTTCCACGTTACAACACAATTTTTCTCGACAACTACCGATGATTGCAAGTTGTCGAGAGGCCTTTAAAGTTAAAAAAAAGAAAAAGAAAAAGAAAAATGGGAACAACCACCTAAATTTAGCAACTAATATTAGCATGACAATTACTCCATTAGTCTTAAATTATTTGATCAAATTTGACTTGCATGCTTATTTAAAATATGAGCCATATTTTATGAGTCTTCCATTCTACTCCAAATGTGTGTGTGAGAGGGTGAGAGTGGAGGAAGGGGAGGGGGGGGGGGGGGTGGAGAGAGTGGGATAGGAGAGAGAAAATAGATTAGTAGATGATTTAATGTGAAGAGATAAATATAATAAAAAATGTGTAAAAAAAGTAAACATGACAAAAAAAATACCTACAGTATGTTTTACTTAATTTTAAAAAAATTGATCAATTTTGTTAGGACAGTCCAAAAACAAATATATGTTCGATTCTTTTGAAATGGAGAGAGTAATATTTAGCAACTTCCAAATGTTAGAGAATACAAGCTACTCGGAGTTAACCAAGGCAACCGGGAAAAATATCGAATTTTGGATTGTTAAGGTCACATTTTCTTAGCTACTACGTTAAAAAGGATACCCATAATACTATGGTAGAAGGGATACCCATAAACAGACCCACGATATAACAAGTTCATCATTTAACAACCGTTTCTATCATAAAGGAAGCACAAGAAATGAAAATGCAACTAATGACTCGAGCTACATGACTGAAGAAAAGTAAAATCATGAGACTCGAAACAAACAACCGTCTTACACATCACACAGTTGTGGGGTTGAGGGGAGAGGGGATGTGGGGGGAGAACAGAGGAGTTCTAGCACGCGATTTTCTTTAATGATAGTTGATATAAAAACAGCGCTTTGATTCCATAAATTGGAAATGAAAAAGTTGAAACAAAAGCAAACATAAAGGCCAGCCGGTTTGTGTGTTGTTTCTACAGAATCCTGCAGGCAGATCGATGATGATAATATCAGTGAAGCATTTTCAAGTAATTGAGATCTTTAAACAGGAATTATACGGTACCAACTTTTATACTGGTTGTCGCTTGGGTCGAGAACCAAATAGGCCTGGCGTAACAGAATTTAGCACCGTTTTGCTCCCAACCAATCGACAAAGTTGTCCAAGATTAAAGGCCAAGCAAGTTCAGCATCATAGTTTTTAAGGTCCGGGAAACTTATCTGTTGAAAATTTGAAAATATGTTGGAATGTGGAAGTTAGAGAACTCCCCTAGCTCATATTATCAGATATAGACTGAAGACAGGCACCACCGAGCGAGCATGTGATACAAATCCAAACACGCGCCAGGTGGGGGGTGTTGTGGGGTTGGGGGGGGGGGGACACTCACATAGAAGCATGTGCGGGCATACGTACCCAAAAACCAGTGGAGGGGAAACAACAAAGCCTCGTCCCAACTGCTTGAGGTGGCGTACATGGATTATTTTCTACGACTGTATTGAAGCTTATACCTAGCGTTAATGTCAACACTAATCATTCTCTTCCTAAACCATCGCTCCTTTCAACAGCCAAACATATTGGTGTTAGAAATATGATCATTTTTATTCTATCCTTCCTTTTGCCACACATTTATCTTTGCCATCACTTTTCCCCCTTATCACATGTTATACAATCATCATGAGTCACATTTCTTAGCCGCCCTACGTTCCATCAGAACTCGTCTATTATAGCAATATAACCCACCATAATAATTTATGCCCATCACATAATACACCGAAAGGACTTCTCCATATTATTTGATCTAATTGTATTTGTAATGTCATCTTCAATATCTGCGTCTGAACGATTAACCAGCCAAATTTCTTCCATCAAAGCAACTACTAGAGGCAATGGAGTTGAAGCTTTACCGTGTCACTTTATGCCAAAATTGAGTGGGTGTGAGAAGCCACATTCTCACCAAAGTCCAAAAGCCAAAAAATTCGTGGCATGTGACAGCTAAGTTTTTTGAACTTAACCTACCTCCCTCCCCTCTACATTAATCAGAGGTATACATGCACTTGTTAGCCAGCGACTGACTGAATAAAAACTCCAATTTACCTCCCAGATTGTACCAGGAGGTATAGAAGTTACTCTCAATAACCAGATCAGATATATAGCCTAATAGATCACATGGAAAGAGTAACTGAGAGAGAAATTACCTCATTGCAAAACCGGTAGAACCCCATCCATTGATCCATGTTTATGACCTTGTAATCAATCTGTGTCTGCATCAAGAGACACGTTTAAATAAACAGTATAACTCTTTTTTATATGTATGTCTCCGTTGAATTCCAATTAATCTTTTCCACTTCTTCTATATTTTCAGGTGTGCATGCATGGATCGGGCATGGGAGTTGAATTTGCAGGACGATAGAAAAGGTTGACTTGAACCCATCGGATTCTTGTGATATACAATAGCAGCTAACTCCAAATTGAAAGATGCTCTTTCCCCCGTAAGTACATATGCAAAATCAAAAGAAAAGTACAACTGCATTGCAGAAGAACAGAAGGAGGTGCTCACCCTCAGATACAGAACAAATGAGTCAACCTGCGCTCGAAATTGGGATCCTAACACAAGATCCAATAATTCACAAATGCTCTCAATGTCTATACTCTTCTGCTTCTCTTCTAAAAAAGTAAGAAAAAGCTAGTAAGCAATACAAAAGAAACAACTTCAGACACTAGATGACAAGCTGTCATAGATTAAGCATACCTGTTAGGCAGTACTCAAATGCAAAGGAATAGAACTCCGCAAAATTTGATGGTCTTCTAACCTTTTCAGGGAAGGGAAAACCGAGGAAAAGGAAATAAGATGATGGAATCAGCATTGTTATATTCTCTTTACATCATAAAAGAGGGTAAAAAAGAAGTTTAGTCTGCATTACGCAAAATCAGAGTCTATCATTGGCTAGGTAGCACGGACACAGCGTCGGACACCGACACCAACGGGGACACCGGACACCGCAATTTCCAAAAAATCAGATTTTGGACACCGTAGGACACCGCTAATTTTTAATATATTTTTATTATATATAAATATATTTATATATATTTAATAAATATCAAATACATTTCATAACCTAAAATAACAAACAATAATGAAAAACTACTAAAATAAGGAATTTAAATAAATACAAGTCACTTGAACATTTATTTGGTATTGGGCAAAAAAATGAAGTTAAGAAAAGAAAAAGAAAAAAAGAGGTCTTTCGGTAGAATGCACGACAGAGGGAGAAAAGGAAAAAAAAGGGAAAGACACAAGAGGTAAACCTCTCAGCGAGAAAGAGAAGACAAAGAGAAGAGGAAGGAGACGACTGACGAGACAAAGAGAAGAAGCAGACCTGTGGGTAAGCGACGACGGTGGAGGACCTCCGGCGACAATGACGAGAGATCTGGCGACGGCGACGGGGGACAGATCTGTCGGCTTCAGTATCCGGTAACACCGGCGCCTTTCAGATCTGTCGGCTCGGACGACATCGGCGACTTTCAGATCTGTCGGCTTCGGCAACATCGGCGACAGATCCGACAACACGGCGATGAGAGAGAAGAAGACAGGAGACAGATGACGTGAGAGAGAAGACGACTACTCCTGAAATTACTTCCAAAAGTTCCAAAGTAGCCCCAAAAAGTCCGACATTGCACATTCCCGTGTCCGACACTCCTCGACGAAGTGTCCGACACGGTTTCGAAAAATAAAAAAAAAATTCCAACACCGATTAGCCGTGTCCGACACGTGTCGGGCGGTGTCCGGAAGGTGTCGGGGTGTCCGTCCGTTTAGGACACCATACCTCCACCTAGGAGAGGTGTCCGTGCTTCCTAGATCATTGGTTATGACTCCATTTAGTGTGGACAAAAATTAGTACCTCTTTCTCGAGCTCTGGAAGAGCCTTCTTCAACTTAATTATTGTGTCAGCCCTCAATGCTTTAAGGCCTCTTCGCCACTCCTCCTATTTAATAAAATAAGATTGTAGAGTCATAAAAGAAGGTGCACAGGTTTCAGAAAAGAAAAGTTCAAGTACCAGTATAGCATAGAACACAATAGATACATCCTCTCTTCTGCTAATAAGTGACTAAGAGGGCAAGAGAGTTTGAAACTCTTGTCCATTTCACAGTGGTCAAGAACTGGGAGGTACTTCACTAAGCAAAGCTACTAAAAGTAAGTGGCAACATGGTAAGGTTTGGTCACATTCAATGAAGCTATGTAGCCTCGTTAGGCAGTGGCATAAGCCGAGTACGATTATAAAACATAGTAGTTCACAGTCCACCAACAGGACAAGGCGGGTCAAAGAAACAGGCACATGAGCAGCGGAGTGGCACTCTAGCTCAACATTATGCAGAAACTGGCTATTAGGACTTTTGACAATACAGATCCCAACTGAAACGGAAAAAGGGACATTTTTCACACCAAAAAGTCAAAAATCTTGAAACTCTCTCCAAATAGAGCAAACTCCATCTTAATTGCTTCCTAAGTTCATGAATATTGACGCAAGAGACATCTATCATGCATTGTGTCTACAAGGCCCGGCAATCCTGTTCATCATACTTGTGATGCTGCTCAAAGGATTAACTTTATTTGAAAACTTTTTGCCTCAGACTGGATAATCTCTTTAGCTGGTTAGCAACTAGAGGTCATAATAATTTGCTTTAAATTTATTCTTTATGATATCACTTCCAAAGTTTAGGCAAAGTTCCGTTCTGTTGGTGTATGTGTCACATTTCATCTATAATGAGCTGAAATTTCGAAATAATTAAAAAACCGTTCAACACAGAACCAGCACGCTCGTGATTTTATTATTGCATGATCCTAACCAGTAAAAAGAAGGGAAAAATTGATCAATTACCAATTTAACATAAAGCAGCACCATATTACCAAAATCGTATTTGTAATTGCAAGTTTATCTTTTGAAATTTTTTTTCCACAAATTGAAGAAATAATTAAAAACCCAAATTAATCTTTTAAATATACTTTTCAAGATACAGTTCTTGAGCCGTTAACTTCCCACAAAAATCATCTGCAATTAATTGCCTACTCATCATATTAGGTGAGCGGCTACATTTGAGCATCCACTTTTCCAAAGGCATGAGGGCTAAATGAGTTTGTCCAACACGGCATTGGTTCAAGCAAAAGTAAAAGCCAATTATGCACCTAGAGCATAAACAAATCCAAGTTTTGGCTACTGAACACATATCATCTCTTATTTTGTAACCATGGTATAATACTAAAAACTTGCTTTCCCTACCTTTATTAGAGGTGCATTTAGAATGCAAACTTCATTTAACAGGATGTATTGATGTGCCCATTCACAATACCATCCACGACTTGAATCCCAGCAATACATAGACAGAAATTGAGGGGACGTTTCCCAAGATAACAAATTGGACAGAAAGATAACGAAAAACAAGGAGGGCATCAACCAAAGAAGTTTTGGCAGTTGGTAGGCCCCTCTCCAGGGTTTTTTTGGCAGTTAGTACATTTCAGATGCTAGAACAGTCTGTACTAATTGTTCCTTATCACTTTTGATACATGTTGTCAACTAAAGAAGCCAGAAGCATCATGTCAACTCCCAAACATTTTCCTCACGGCAAGTCTTAATTCATATTTTGTTGTATAGAATGACACTGCAACTCATTCATTTGGTAAAACAATATGAAAAATTACGCAAATACAGAAAAAAATGTAATCCCAAAAAGTTACTTAATGAACACACCCTTTACGTAATTTTGTTGTGGATAGAAAATTTATTCTACCTACCAGAGTAAAATATCCTTGTCTTTCAGCTTGCATTTTCCTGATCCAAAGTCCAATAATATTAAAACTAAGACCAGCAATTAAAATAAAAGGCAGCTAAATGAGTAGAATGGAAGCATTCAACTTACCAAGCAAGCATTAATATCCGAACATCAGTATGATCAACTTCTAGATCCGAACATAGATTCTCAATCCCCTCGGGGCTATTCAAATTAAAGTCACAACATTAGACATGTAAAAGAAAAGACAAATGACTTTTATGACAAAAAGCAAAAAGATCAAGAGTTGTGCTATCAAGTTCAAAACAATAAAAATTAATAAGATTAAGTGTTACTACATACCATTAACCTCATAAACCAATTTACATCGTGAGCAACTATGCATCAAATGTTTGAATGAAACAGAAGATATTATTGTTACTATCATTCTTCCAGAGTTAAGGTCCTATATGTTTTTCTCTCTATAATTCTAAAGTGAGAAAGTGAATGTGAGAAAGTGAATTCTGAAAATTGTGTCTCTCCAAATGAATTCTCAAGACCCCTATTTATAGAGGTTGAGATGATGATGTCATCAACTGACATGTGGCGCTCCCCGAGAGTGACACATCACCGAGGGGGTCCGCAAGTGCCGGTGTCCACGGATTGTCGGATCACATATTCACCATGCCTGCTCCTCACAACGTCACTCTGTCCGAAAAGACTGGCCTACAAAGCGGCAATGTAGCCAGAGAACTCCCTTGATCTAGCCAGTAGTCCAAAGCCCTTGCAGAGTCCCACACAACCTCGAGAGATGCCCCCTGGCAGCCGTGGGAAAGACCCGACGCCCAACTGCCAGGCAGACTAAGCGCGATGGCCTCCGGAAACTTGCTCCCGTGTCAGAGTGACCCGGGGATCATAGTCCCTAGAGATGCCAATGAAAGCCCCCAGTGCCGGAGCATGTAGACTAATCACGCACACCCTGGAAGAGATAGTGTCCCGGAGGAGTCCCTACCCCACGGGTGAGTCCTTCTGCCAGAGCATTCGGAACCCGCTAAGGTAGTGTCCTGGAGGAGTCACCTACCCGACGGACCGAGGTAGCATTCCGGAAGAGCTGTCTACCTAGCGGAAGGGGAGTTAAAGCTCCCTGACAGAATTAGTGTCCTGGAGGAGTTGCCTATCCCCGCAGGTGAATCCTTGTGCCTGAGCACTCGGAGCCAGCCAAAGTAATGTCCCGGAGGAGTTGCCTACCCGACGACCCGAGGTAACATCCCAGATGAGCCGTCTACCTGGCAGAAGAGGAGTCTTCATGCCGGAGCACTTAGAGCTCCATGGCGGAGATAGTGCCCTGGAGGAGTCGCCTATCCCCGCAGGTGAGTCCTTGTGCCGGAGTACTCAGAACGAGCCAAGGTAGTGTCCCAAAGGAGTCGCCTACCCAACAGGCCGAGGTAGCATCCCGGATGAGCCGTCTACCTGGCGGAAGAGGAGTCAACATGCCGGAGCACTTAGAGCTCCCTGGCGGAGATAGTCTCGATCGCCTATCCCTACGGGTGCTGCACACTTGGGGAGTGGGTCGAAGCATGTTCCACGACCAAGGCAAGGTGGGCAAGGTGCGGTGAAAGGATGGGCCAATGCGGGGAGTGGTAATGTGACAGAGAGCTGGGGGGCGCAAATGTATCGGTGGCGCGGTGCATGGGTGCGGCGGAGTGCGTGCGGTGCCGGGGGCACGATAGTGTGACAAAGAGCCAAGGGGCACCATTGCATCAGTAGCACAACGCATCGGTGCGGCGGAGTGTGTGCCGGGGGCACGTGACTTGGAGACCGCGCGTAGGTGCGAGCGACGGGCATCGCGGAGGCAGCGCGTGTGCGATGGGCATCGCGGATTCAGCGTGCGGGTGCAGACAACAGGCGGCGATCGGCGCCGCAAGGTCAAGGTGGAGAGCAAGTATTGGGGGAAGGCAAGCCAACCCTTGAGGGGAGGCCAAGGCCGACCCCCTAGGACAAACACCAAGGCGCGCCGATGGGCAATGGTTTGGCATTTGTGAGTCGCGCAAAATAAATTTTTAGCTCCAAAATTGTAAAAAAAAGAGCGAAAAATGCACGTGACTTAGACGTGCGCATTTTGACCAGTTGAGGGTGTTAAAAATTGACCATTGACTGTATTGACGTGTCGTGCAAAATGGTGCAGTGGGTCCATGGATACAGTCAAGATAGGTTGGGAACAAAAGTTAACAACCGATATGAACATTCTGCCGTGTCCTTGTGTCTTGGATTTTGAGACTTAGACGAATCTGAGACTTGGACCCCTATTTGACCCGGAGTCCCGGACACTCTTACCAAGTCCAGGTAACATAGCTTTCAAGAGAGCCATCTCCATGAAAGGCGCTGTCTAGCACCATAATAATTGGCACAAAATCTCTGAATTCGGTCAAATTCTCTGTATAATTTTATCTTCCACAGGTCTGACCTAGGCCAGTTAACAGAATAAGTACATGTAACTGATTTAATAAAAGAAATCCAAAGGAGGTGGAATGTGGGTACATAAGCCCCAGTGCAAAGGAAGTCTATGAGAGCCCAGATTTTAAATTTGTCTCCCAGGGAAAAAAAGGAGGAAGAAGAAGAAAAGAAACCAGGCCGTATGCAGTTCACAGGACCACAGCCAGCTCAACATGCCACAAAAACCTGATAGCACCCAACCAGATCATTTAAAGATAACCGTGTGTGGATCTCATGCAATTGTCAAAAGACTTCGAACCCTCATATCTGCAAACATCACGCTCCCGCCACCAGCGCAACAAAACCTTCATATAGCACAACTTCCATAAGCTTCCTCACTGTACATCCTGGCTCACCCATTCATTCCATACATCACTTCTATATGTTTTGTTTTCAAACTAAACTGACACATGCCAACTCAAATACGTAGATGAACTTCCTATAGGCAAGAACCAAATGAGTACTCTAACTGCAGAGCTGCATGTACAGGGTTGGGGGCATAAGAAGAAAACTTCCATGCTCACATTTATCACACTTACAAGCCATTACAGTGCCAATGCACTACAATAATTGGATTACGGAATTTAATGGAGTATACTTACTCAATCATACCAGACGAGTTATTCGCATATGAATAAAATACTTGATCGATGCGTTCCAACTCTTTGGTCGCAGCTTTACCAGTAGCTGCAGGAATGAGATTTATGCATACCAATCAGTAGAGAAACACAATTAGCATTCAACGAAGTTGATGCAAATTCAATAATGAAAAACGTCAGTTAGAACAGTTAAACAACACAAGAAAATGCATTTAGGGCTCCACCACCCTGTTAAAAGATAATAGACTAGATAAACAACGACCGATAGGGAAGTGCTAATTCCACTCCTTATATGCTTTTCCACCCCCTTTTTGTCTCTAAGAATGTATTTTGGTGCAGGTGTTACCTTTTAGTGGAAAGTGAGGGGGGGAATAGCAGATTAGAGGGCGGAAATAACCTGTCCCCTACACCATATTCTCTTTAATGTCAATATTCCCATACTTTTTCAAGTCTTAAATCTTTATTTCTACAAAGAAGTATCACAGCATGTACAAGTAGTTCCCATGCATAACATTTTTAGCAAAATTCTCAAAGCCCAACATGAGATCAATGAAACATGCAAACTTGCTCCCCAGGTCTTGATTGTTGCATCCTTGTATTTGTCATCGTAAGTATCTCAATTCGCTTTCTTTACATATGTCGATCTCTTTTACACTTCTAGTGCCTACAGACCATTAATTAGGGGCTGATGTGGTACTAGATAAGACGAGAGAGAATCCTAAGGGGTGGCATCATAATGATCAAAATAAGTCAAAGTAATCCAGATGCCAAGCTTGTAGTATTTAACAATGTTATGTCAACGATTCCCACCACTTAAATTGCAGGTACACCCCGAATTGGGATGGTTGGCATAACATTCACACCGTTCCATGCGCACCACTCTATTTTATTTCTCTGAATTTAGAAACGTATGCATGTCTATCTTATTTCCATCTTAAACGGTCATATCTTCTAAAAGCACAATTATTGTATACTTTTAACACGTGCAACGCAAATGATCACTGCTACTACACTAAGTTCGTTCAAGATTAAGGATCCATGTCAAACCTTGACGTGAGCCTATGCTTATCTCAGTAACGAGATGGCTCAGATCCACCAGAGGTTGCAGTCCTGTAACTATTTAAGGCACTCTATCTGGCTCGACTGGATCCATGAACTAATTTAAGAAACAAAATTGAAGGAAGTAACACAGAATTACAATTCTCCAGTATAATCGGGGAATTCAAATCATGATGTAAACTGAATTTTGATACTTCTAATAACTTATATAAGCTCCATGCTCATGCCACTTTGTGGCCCACTAACGACAGTCCAGTTTTAATCAAAAATTGCTTCAATAAATCATACACCAAACAAACTCAGTCATCGATGATGGAATCAATTACCCACTAAAGTAAATTAACAAAATCTAAATTCAGACAAGTAGAAATGGTTGGGTACCGGAGCGAAAGAGATCGGCGGCAGAGGAATTGTTCGACGGCGCCGAATTAGACGGTGCTTTCTTCGACGAAGCGCGAGGCATCTTCGAACAGTAAGCAGAGGGAAAATTCAACCGGCTGAGTCGAGCTGCCGCCGCTCTGTCTCTGTCCTGTATCCAGAGGACTGCGTACGGTGGCGAGCTACGGTGGTTGGGAGTGCTGCGACGTAATCAGCGAGACAGATTCTCACGTGGGCATATTGGGAGAGTGGGATTGTATCGTATGTGCCGCCTCCTAGTGGGAGAGTTTGGGCTACTAGCCAATAAAATCTCGCCACGTGTTTACTGATGACGTGGTCGCTTTGCAGATGGTAAAGCACCCAATGCCACTTGCAGAGATTTGACTCGTATTTTAATCATAACACACGCGATGGGTGTGTAAATTTATAATATTAAGTATGTTAAAAATATCAAATATTATGTATAAATATTTATTATCACACTAGCTTTTAACCTGATGCGTTGCATGTAAATAAAATTTATTAAAATTACTACAATCTCAAACAAAAAAGAATGAACAATGATATGTTTTGAAGTCATAATAAGTTTAACAAAATTATAAGGGAAGTATGGACATATCCATTCAACCTGTAAAAGTTAATATTGTAATTATTTTCTTTTAAGAGATGGAAGGAAAAATTCTGAAAAACCAGATGTTGCAATTAGGCAAAGCAAAAAAAAAAAATCCATTAATCGTATTAGACTCAAGAAAATGTTAGATTTATTGCAGAGAATCGGTTTGGCATTTTGCTAAAACAAAGTGTGCATTGATGTTGATTAAAAATCTGTTTCTGAAACTGTACATTATTTTGACAAAAAGTTTTATAAATTCTGTCATTACGGCTAGCAAAAAATGTTTAAGCAAAGCAAACCCGATATAAGCTATTAAATCAAATAAGTTTAACTTAACTTCATACCTTTGACTAAAGATTCAAAATTAATAAAAAGTCAGTCCTTTAGCAATGAAATGATAAAAAAGCCGATAAATCAGTATAAATTATAAAATCATTAGCAGAGCTTCCTTCAAACTTTTACTGTATATAACTAATAACACTAATATTAACCCTATGCAACTTAGAGAAATTGATGTAGAAAAGAGCATACATAATGTTCTTATATAATAGATAGTAAAAGAATTACAAAAATGTAATGCTTGTCATATCGTTTGTGAGAGATTCTATACAACATATATGTCTTCCTTTGTAGGAAAATACAGATTTCATTTCGCATACATGCCTGCATCTGAAGTTATTTTTATCGTAGGACATAAGATATCGCAATATAATACTGGTCAAAGTATAAATCACGGCATTAAGCAAATGGCCAAAACAATAATTAAATGCATGGAAGTGATCCACAATTTAAGCATGATATCTTTGTAATCTTTTGCGCAACCTAAAAAAAATTGCTACAATAACAACTACAAAGGATTAAAAGGTAAAGATAAAAATACACCAAATTGTATAAGGTCACGTAAGTACGTCACATAAAAAAAGAAGTATAATATGACAGATTAAAAATTCTTTTTTGTTAAAATATAAGAATACTTAATCCAATTAAATACTCAAAAGAATAAGAAAAAAAATCAAGTATAGGTGTGCAAAAAATAGAAAAATCTATACTTGCTTTGCGTTGAACCTGCATATAACAGAAACTAAAGCAAAAAAGATTGGCATGAGGAGCTGCTAAAATTTGCAGTAAGAAAGTAAATGTAAAACTTTATCATTATATTGTGAAGATGTTATGAAAGGCAGCAATGTACTCTTTTGGAAAACCAATGCCAATTCCTGAAAATTTTCAATATTAGCAAACAACATCCTCGATCATCAAAAAAAATATAATGAAAAAGTAAAAACCAAAAGCAAAATCTAGAGGAATATTAATTACTATAAACAGAAAAATTCAATATAGGTATTAGAGGCAATTTGGCGTGGGACTATGTGACTACTTAGGAACATATCTTTTTTAGGTTGAAAGAGAGAAAAATCAGGAGAGATTTTAGAATAATTTTATTTGAATCTTGAATTAACACTAAGGATGACAATCACATAACTTATCAGATGGGAGAGAGAAACATTTGAGCAAATTTGCTCCAAAAGTTTAGGCTAATCAAGTGGGCGTGAGAGAGGCAATCAAGGCCTTTAAAAAAAGAGGAATGCAATTAGTTGATAAGGTAGGATGAGATAAGTTGTAACATAAACCATTAATGTATATAAAGAGGTAATTATGTAACAAAAGTAGATGATTTTGCAACAATAGAGGAATTCAAATTCAATTTAGTTGATAAATGAGAGAAACATGTGACAAAAAAGGAAAAACAAAACTTATTGAATTTAATCTTTTTATCCACATGACAAAAAGAGAGGGTGTCCACGTAGGCAGTGACGTGGACACTTTCTCTCAGCTTTGGCTTATATATATATATATATATATATATATATATATATATATATATATATATATATATATATATATATATCAGATTCGGTAAAATAAATCTTAAATTGCAGAAAAATAAGTTAGTTATGCGTGTGGTAAAATAAGTTAGTAAAATATTATCATAATACCAAACTTAGACTTAATTTTAACTACAGTTGTTTAATGAATTTGAAATTGTTAAAATCAAAACATGTGTAAAGATAAAGTTAGTAATATGATATTTTTGTAATATCAAATTTGGGATTTATAATTTATTTTAACTATATTTTTTAATGAAGTTTAAATTATGAAAATTAAGCATGTCTTTATTGGAAGTTATTTACCATTTAAGATTTGTATTTTATATTATTTTGGGATAATGGTAGAAACCACCCTCGTGGTTTGGGCCATTTACAAAAAGACCCCTACTGTTTCAAAAGTTGCAAAGGCCTCCCTCTAGTGATTATTTTGTTGCAACTGTTAGATAAGTCGTCCAATTTAACGGAGCGTACTGTCACTCTCTCGAAAAATGCGTTTGATAAAAAATTTATACCTTTTTTTTACTAAAATACCCTCCCCTTTTATCTCTCCCAAACAAGTTCCAAATTCTTCTCCAA
Organism: Escallonia herrerae; assembly: GCA_033070095.1. Taxonomy (NCBI): domain Eukaryota; kingdom Viridiplantae; phylum Streptophyta; class Magnoliopsida; order Escalloniales; family Escalloniaceae; genus Escallonia; species Escallonia herrerae. The sequence goes on from JAVXUP010000742.1 coordinate 261,624, forward strand.
TTTCATCAAAACCTAACCATATCCACCACAGTAGTTGCCACCGCCCCGTCTGCCACCGCCCACCTTTGGCGCCTACACTACCGCCATCCTTGTCGTCACCGCGTGCCACCGATGTAAGCCCATTCACAATCCCGCCTCCACCACCCCGTATGTTACCTATGCCACCCACAACCGGCACCATCATATGCCTCGTCCAATCCCGTCGCCACCAACTACCTGCACCCAATCCCGTCACCGCCAATAACTCACCCAATCTCACCATTGCTATCACCGCCCAATGCTACAGTTGCCATCACCGCACAGTCAATCCCCATTTGTGTCTCTGCTAACCCCGTCGTGATCGAGCCCAGCTACTTGCTGCGCCACCGCTAGCCTCGAGCCCAGACACTTGCTGCGCTGCCGCCACTATTCCTAAGCAGCCACCATAAGCCTAGTACCCACCATAAAAAAAAATCCTAGATCTTCTGGGTTTACCCAGTTTGGGTTGTCTATTCATATCCTCTTAATAGACTTATTCATGTCCTCTTAAAAAAACCTTAAATTGAAATGATCCCAAGTAGAGTTGGGTTTATCACCAATTTTTTATTCCTTTGGAAGTCACAAATTAGAAATGAAAAATTAATGCATTTTAAGTTATATAGAGGGACAATATCAACATTTTTCTCATTTGGTTACGAAAATTTTCTGATATAACACATTTGTGAGTTCAGGTGTCTTCTTGCAACTTTTGAAATAATAAGGGTCTTTTTTGCAAATGGCCCAAACCACGAGGGTGGTTTCTGCAATTATCCCTATTATTTTTTAAAAAAATTCTTAAAATACCTCTTAACACCATTTAGATAGATAGCTGGTAAAGGTGTTACACCAAAATAAATTTTGTCTAGTGTAAATATAGATAGATAGATGTACTAATTGAACGAAAAGTGTCACTCGTTACTATGCATCATATAATAAGTTTATTTTAAGAATGTAATTCTTATCAATAAAAAAAAAAGTTTGCCTACAACAAAAAATTTTGCTCTTTTTGATGTATATTAATCCCTTTATTTTAAAAAAAATTGCCATTTTGACTTGGCATGAATGAGATATATATATAATGTGAAGAAAAAAATAAATAATATAATATAATATAAACATGAAAAAACACTTACAAAATCTTTTTTGATTTAGAAAGTGATCAATTTTCTTAAGACTGTCCAAAAAGAAAAATTTATCAATTATTTTAAGACGGAAAGAGTGCAAATCAGCAGATACTGTATTCAATACATTCTCTAACAAGTATAGGTTAGCTTGCAATGCTGGCATACCTGTGCTCAAGGATTGGTTTGATCCTAGTTTGCAAGACATTTTGCTTCCACCCTTATGAGGGCACGTACTTTGGGCCCTTAATTGTTTGTTTTCTTACTATTTAAGTGTGCATCTTCATTGTACTTTCTTTTCGTTCTGTACCTAGGGCTGTACACGAACCGAGTTCGAGCCGAACAAGGGTGTGTTTGAACTCGGTTCGTATATTTTCAGATCTATTTGAGCTCGGCTCGTGTTCTCTATGAGCACGAATGTTGATGTTTGAACTCGGCTCGAGTTCGTCGCCACTGAACTTGGGCTCGGGTCGGCTCATTCTTCTAAATACGCGAACCGAGTTCAAACTTCAAAATCCGTTCAAGAATTCAAGATTGAACCACAATGTACAGACCTGAAACCAATTTTGACCCCCATACTACAGCCCGTACTAGAATTGACTTTGGATCGAGACCCTCCGTCAACCAAATTAGTGATATTGAACGAAATTGGAGATTCGACTTCAAATCTGCGATTTTCAATGGCTGCGGCGTGGGATCAGAAGTTGTCATGGATTTGTTGTAGATCTGTAATGTGTGCTGGTGTTTGTGTGTGTCGGTGAGAGATGGTGAGAGCATGTTGTGTGTGTGTCTCGTGTGTGACGAGAGAGAGAGAGAGAGAGAGAGAGAGGCATCAGTTATCAGAGGACTCAGCTTGTGTGGAGGAGTAGTTGCTGTTTGTGGATCTGTGGCCTTATTTAGGGATGGTCTGGCCTGCAGTGTGACCTGTGGTCAAGTCGACGTTGCTCTCGCCGGTGATGTGCTTTGTGATGAGAGAGGGGGTAGCAAATGTTTTGATTGTTCGAGTATGTGAGTAAAGGAGACGGCATGGGCGGTGATCTAGCCGGCGGCGTGGGCAGTGCTCTGGCCGGCTACGTGGGCGATGTTGATGCCTACCTGAATACTGAAGTGATGAGAGAGGGGGCACAGCTTCACGGGTTTTCGATTGTTGAGTATGTTTTAACTATTGAGTCTCTAATGACCGATGAGATAAGGAGGTTGAATTTGGTGATAGAGAGAGGAAGCATGTGGTGATGCTTCCACATCCCAAGGTAGATATTTTGTAAATATATTGCATTTTTCAATGAGCAAGCGAACATACGTTCGTTTATAAAGCTCGGCTCGTGTTCGACTCGTTAAGTTAACGTGCTCTCTTGTTCACGAACATTAATAAACGAACATCATCATGTTCAAGTTCGGCTCGTTTAATAAACGAGCCCTAAAATTGTGTTCGTGTTCGGTTCACTTATTACATGAACAAGTTTCTAAGAGAACGAACAACGAGCTGTTCGTAAACAACTCGGTTCATTTACAACCCTATCTGTACGTACTGTCGTCCATGATAGACTCCAGTTATTTGTCAGTAAATGTCATAGTTAAAAAAGGAAAAGAGGTCTGTGGCCAAACACTACAGCCGGTAATTCTTAGGGGATCCCTTTATTTACTACCATATAATTGTTAAGCGAAAGGACTTAGGTAAACACGAGCTCAACAATACGGGGTGAAACAAATTTTCCAATAGAAACACAAATGTGCTCCCAGCACAGCAATACTATGGGGTGAATACATAAGTAGAAAGTTTAGAGCACGAACATAATCACGTTGAATGAATATCCACCAACCCCATTCATCTAGTTAAGGCAAGCCTCAAGCTTGCAACAAAGGCATTCAAACTTTGCCTTCGAACTACGTAAATGAATAGGATACGAGATACCTGGCTGGGTCACGGCTTTTACAATCAGGAGAGGCTTTAAACTTCCTCCGGAAGTACGAGGAGGAAGTACTATGAGGCTGCCTCTGCAAGATAACACGTAAAAACCGATACTGCATCCTGCAAATGGCATGCGCGAAGGTCCTCAGGGATGGGCGCTTTAAATATGGTGTCAAAGCAGCTTAACTGAGCCTCGCGTGTCGAACCCTCGCCGCTATCAGCTATAAGCAAATTGGAGACCTCCGTCGCCATCTTCGAATACACCACTCTGAGATATAAATTTGTTTTTAGACAGCTAGAGAAAAGCCCAAATAACTCCAAACAAATAAACCAACATGTGATATCACCTACTCCCAAAAAAAAATAGATTAATCTAGAAAAAACCAAGTAGAAATCTCAAAAATAAAAAAAAATAGGAATCCGTGTTTCCAATTTGTTTGCTAGGGCAGCGTTAGCAGCAACTGGTATAAAACTAAGAACACCCAATATAAAGCACATCAGGTGTTTCCCTCATATCCGGAAGCAATAAACAGCAAACTATATTTAAGAAGAAAAGAACAAAAAAATAAACCATAACACACGTACTCATTGAATAAGGGAAACCAACTATTTCATGCCAGGTGTGAACAAACATCATCTTACCACACCAGTCTTGTTAAATCAATATGAGGCATTTGTCTACCAGAGGTTCACACAATAAGAATTTCAAAAATAACAGGCACACCGTCTAAGACAAGGTTTGGGTATAACTATTCTGATACATTTTTCTGGAATTCCATATGAGTAGCAAACATATTAAGTAAAACATTTTTTTGGTGAAGGGGTGTTGGGGGGTCGTTGAAGGGACGGAAAACAGGGAGACTTGTAAAGCGATCAATCTAAGATGACAACTGATAACAAAATATATACAAGTCAAGGAGGGATGAGAAGAGTTCTAAATTTCATTGTGTCACAAACTAGAGATATGGTTAATTGCCATTTTATTCCTCCATATATGGCACGTTAGTAGAGTTTACCCTCCAAAGAAATTCAACAGCAAAAATCTTCCGCCACATATTGAAGGGATAGCAACCATTTCCAGCCCCACGGCAGCCCTTAAGTCAAGGGTATTTCAGTAGTTCACTTACATGAATTTTGGGGAATTTTTGTAAAATTTGATAAAGACGTGTGTAAACAAATGGGTCTCCCTCCCTCCCTCCGTCCATCCGTCCCTCCCTCTCTCTCTCTTCATTTTTTTCTCAGCTCCATTGTGCACAATCTATCTCAATGAATCTCGATATATCTCCCCCAAAATCACTCACTCTCTCTTGGAATCTCAAACTCTCTCACTCACGCCTTCTCTCAATTTCAAGCAATATGGCGTCTCACAATTGTAGCCATAGCTTCCTCAAGTTGCTCATCAATGGCGGTCTTCTATAACTATCAACTAAGATCTCCAATGAAGATGTCATGGCTGTTGGTGATCCGGGTGTGTCTGCTCGTTTGCAGGTATAATCTGAATTATCCCCCAACTTTTGAAATAGTATCACAAAAAACAAAAAACAAAAAAGAGCAGAAAATTACTGAGCAAAAAAAACTACACCTTGGGGGATAATTTGCAAAAACCAAAGATTTCGTCTGTTTGAATATGCCCTCCATACTTTTGGGGATAAATTTGCAAAGAAGGGTTTAATTAATTTTTCTTATCAGAAGGCTAACGGTGCTAACCTAGCCATATGTGGGAGCAGGATTTTGCTATTAAATTTCTTTAGAGGACAGGTGTGATAACGTGCCATGCGTGGGGAGATAAGAATGCAATTATCCACTCAAAATAGAATGACATTCTTGAAATTTGAGTTTTTAAAGAGTAGGGGGCAAGGGTTGTTGAGGAACACTGAAGATTTGGAGGGCATATGATTGGTGGACATGGATAATGTGAACACAGCTATTAACATTAGTACCTTGCATCAACAGGTAATCTGCTACCCCAAACTGCCAAAGAGTTATTTAAGCGACCACAGAAATCTCCACAAGCTTCATTTTTGTTGTCAAGAGTATCCTGCAAGAAAAAGAAATGTTCACCAGCCATTGTTAGAGAACTTTCAAAGTATTTACAGTAATTTGCTTCTTTTTACAAAAAAGGTTCATTAGCCCTTGTCAGAAAATGTTAAAAGTATTTACACTGATTTACTTCTTTTTACAGGTGCAATGACCATTGATTAGCAGACGGAAGTTAACAATATTCCACTAGCTTGCATCTTTCACTTCAACTCATATACTTCCCCCTGTTCTTAAATATGTCACAATGTATCCGTGATCGTTCAATCTCTCTTTGACAATTTTGGGTTGTCCGAGAAGTTTTGTCTACTTTGGTTTCATTCTTTCTTGTCTTTTCTTTAACTTCCCTTCTTCTTCTTCTTCTTCCACCATCACTAGTGCTGGTGGTGGGCGGTGGTGTTGCGTTAAAGATGAATTGGAAAACAGAGTCAAAAGTTTAAATTGGGAAGGTTGACCTCAAAATTCAAAACGAAAACAAAATCGAAGCTACTTTTCAGAGCTCAAAAACAGGGGTAAAACGAAAACTCTTTCCAAAAAAGAGAAACAAAATATAAGAGATTGTCAAGCATGCATTCTTTTGTTGTTTTGAACACTGAATAAAAAACTGGAAACCAAAACGTTATCAAAAGCCACCTTACATCTATGGATTAAAATCCAGTCTTTAGCTTACATGAGTTACCTGCTCAACATTTAAACCAAAGTGACTAGCCTCAATATCTGGAATCAATTGTGAGAGGAAAGGATATCATTTGCTACTCGTACTTACAGCCAGAATAAAAAAACATTTGCGTACCAGATCACTCATGGTGGTGTTATCTTCTTGCAAGGAACTTCTCAAAAGATAAAAGGAAAGATATATTCCAGCTCCCAAGTCCCAATCTTCAATTTCTGACTTGTAATCTTCCATCGTAGTAGCAAGTCTCCATATCTCTGAATGTTTGGCTGCATAAGAACATGAAATTTTGTACGAGTGCGTGAGGACATGATTATGATGACACCACCTCAAAATCATTCTAACAGGAAAATAAATCGAACTGAACTGAACCGCCAATTAGCAATTTGTCAAATTAAGTTCGCAATGTTCAACTGAAGTTAAAACATCAGCAAGCACGAAAGCATGCAAGCTATCCAAGAATTATATTTCCACTTGTGTTATGCATTAACCATGTCTAAAAGTTCAGCAGAACAAAGAAGCAGACAAGGTCAGGATTGAGGAGCAATGAAATGTACTGAGATATTTCGTGGTCTAAAATATTGGCCCCATCTCCAATTAGTCCAGTCTAACAGTCTCGTTCTTAGTACTCAACTCGACAAAGGCTTAATGTTTGACCAAACAACTAAAGGAACAGCCCAATCATAGAGGAACAGCATCAGGTATTGGCTTGTATAGGCTTATCAGTGAAACCCAACATCGACTACAATCGCATACAGGAAGACACCAGCAATCTTAAGGGCACTGCAGTGGTTAAGGTATATACAAGTGTGAAGGCACAGTTATTCATCAGTTTATTCCCCACATTCCGAGACTAGCTTGAAAAGCCTAAGCCTTCCTCAAGAACTAAAGTTGCTTAAATTAAGTCAAACGAGGAATTTGAAATGAAAAAAGGATGAGAAATAAAAAATGAAAGACGCCTCCTATATCGTACAAAATGTGTGTGAAGCGCTTGTGCTTATGTACATGTGTAAAATTGGACACTGAACTCCCCGTAAAATACAAGAAGACTAATAAACTTGGACAAAGTAAAAAGCTAAACATGTATAAACCTATATCTGTTCCATATCTCTTAATATTGATGCTATTTATTACTTATAGGACACGCCTCGTGACATCAATGCTCTACCAACCAGCTTGTTCAAATGAGCAATCAATGTGTGATACAATGTTAAGCCCTGGGTATGGTAGAACAGATCACCAGTAGGACCCCTATGTGCCTTCAAAATAAGAAAAATAGTGAGCATATGAATCAATAAGTAAAAATGATAAACAGCATCACAGTTCATGTAGAAAGTACGTAATGCAGGGTATTGCTTAGGTTGGTCAGTTGAGTAGCATTTGTAATGCAATCGAAACTCCCAACCCTGCCCCTTTAAGTTCAAAACCAAAGGAAAATAGTATATACACCGTCCATCACTTGCTCTATACAGCGATCTGCATCTATATACTTCGACTTATATCCTTACATGTCAATTATATCCATTTAGTGATGTACCATCAATCTAAGAGCCATTGATGGTAAAACGTATATTAAATGAAGAATATGTGCTCGTGTTAACAGAAACGCAAGAAATTGTGCTGACAATGGGATGAAGGATTTATTGACAATACAAGCTCTAACAAGTAACAAATACTGGGAAGTTGGCTGAAGGGTTCAATTTTCAGCACTTGCAAGAACTCAAATAAAAAACGAACAAAAGAAGGTTAAAAGAAAAAGAAACTCGTGTAACCAAAAAAGAGAATCCACCAAAATCATAGGCATCAGGAAGCCCCATTGAGTGGCACTAAACCAAAAGAAAAAAGATCAATTTGGTGCGCATATAGTAGATTCGAGTTTCACCTGACAAGAACAAAGAATGGGCGACTGAAGTTACGAAAATTGAATGTGCCTTTTGCCAATTCGCACATTTGAGAAAGTGTTCAAGGGCCTCCGAAAGATCTCCATAGTAAGAAAAATAGACTGCCTGCAGATGCAGAACAAAATAAACCAATCAGTCCAACATAAATTTGGTAAAAAGAGCAAGAACTATGTTTCAATTTTGGTGACAAGCATACGTGAAAGTGGCCACGACTAACTAAAAGTGAAGAAAATCAGTTCTCCAAGGAAGCTGAAACGACAGATCCTTTTACTTTACTATGACAGCTACACCTAATATCTAGGTAGCACGGACAAGGTGTCGGACACCGACACCGACACCGACACCGATAGGGACACCAGACACCACAATTTCCAAAAAATCAGATTTTGGACACCGCAGGACACCACTAATTTTTAATATATATAAATATATTTATATATTTAATAAATATCAAATACATTTCATAACCTAAAATAACAAACAATAATGAAAAACTACTAAAATAAGGAATTTAAATATATACAAGTCACTTGAACATTTATTTGGTACTGGGCAAAAAAACGAAGTTAAAAAAAGAGGTCTTTCAGTAGAATGCACGATAGAGGGAGAAAAGGAAAAAAATGGGAAAGACACGAGAGGTCCTTACCTCTCAGCGAGAAAGAGAAGACAGAGAAGAGGAAGGAGACGACTGACGAGACAGAGAGAAGAAGCAGACCTGTGGGTAAGCGACGGCGGTGGAGGACATCCGGCGACGGTGGACAGATCTGTCGACTTCGGTATCCGGCAACACCGGCGCCTTTCAGATCTGTAGGCTCCGACAACATCGGCGACTTTCACATCTGTCTCCGGCAACATCGGCGACAGATCTGGAACACGGCGACGAGAGAGAAGAAGACGGCCGACATATGAGGTGAGAGAGAAGACAACTACCCCTGAAATTACTTCCAAAAGTTCCAAAGTAGCCCCAAACCGTCTGACACTGAACATTCCTGTGTCCGACACTCCTCGACGAAGTGTCTGACACGGTGTTGGAAAATAAAAAAAAAATTCTGACACTGATTAGCCGTGTCCGACACGTGTCGGGCGGTGTCCGGAGGGTGTCGAGGTGTCCGTCCGTTTAGGACACCATACCTCCACTTAGGAGAGTTGTCCGTGCTTCCTAGCCTAATATTGGTGCCGCAAACTTCTTAGTAGCCTAGAAGCATGAACAACCAAGCTATACCAAAGGGTAACATAAATGGCATTCATTTATGCTAAATCATGACTGCTGCAAGAAGTACCGACTCACCATAGCCTCATGTAACCATGCTGAATGAATGCCCAAGTCCTCTATAAATTGGCATTGTAATTCTTGAGTACTCCAAGTTTCACAATGCTGGAACAAGATTTCCCTTATGAGAGTGGCCTGGAGATAAGGATAATCGTCCCGATAGGGCATGTGAAGCACAACATAGATGGCCCAATGGCATTGTCCTAAACACAGCAACTGCAAAACGAGTCCCATGTCAAGAACATGAAGATCATTTGAACTGAAAACCCCAACAGCTTCTAACACTGTCCGCTGATGCCAGATCATATGGTAGTCAAGTGGATCATGTGTTGATGCAAAGGAACTAAACATAGTTTTAAGAACACTAATGCCACTCTCTTCATTCGCATAAAGAAGCATAAGATAATAAGCAATGTCAAAGCGTTCCTCTGGCCTCCAACTTATAGCTTCTTCTTCCGGTTCTTCGTCAATGTAAACCGGAACTGGATATGGAGCCCTTCCCTCATATAGAAGTTGCTGATAAGTATGAAAAACGATGGGCAATGAGGTGTCAGCTGGAAGCTGATACCACATTAGCAACCCAAGGAATCTTTTCCAGTCAACTTTTATATCATCCAAAGCACCATGAATATTACCAGCAAGTAACTCAAAAAGCTGTATTCGGTCCTTCTCAATAAAGTTGAAATCCAGCCCATTCTTTCTCCATAGATCAAGCTGTGAAGTAATATCAGAACGACTGAGAGTTGAGCCACCAGCCTAGCTCAACAGGCATGCAAGTCTCACATCTCCTCTAGAAGCAGCCAGTTCTGCAGCGGCATCCAGCTGTCTCCCAGTTAGGAGTAGGAATATGTGTACCAAATCTGACTCATTCAAGGCGCTTACTTCATCTTGTACCCGATGGCAAACACTCTCTTGCAACCAATAACTGAACTCTGCTCTACGAATTAGTGGAAATGCTTCCAGGTCAACTTCAAGAGAATTTTCCTTCTTATCATGTACCATGTCTTCCTCAATCTCAGCCTGCAGACTTCCATTGCCTATTAAACTCCCTGTGTGAAAAAAGAACTTTTATTAGTTCCCAGACCATTACCTGGTGCATCAACACCACACGAGCAGATGAAGATAAACCTGGGACATCCAGTTGCCTCTCAATGATTCCGATATAACCCCGACAAATCTCTGAAAGACTTAAACGATTAGAAACAACTTTCTGAAGCTTAAGTTTGAAGGAGCCATCTCCAACTTCTTCGGTTTCATGACTTATTTCCTTGTGAGAACTTAGGGGAGAACTAAAACAATAGTCAATAAGTTCCTCATTGACTTTGTTATTCTCATCTCTAACCACTTTGTCAATAGCAACTTTTTCTAAACTGATTACAGAAGATAATAGCCTCTGCGGGTCACTGCTACCAACAGGTGTGCCAGTGTGAACGAGGACACCATTGGGACCCCATCCCACACGAAAAGACCTACCCATGAACAATGCTGCATCAACTACATTCTTAGATTGCTTTCCACTTAGTGGTGTTTCATGCTTGAGCTCCAGCTTAAAGCCTTCTGCCTTTGTTGTCGTCCAAGGCAATGGCTTATTTTGTTGCGCCATTAAAAGAGATCCAGGAGAGTTTGAGCCAAAACTGCCAGGATTGTACTCAAGCAAAGCTGATGGGGTCTTTCGAATTGCAGGGGGACTGGATCTATGGACTTTCTTTTAAGAGTTGGATTCAGAAAGCATGCCATTGACTTCATCACCGTCCTCTTCCTCAGCAGAAAACATTAACATTCTCAACTCTTTCATCTTCACAGGATCAAGCCCAAGGTGAGCAGGAAGAGAATGTGAAAGAAGAATTGGATCCACAGCTCCAGTTTCTTCATCAAGATCACCAACCTTGTCACAGTTAACATCCCTGCAATTTTGAACTTCTGGAGCAACATCATCCATTGTGATATCTTCTTCATCATCTTCCCCGAAACCAAATCTGCTAGAATGTTGCACTGAGAATTTCCATTCACTATTTGAAGGATCAAAAGAAATAAAATCTGCTCCCTGTCTCTCTGTGCGGAGCCTCAATTTTTTCACAACTTCACTTAGTCGATGCTCTCTAGAATCTGGTGAAAATCTTATTTGTAGCACTAAAGTTAATTCGGAAGCCTTGTTAAGGCCCTGACCAACAGTAGGCTTGACAGTTTCATCTTCATATACAACTACCTCATGTCTATTGAACTTGATAATTTGATCTAAATCCAACCATCTAACATCGGTCTCACCCATAAATTTGACACTTCCATAACCAAGCCTTCCAACTGTAAAATCTTGAACTCCACTACAATATCCCGGTTCCATGAGTTCCCGAGTGGCAAGTTCGCTCAAGCAAGGCTCCATATAATAATCAGAAGATCGCAACGTAGGTAAGAAAGCCTCAATCTCAGCGAAACCCTGACAAGCTGAAGAAGAATCTGTGCTGTTCAGAATGACTTTTTGCTTTTTGCATTGAGGTTGAAAAACAAAAAGTGAGTCACAAGTGTTAAAAGTCCCCAAATCAGTGCCCATTCTTAAGACTTTGCTTCTTGTGCCACTACAAAGGTTCTTAAAAGCCCCTGATAACAAGATAATAAAACAATATAAAAACATCATCATGCACAAACCTCAAAGTGTAAACTTATACTTCTTCTCCCCACCAAAGCTGTAAGATGACAGAAAAAAACTTAACAATAGTCATGGTCATGATGTACGAAACTGACTCCGGAACCTATATTTGACATGAATTATAACCCCAAAATCATTGTGTTGACCAACTAAAACATTGTTTGCTATGATAGTGGAGTTGTGAAAGAACTTGGATACAAGGTCTGAACCTTTATGCCGCTTCATTTCTGTATCTAGTAGAATGACATACCTATGGAAATAAAACGAAACCTAATCTTACCAATTCAGCAATTTCCATGCATTTTCCATCGTTTCTATCTCAAAAAGCAAAAATGCATGAAGCTCAACATGTTAATAGGTAAAAATGTAATAATGCATGAAGCTCGGGACTGTTAATCAGTACAATATGGCCACCCGTCTAAGTAGCACGGACACAGACACCGCGTCCAACACCAATACCAACCAAGACACCGCATGCCGCAATTTCCAAAAAACCAAAATTTGGACACCGCAGGACACCACCGAATTTTTTTATATACAGCAAACAAATATCAGTAATCACAAAACAAGCAACTCAAATAAGAGTCATACTTAAAATTCAAATGCAATACAGTACAAAAAAACAGGGTACATAACATAACAAAATACTTCACTACTCAACTTTTACTTAGTCATGCAAACAAGTAACAGAAACAGGCCAAAGCGCCGTCTTCTTCAACGCCCAAACAGAAAGAGAAACAGGGAATAGAAATAGGAAACAGAAACACGGAACTCTGGCAAAGTGATAAGAAATTACTTCACTATTTAACTCTTACAAAGTCACACAAGTATTATCTCTTTCCTTCTACCACGGGCTCAATCTACATTAATCGTGTCATCTTCGAATGTACCGAAACGAGAGAGAGATGAGAGAGAAAGGAGACTCAGTAAAGAGGGAAAAAAGAAATAGATGGGAGAGAAAGACGAAGGTACCTGTTGCTGGAATCCGGCGATGGTGGCGAGATACGAAGGCGAGATCCTCCGGCGACCAGTTTGGGTGGGTCGTCTGCTTCGTTCTCTTCTCTTGACGCCGCAAGAAGACGACTCAGAAGACAACGGTAATGGCTCGATCTAATTAGGCTTCCTTAAAGTTTATTTCTAAAAGAGTTCCAAAATTATCAATTATTACACAACCCCTGAAATAAGTTAAGTTTGAAAATTTATACTTTGGCCTCGTACGTTTCGACACTTCTTTACGGGGTATCATGAACGGGGCGCTTATGAACAGTGACAAAATCAGGATTTTTCTCTAGGAGATGCAAAAAAATATATCGAATTTATTAAATTTTTTGTAAGTAAAATAATGCACAAAAACTAATTGCACTTAAAAAACATATAAAATGTATTATTAAGTTTCATGAGAGTCATTAAAGACTCTTTACAAAAAAAAACAAGTACAAAATGAATATTTAAGTGTTACAAATGAAAGTACAAAATTACTACTCGATAAGGCTCTGAAGATTGGTAACGCTTGATAATAGCTTCATGCCCAGTAGTTTGTAGACATTTTTATCACTAATAGTGAGCACGTGCGTTACACGTAAACGTCGTCGGGAGTAATTTTTGAATTGATATCATCAATTTTTTGGGATTCAAAATATTATAATGCAATTATATTAATATTTCTTTTGTGACTTGCTTTAAAATAAATGTATATTTAATATTCGTAATTATAATCAATTCAATATTTAATAATTTTCTTTGTACGCTTTTGGATTGAAGAAATGTTTGATAATGCTGCTGAAAAGAAAAGTAAATAGAAAAATAAAGAAAAAAAATCTAATAAGGAGTAATAAAGAAATTTCTTTGTTTTGTTTTGTTTTTTCTTTCTCATCTAACTTTTCATTTCCCAATGTTTATAATTAGATTTATTATCCAATGTTCATTTAATTGCAACCAAATTTATCAGGGTGTCATAAATGGAGGGTAAAAATGTTATTGATATAATTAACAAAGGACATAATTGAATGATTTTCAACATTCGTACTTTTATAGGTAGTATAGATATAGGTAGTATAGATATATATATATATATATATATATATATATATATATATATAGCAAATCAAACTATGATTCATCCATTCATCTCACATAACTAAATAATATTACATTTTAAGCTCAAGATCAATCGCCCAATTAAAACTTAATCACATTCTAATACAATATCAAGATCAACCTCTCAATCTCAACACAATATCACATTCCAATACTACATCACAAGAGCTAAATAATAGTACATTTCAAGGTCAATATCAACCTCCAATTTTAAACCTAAATCACATTCCAAGATCAATCTCTCGATCTCCAGCTTAACCTTCCAATCTCCACATAACATCAAATTCAACACAACACTACATTTCAACATCTCAATTCTAAAATTAATTAGTCAAACAACCTCAAGCTCAAAATCACATTATATAACACAATTAGAAATTATTTATAAGTAAATTAGGAATTGGGAAAGCAATTAGCCAATTAAGTATTAAGTCAAGCAATTAGGAAAGTAAATGAGCAAAGTAGCCAAGCAGAAAATGCCTACCTCAAATTCAAGAAAATGAAGGCATAATGTTCACTGTTGACTTGTTCGTAGGCAGTTCTCGTCGTTGCCGGTCCTTATCGTCGTCGTCGTTGCCTGGTAGAGCAAAAGGTTGTAAACGCCGACAGAGTCCTCATCGTTACCGCCTTTCTGAGTCGCTGGTCACTGTTATTCTACTTTAATGCTTCTTGTCAGTGTATTCCATATCTGAATCTGCCAGCCACTGTTCAGCTGTCGCCCCTTGTTGCAAGTCAATGTCTTAGTGAGGTGCCTAGCCGTCACTGGCGTCACGACTCGTCTGAGCGAGAGAGATGTCTAAGAGAGTCAGGGGACAATGGCGGAGTCAGAAATCTTGTATAAGGTGGGCATTAAGATTTAAAGGTATCTTAACGTGTTCGATTCAAAACTAATAAAGATAAAGTTTACAATGTTGTTTCGAAAACTAAAATTTGCATTCTATTTTTTGCACTTGCATTTTACTTTAGACATTGAAATCAATAAAGTATCCCTAAAAAGAATAGACATTACTATATAGTTGTAGTATTAAAAGTGAAAATAAAATTGAAGCGCTAGAATTTCTTGATTTTATGTGGTAGGAATAACTTAGTGTATTTTGAAAATGAACAATGCCTTCGAAAAAATTATTGGAATCTATAAATTTTTGGAGGGGCACCAAAGTAACAAAAACATTAATATGAGACGTATAGTACATAATTTACTTCGCGTCAAAGGGTGGAGGTAGGCATGTGTCCACCCCTTCCCTCCACCACTTAGGAGAGGTGGAGGGCACACAGACAGAGTCATAGAAAGAGAGAAAGGTTGAGAGACAGACTTGAGACAAAGTGAACTTTTTATTTTTTGAAGAGTTCAGAGTGCACACTACTCCCCCAGTTCTAATGTGGTTCCGCCACTGCTTACGAAGTCGCTTACGAGATGGTAAATGGGTAAGGTTTCTAGAATGTTTACTAAGTCTTTACACATGTTTCTTATACATAAAAGATAATTCTAAATACTTAGAGGAGAACTCTAGATGTAACACTCTGAAAATTTTCTTTTTCTTATGTGAAAATTTTATTTTTGAATAAATAAGTTTGTATTCTTTTGTTAAAATTAAGAAAATGAATTGGATTGTTTTTTAAATTTTCGGTCGGATGAAAGTGATTTCGTTCGAATCAAAATAAAGGAAAATTATGTTTTGGAGTTTTTGAAGTTTTCAGCCGACTAAAAAGTGTTTTCGGTCGAATTAAACGGGTCTCGCTTTGAATGAAAAGATTTTTGTGTATAAAATGAGCAACTGAAGTTTTCAGTCGAATGAAAAAAAAAATTGAACCATTTTCACCTTTGTTGGATTCGGTTGACTGAAAACTATTTTTTGTTGACCAAAAACTATTTCAGTCGAATAGAAACTTAAAAATTTTGTCCCCTATAAATAGCTTTCTTTTTCTCTTTCTAACTTTTTGGAGTTCTCTATTCCTTTTTTTTCCTTGCGGTAGAGAGAGAGAGAGAGAGAGAGAGGAGAAGCTTTTGAATTCTAAGGAGGAGCTTAAGGTTTTGCTTGCATTCACAAGGCTTGATTAAGGTAAGAGTTTAATCTTCGAAGTTCAAATCAGCGATGGACCAATCGCTCATGTAAGTCTTTAGATTCTTTTAAAATCCAAACTTCTTCAAATGGAAATAAGTGATTCTTCCTCTCCTTTTTGTTTTAAACTTTATTAAGAATGACTTATTGTTAATTCCATGATTTGTGAAAATTAAATTCCATCGAATTTGTTTGGCCTCAGAATTTGACATATTGATATCGCTCGTTTCAGTGATTTATGATTGTCATTATTTCGTAAACTCTACTTATTGTTCGACAAGTCCGTAATTTGATAATGTTATTTTTAAACCTTTGAATATGGTTTGAAATGTCTGATATTTAATAACGATTATTTTGAGATTTTGTTTTGATGACTTTATGAGTCATGTCATAGTGTATATGACTTATTTCCGACTTACCCACGTGGATGGAAACCTGGACTAGCTCAAGGGAGTTGAGCTAGAGATCGCGATCTTACTTTCTGAAAGGGCCTTATATGTCAGGAATGACGTATGTAACCACTTTCTAAATGGCTCTCTAGTGTCTATTTTTGTATTCAAATATATTTTGGCATTTGATATTTGGTCTGACCTCTCTACTGTCTGTCTCCGTACTCAGATATATTTTGACATTTGATATTTGGTCTGACCTCTGTTCAGTTGAAACTGGTGTGCCTTTAAAATTTTGTTATTCAGATATGTTTTGACATTCAAAATCTGGTTTGATTATCAGTTCCGTTGAAAACTTTTGTGTCTGTCTTTCTATTCAGATATAGTTTGACATTTGAAATCTAGTTTGATTATCCGTTCGTTGAAACATTTTATGCTTCCAAAATTTCGTTTCTCAGGTATTTTTGTTTTGATTGATAAGTCATTTGAGCGACATTACTGGGCATTTGGCTCATTCCCTTATGATTTTTCATTTCAAGTGATTAGTAGGTGGGATTTCGGATTCGAAGGGTTAGTTGTGTGACTAAGAGTTACCTGCCTTATTTCAGAGTTAGTATTGACATTTAAGTGTAACAACTAAGATAAGCTAGTGTTACTTGGGTTTCGTATTGAAACTCTGTGTTGGAGAAATTTTGGATTGTATAAAAGCTTTGGGCCCCTATGTCAGATATTGATGTATTTTGAAAATTATTAGTATATGCTCTGATCGATCGTTTGAGAGATTTGTGATAAAAATTAAAGGTTTTCTGACTCCGTTTTTATGATATTTTAAGGTTTTTTTTTATTTCGTTTGGGAGACTTATGATAACTTTAAGGTTTCCTCCAAATTCTGATTATTCGAACATTTACACTTCGGGAATAAATAATTTTCGGGGCGTAACACTAGATAAGTCGAAAGATTTGTAAATATTTATATATTATTATATATAGTTCTAGATATAAAATGTAGACCGCAAAATCAAATGTATCCCCCACCATCCGTTGAGGAGGTTGAGTAGTACAAATGATTAAGGCCTTACTTGACAAACACATAAAGTGATCCAAGCCTTTTAGCATTTTCTAAGCAATATAGTGAATATCATTCTCTCAAACTATTATTTTTCTTTGTTGATTTTCTCTAAACATCGTCCAGCCTGAAGAATAGGCTAACTTAGGGTCTTAGAGAAGTCTTTGATGCTGTGGCATGTGGGATTCCGAAATTGAGAAAAAAAAGGACACTGCTGAAAGGTGGATGACAAGGAATGCAATTAGCCAATTAAGAATAAAGCCAAGCAATTATGAAAGCAAATGAGCAAATCAATTAGAAAATCAATTACTGAGCAAATCAAATCAATTAGGGAAACAAATGAACAAAGTAGCCAAGCATAAGATGCCTACCTTAAATTCAAAAAAATGAAGGCAGACTGTTCACTGTTGACTTGTTCACCGGCAGTCCTCGCCGTTGCCGGTCCTTATCTTTGTCATTGTTTCCTGGTAGAGCAGAGGGTTGTAAACGACGGCAGAGTCCTCGTTGTTGCCGCCTAGCTGAGTTGCCGGTCACTGTTATTCTGCTTCAGTGCTTCTTGTCAGTGTATTCCATATCAGAATCAGTCAGTCACTGTCTAGCTATCGCTCATTGCCATCGATCAGGTCGGTGTCTCAATGAGGTGTCTGGCCATCACCGATGTCATGATCGTTTGGGTGAAGAAGATGTCTGAGAGAGTCAGGGGACCGTTGACTGAGCCAGAAATCTTGTAGAAGGTGGGCACCAAGATTTTAAAGGTACTTTAATGTGTTCGGTTCAAAACTAATAAAGATGAAGCTTACAATGTTGTTTCAAAAAATAAAGTTCGCATTCTATTTTTTGTACTTGCACTTTACTTTGGACATTGAAATCAATAAAGTATTCCTCAAAGGAATAGACATATTACTATATATCTATAATATCAAAAGTGAAAATAAATTGAAGCATTAGAATTTCTTGTAGGAAAAACTTTGTGTATATCGAAAAGAACGATGCTTTCAAAAAAATTGTTGGAATCTATAAATTTTTGGAGGGGTACCAAAGTAACAAAAACATTAATATAAGACCCATAGTATATAATTTATTTCACTCTGAAGGGAGGAGGTGGGCACGTGCCCACTGTGTCACCCCCTTCCGTCTGCTGGGGGGGGGGGGGGGAGACGGGCAGAGAGAAAGAGGCTGAGAGACAAACTTGGTACAAAGTGATTTTCTTTTTTGAAGAGTTCAGGGGGTACACTAGCCTCTTTAGTTCTAATGTGGTTCTGCCATGGCTTATGAGGACACTTACGAGGTGATAAATGAGTAAGGTCTCCAGAATATTCACCAAGTCTCTACACATGTTTCTTCTACATAAGAGATGATTCTTAATACTTAGAGGAGGACTCTTTAAAGGTAGGGAGATTTGTAAATATTTAGATACTATTATATATAGTTTTAGATTTGAATGTAGACCGTAAAATCAAATGTATCTCCATCATCCTTTGAGGAGGTTGAGTAGTATAAATAGCTAAGACATCATTTGGCAAAGGCATAGAGTAATCCAAGTATTGTGACATTCTCCACGCAATAAAGTGAATATCATTCTCTTAAACTCTTCTTTTTCCTTTATTCATTTCTCTTAACATCGCCCAGCCTGAGGGATAGACTGACTTAGCGTAATGGTCAACTTAGGGAAGTCTCTAGTGTTGTGATATAAGGTATTTCAAAATTAAAAATAAATTCGGACACCGCTGAGAGGTGTCCGACACGTGTTCAGAGGCGTCGGTTAGATGTCAATAGGTATCGGACACCATACCTCACCCCATACGAGGTGTCGGTGTTTTCTAGCCACTCGTCACATTCTACAGCTGCTTAAACAACATTAAGGCTTAACATAACTAATAGTATAGGTACTTGAAAATTGCATGTGTGAGATGCTCTACATTAGAAAAACCTAAATCACCATTAAACAAATGATATTATTCATTTTTAAGGATGAATGTTAGGTCAAATTAAGAATAATCGGAGAAGGAAGAGGTATGGTATTAGATTAGTGATGCATTGAGAAATAAACCAAAAACCTGTAGGGCCTGGAGAATCTACTGTAGCAATTTACGGTGGTGCAGTGGTTATGTGTTGAGGAGCTATAACGTTGTAGTGGAAGGAAGAGCTAGGTTAGGGTCTTGACCATCAGGGGCAGAACTACGTGGCAACAAGGGGGCTGAAGCACGCCCTGAACTTTTGATTTTTTTTTTGGGAATTGCACTGAGACCCCATTCCCCGAGACCCCACACCAGTTGGCAGTCACCTCTCTCTCTCTCTCCGTGAGGACCATGACCGCCAGTGAGGACTAAGCTCTGGTCATGACCATTGACAGCTTGATGACGGCCACCGACTCACCGCGACGACCTGTTGACCTCATAGAGTAATGAGCACTGGCCACCGACTCACCGCGATGTCGTGACGCCGACAAGATCTGGAACTTCATAACGAGGCGACAACCGTGACTCACTCTGTAGGTTAAAACTCCGACCATATCTGGAATTGCCGAACTGACGCCAATCACGACTGACTTTGATAGGGCTCTTTTTCCTTATCGAAATAGCAGCTTTGGTACAAAGACGAAGGAAGGCTCAGGCGATGAGGCTCTTCGACTTCTACTGACTCTGTGAGGTACTATGTTAATTTTAGTTTAATATGTTAATTTTAGTTTAATTTCAGTGTTATATAGAGATTTAAAAAATATGTTTGGTTAATTTGCACTCTGTTTTTAATATTATTTTAATAAAAAATTTTGGTGAATTCGATATAATTTTTATACTCCCTGAAAAAAAATTCCTGGTTCTGCCCCTGTTGACCATAAACAACGGCGATGGTGATGACAACTATGATGACAACGGTGACAGCAACAACGTCATTGTGGTAGTGATTGGTAGTGCTAGCGGCGAAATGGGTACTGGAGTGATGATATGATGCTGGTGGTTTGTATATGATCAATAATGTAAAAGGAAAACTTAAACAAAAAATTTGGGATTTGGGCTAAACATTGAAAAAATTAACAATAGTAATATTTAATAATAGCAACAATAATTTTGAATTCTCTGTATGTCTTTCTATACACATTTGCACCACCACAACCACCAAAGAGACTTCTCGCCAGAATACCAACAAGAATACCCCAAGGGGTTAGCCCGTCAAGGAAGTATGTTCCTTACCTTAATTTTAATTTTTAATTTTTTAGGTTCAACAACATTTGAAAAACAATATTTTTTAAAATATGCGCCTTTTATCTTGATTGATGCTAAAGTTAGATCGATGATACACCTTAGTCCTTACCGTCCAACCAAAGAAAAAATCAAGAAGAATATGAGGTTTGGGGCATTTGG
This sequence comes from Escallonia herrerae, assembly GCA_033070095.1. NCBI lineage: Eukaryota > Viridiplantae > Streptophyta > Magnoliopsida > Escalloniales > Escalloniaceae > Escallonia > Escallonia herrerae. The sequence continues at coordinate 282,171 of JAVXUP010000742.1, forward strand.
AGATGGGAGCTTAGCAAAAATGACAATAATTGGAGACAAGATCTAGTGACTTCCTTGTGATGATGGTGTTCTAGAGCTTTCTAATCTCTCTAGCGACAAGATCTCGCCTCTGTCGATGCAACAACGATGTTCTTTGCTCTATCAGGCAGCAGGCTGCTGGTGATTGTCTCGCCCAAAGCCGTTTCTGATTCTAGGAAATCGGAAACATGTCTCGACCTCAGCGCGCGAACTTGTTGGTGGTATTGTGATTGTTTAGCCATGTCGAGGCGTTTTGGTGGCAGTGGTCAATGAGGGTGTTGGAGTTTGAAGGCATGATGCAAATGAGTTTCGGGTTATTATCAGAGGTGATTGGTCGGAGAAGATGAAGATTGAAGTCGAGTCAAGTTGACTCAACTCATCTCTTGAATATATATATACAATTCTGAGTCAACTCATTCGAGTTGAGTTGAGTTGAGCTCCTTTTTCCCTCCTCAAAAAATGCTATCCGAGTAGTAAAAAGATACCTGCAACTTTCGTAGCTCATACAACAATGACTAATTTTCTTAAATTTATAATGATTTTTATTTAGCGACACAAAAAGTGCCACTATGAATTGTTACTGAAAATATTAACAAAAAAGTCATTCAAAATATTTAGTGACCATTAATACACGTTATACAAGGGATTCTATAGCATCAAAAAGTTTTCCTTTTTTTTTTTAAAGTTGATTTATTTCTTTCAAAGGTCATTTTTTTGGTTAGTAAATGATAATCATATAATGGCCTGTTCATCGAGGTTCTCTTGTGCATGTATAAAAAACAAATTTGTGTAATGTACAAGGTATCTTTAATTTCATAGAAAATTAAACTTCTTCACTCAGCAGTGTTGGTCAACGTAGTCGACCCTCTAAATTTGTTTTAAATTATTTTATAAACAGCGGGAGCTTGTTTCCTCGGTTACAAGTGTAATCGGCCTGTTTTTGAGTAACATCAAATGGATTAAATTAATGTCTATACACTCGTATCAAAACTTCAACGAAACTTTTTTTTTAAAATTTTTTTGGGGCTAATTACACATATGTCCCCGAGGATAGGTTGTAATTACAGTCAAGAACACTAAGTTTCAAAATGTATCAATCAGCCGTGTCTTTCCATCCTTCGTCCATTAAAAATCGTATATTTTGCGTTACGTATTTTTAAAATACCAATACTACCCTTAGTCCATATTTATATCGTATTTTTTTCACAAATTTAAAACCTTATTATTTTTACCTTAACCCTAATCATGTCTCTCTTCTCCAACTCTCTTCCCCCTCTCTCCCTGCCATCGCCACCCCTCCATCCCAGCCACTGTCCCTCCCCTCTTTTCCCTACCGCCCCCACCCTCCCCCACCTCCCGCGGCCTCCACCGTTCCCCCCCATGCCGCTGCCCGGCCCCTCTCCCTCCAAGCCGACGCCACCCCAAACCACCGCGACCAATCTTTTGTCGGCATCAAAACCCATCGCCAGCATGTCTTTCTCAGGTGACCTTCCCCTTTTCTTGAAATCAGAATTCAAATAATACCATCTGAAACAATATTTTCACACCCACATCAAATTGAACCGAGATGAAAAATGTAGGGCAGACCAAAGCAAAGACAAATCAATACAAAATTTCCTTTCGAATCAACCTTCTTCTACACTGCCTAGTCGTCTTATCCTTGAACTTCGACCCGATAATCGCCCAACTGCACGAATACACCACCAGTAAAATTGAAACAATACTAAACATGGGTCGAGGGGGGCTGGGGCTGCCGGTTGCGTGGGGCGAGGGAGAGTGTTGGGGCTTTTGACGGCGTGGGATGAAGGAGGGGGCTTGGGCTGCCAGCGGCGTGGGTGAGGGAGTGGGCGGTGAGATTTCAGATCTGCTGACCAAATTAAGTTTCAAAATCCTAATTTGAAAATTAGGATTTTGAAATCCTAATTTTAAGGTTTCAAAATTAGGTTTGGATTTTGAAACCCTAATTTTTATATCAGGGTTTGAAATCCTCCTAATTTCAGGATTTCAAAGCCCTAATTAAAAATTTAGGGTTTGATATCCTAATTTGAAGAAAGAAATTGGGGAAGAGATAAGTGAATGACATTTGAAAAATTAAGTTCCTAAATCAAGAGCAATTTGGTCTTTTTGTTTCAAACCGTTATGTATTTGTATTTTCCATCTAGTCAACAGTTATAAGTGTAATTTATCCAAACTATTATTCGTACCTATAATTATACCCTAACCTCAGGAACATAGGTCTAATTAGCCCTTTTTTATATAGAAAAACATTTATCTGCTGTATGGATATCTTTATGATGTTTTACTTTATTTTTAAGTTCTGACCCATACATGCTAGATAAGCTGGCTTAACGTGGACACGAGTATTTTTAGAACGAGATGACTTGACGTGAATACGAGTTTTTTTTAGAGTGAGATCAACACAGAGTGACCCTAAGGTCCGTCTGACTTGCCCAAGTTGCAGCCTACCAATAGAGTCTCTTGAGGATAAAATTTGTTCCCAACTAAAAACGTGACGCATGCCACCAAAAAGGTCAACAATGGTCAAATGTGGGCAGCGATCAAAGGTCTACAACGTATCTGCATTCACAGTACACTCTTTACCTAATTCAATATTTTCTTAGATGAATCATCGGCTCTTAACGGACGAGGACTCCCGCACTTGTCTAATTGAGACTCCACCTTACGCTAAAGGAAGGACTCTAGTTTTTTTTTTTTTTATCCTATCCAAACCTCCCCATAAATTCCATATATCTCGGGAATGCCGAATACATTGACACAAGATACACTCTTTTTACTTTTTCCACAAGTTCTGACATAAACATAAGGGTGTTTTCGCCATTATCCCCTCCCACGCTCACTTTTTGTCGCTACACAAATTATCTCGGTCCATCAAGATCCATTCTGTGACATTGTCCAAAGTCTTGTTGATGGCCTATTGACAACGATATATTTGTTGTCATTATAATGCATTTGTCAACAGACGAAAACCTTTCCATTCAAAAAACAAAAAAAGTTGGGCTATGCCCTGCAATTGTTTTCCCCATTGTCAAGAAGCCAGTTTAGAAGAATCTGACCACCAGACATTGCATTTTCATCGAAGGGTATATTTGGCCACGCTATGGGCAACCCTACTAGCTTCTCTTAGCACAAACGTGAATTTACATGTTTCAAATCAACTTAATCTATTTGTGACATTTTTCCAAACAACAATCGAAACTTTGACAATAAAAATTAGAATTGTGTACCTTTTAATTTTCAAGCTATGCATGGTATAAACTTTTACTATTTTTAAACCCCAATCTTATGCTTAGCCGATGAATCTCCTATTTATTCTTGGCGATAAGTAAATGAACAAAAAAAGAAAAGCCCCTGTTTGCCTATGATACGTAAATTTTCTTTTGAAAGATATGAGAAAGTGTCCTTTTAGGGGAAAAAAAAAAAGAAGAAACATGCATTATCTTATTTGTATATAGGTTGCAGAACTATAAAATCCTTTTGAACACAAACCTGCTTTTGCTAGAAATTAAGGAGTATATAGTTTACGATTTTATGTAGGTTAAAATTCAGACACGGACGTCCACTAGATGTGAAAAAAAGTGAAACACAATAAAGAAAAAATACATATATATCCTCTTTGTTATATGCTACTAGCTAAGGGACTCGTGCAACGCACGAGACGTTCTTTAGTTTCTCAAATATTGTCTAATATTAATTTTTATAGATATTTTACAAATGTTAATTTTTCTAACTTTCTAAAAATATTTTTTATAATGTGTTTTTATAGATTGTTTATAACTGTTATTGTTTGAACTGTAAGTAAAAAATTTACTATATAGAATATTGCTTTTGAATAGAACTTTTAAAAAATTAGCATTATAAAAGCATACCTTAACAACAAAGGTAGAATGCATGATTTAATATGATCAGTTTTTACTCACAAATAAGATGTGAATGTTACAATTAAAAGTCTTATAGACTTAGGATGTCTTTTCATTAACGTTTCGCGACGACATATAACAACAATCTCGTACTACTATTTAACTGAATTTAAACTTTTTAGTCTAATATTTGGAGCTTTGTAGATATAATCGTTAGTATGTATCAATGATATATCCAAAACTAATATGATTAAAAAAATTCAGTTATTTATACCATCACTTTCAATTTTTTGTGAGTTTAATAAGATATGAACGTTACAATTAAAAGTCTTATAGACTTAGGATACCTTTTTATTAACGTTTCGCGACGACATATGACAACAATCTCGTACTACTATTTAACCGAATTTAAACTTTTTAGTTTAATATTTGGAGCTTTGTAGATATAATCGATAGTATGTATCAATGATATATCCGGAACCAATATGATTAAAAAAAAGCCAATTATTTGTACCATCACCTTCGATTTTTTGTGAGTTTAATCTAATAAAGAGTGCTATAACTTATTTACTGGTGGTGTATATAAACCTCTCAATCTTCCTATAAGCATAAATGTCAAATTCACTTACCTTCTTTCTTCATGAAAAATTCTTTGTGTATGTTATTTGTCCCGTGCATAATGAAGAGGAAAAATAGTATTAAAAGTATTTCTATCGATACATAATTTATTAAAGTGTTACTAACATAGTTTAATGAAAATACCATTGAAATATTAGATTAGTGTAGCCAGGGGCTATAAAGTGGTTAACCACAAAAATATCGTCTTACCTAATTAACGAAACTTTAAGGAATCAGAATGTGAGACCAAAATCAAAATTGAAAGATAAAAGTCATTCTAGGGAAATTTTTTTTTACTGCTTCTAGTCCTGAATATAATTTATGCACTTTCAAGTTGATGTATTTAACTTCATCGCTTGTCTGCATAAGATTCTCGCCGTAATCCATCTATGAATACTATACTAATACTACCTCCAACTACCTTAATTAGCGCTATCATTGCCACTACAAATGCAGTTACCTTCACCATATCATAACTTTTACTCGTCAGTGCATTTTCATATTTCTATCATCAGCTTTTTTAAGTTCATCAGTTGTTTAATCCAGTTATATATCATAACTTATCAATCAATATTGTAATGTACATTAATATGACCTCGAAACACCTTAGTGCTACCACTACAACAATTCTAACAACAACAATCACCTCTTGCACTATCACCATCTAGTTATGACTATCACCACCACAAGTATCAGCATACTACACGCCAACACCTCTACAGCCACATGTTGTCACTACATAATTCAAATCTCACTACCAACACTCCAATTCTACCACACTAATTATAACTATCGTAATTAGCATGTATGATCACTCGCATAATTGTATATATTACCACTCTCACACTCTCACATCTAGCACCGACATTTTGGTCATACCATTACCACCTTGGGGCCACCCAGGCTTCTTTCTTTTTGTAGTTGTTTATGAAGGATAAAAGATTCATATAACTAATTTATCTTTTCGTCTCTTTTATTCTACAGACTTATTCTCAGCTTGTCACAAATTATTCTTTAATTAATTTTAATTTTTTTTGGAGATCCAATATAATTGGTTCTAAAATATTTTGTTCATATTGTGCGAACATGTTAGATTTTAAGAAAATTGGTGCAAAAAGACGAAAGTTACAATAAAACTTATGGAGAAATAAGATTTCATTAAAAAGGAAAAGAAATATCAAAACAAATAGGATAATGTTTTGCATAACTAAAAAATTGAGGTAAAAACGAAAATATACACTATGAAAAGCTTATCTTTTAATTTGTAAAGATTAATCATTAATTTCATACATGATTTTCGTTGCTTACATTTGTGAGATTTTATTTATATTTTCCAGATTTTATTTTATTTGTTTTAAGTATTTTTAAGAAGTTAGTATGAAACCTTTTTCGATTATGTAGAGCTCTAAAAGAAGTAAATTTGATTTTTTAATTTCATACATGATTTTCGTTGCTTACATTTGCGAGATTTTATTTATATTTTCCAGATTTTATTTACTTGTTTTAAGTGTTTTTAAGAAGTTAGTAGTCCAAAATGAAGTCTTTTTCGATTATGTAGAGCTCTAAAAGAAGTAGATTTGACTTTTTAATTTTATAAGATTTATAAAAGTCTAGTCAATGATCATACTAAAGAATTAGTAAGTAGGGTATGGTTTTCATATTTTATATTTTTGAGATTTTATATTATTATTTTAAAGTACTTTTGAGATTTTATATTATTGTTTTAAAGTACTTTTGAGATTTTAATAATCAAAATTAATGCCTAATGTATGAGTATATTGATTAGGTAGAGTTTTAGAAGGTTTAAAATTAGTTTCCTAGTTTTATAAAGTTTAAAAATATTGCATAAATTATACCTACAAATTTTTTAATAATGAATTAAAGTAAATAGTTAAATAGAGTAGAAAAATAAAAGAATACCAAAACAAATAGGATTCTTGAATCTTGGACTCTAAATAAAGAGACTAACTAAGTTAGGGGACTATCACATGTAAAGTTGAAGTAGGTAGAGTTTTAGAAGATATATAATTAATTTTTTAGTTTTATAAAGTTTAAAAATATTGCATAAATTATACCTACTAATTTTGAATAATAAACTATAATAAAAAAGTTAAAAAAAAATTCGGGCCAATGATCATACTAAAGAATTAGTAAGTAAGGTATGATTTTCGTATTTTATATTTTTGAGATTTTATATTATTATTTTAAAGTGCTTTTGATGTTTTAATAATTAAAATTAAGGCCTAATAAATAAGTATATTGACTAGGTAGAGTTTTAGAAGGTATATAATTAGTTTCTTAGTTTTATAAAGTTTTAAAATATTGCATAAATTATACCTATAAATTTTTTAATAATAAATTATAGTAAAGAGTTAAATAGAGTAGAAAAGAAAAGAATACTAAAACAAATAGGATTCTTGAATTTTACATATCTAACTCAAAAGAGTTAAATTCTAAATAAAGAGATCAACAAAGTTAGGGATTATCACATGCAAAGTTAAAGCTTATGTGTTAGAAGGAGAAGACTTTCAAAAAATCTTACTTGTCGCAAAGATAGAGTCCCAAAAATCTAAGGTGTCGTAATTTTAAACAAAAGTTTCAGCTTTTTATATATATATATATAGATATAGATTACCCTAATGCCAGTACTACAATTATCAATTACGTGTGTGTGTGTTTAATGAATTTAACAAATGATAAAAATTTGAAATAGCATAAAGTGTCAATTAGTATTTTTCTTTGCTGGTTTTTGAGATAAACAAACTTACTAAATTTTACTCTTTGGAGTACTTTGGGATTATGTTCCGTGTCAAGAATTTGTGCTTATGGCACGTCACATAAATTAGAACAAAGCTAAATGAGAATGCAAAAAGTTTATGTTGAAATGTTCCATATAAATGGAAAAGGAGGGAACCCTCAAAATTTGAATTCTAGTCCAAGTTTAATACAGTAACTAATATATATATATATATATATATATATATATATATATATATATATACAAATATGTGTTTGTATACATACTATATACGTGTGTAAGCCTACGTGAAGAATTATGATATGAAGGGAAAAAGGAAAGATTGCGCGTGCTAAGGGAATCTGAAAGGTGAGATGAACACATAATTTCAGGGTTTGTTCTTTTCTTGACATTCACTCAATGGACATGGACCACACCCACGCTCTCTGAAAGTGCATTTACAAAACATTAGTAGGTGACCGAGGACTTATTAACGAGCTTGTCATGAAACGGATCGATCCACCAAGCTATGCCATTAGCGTTAATTATTGTTTCGCAATTGTCACAGGAATCCATCGGGAATAACCTATCCTAGCTTTTCATGCCGGTTGGGATATAGCAAACAATGGAGACGACTTTGAAACTTAAAAATTGATTGGCGACGCGAGATCTGGAACTTGTACTAGGTCTTATGGTAAGAGTTATGTTCTTCCATGACGATGCTTTGTGCACCAATAAGGGATTGTTTATGACCAAAGTTCAAGTAGGTACGTGCATCACCTTTGCTCTTACTCTCGTTCTTTTTTGGTGGTTCCGCGTCTCCTAACTTGAAATATATGATAGAAAAGACAAAAGACCAAGGAATGAATGAAGTGCATGCTAAATAGGAGTAGGTACTAGACAGATTTCATCAGATCCTAACAGCTACAAATACGAATAAAATAGGAGAAATGATCTTTGATATAGCAGTAGCAAGTTGTGTTGAGATTCAAGCTCTGCAGATCCTAGGTTGGAAAAGTAAAAATCATAAACAAAGCATTGGCTGGATTGTGCCGAAAAGTCATAATGAGTGTTTGTGCATGAGGGTTCTTATTATTGTGGTAAACCATTCGAGTACTGCTTAGTGGGTTGGAATCCCAATCAAAGGAAAACAGCATTCAAAAGGGAAGAAAGAAAAGAAAAGAAAAGGTTTGCCTCAATACACGTAATGAATACTTTCCACTTAAATTTTATTACATTGTGGTTGTCTTTTTGTTTCTTCAAAACAAACTTTTCAATGTGAGAGATGAACGTGGTGGGAAGGGGAGGGGGGGGGGGGGGGAGGATAAATTTTACATAAACATGATTTACTTTGTACCGGTGAAAACTATTTGAATATGCTTTATGTAACCGTACATATTTGTTATGCTGTACGATCAATTCGCATGCACTTATCTACATCATTTTAAGTTATTTATTATTTTCTGTCATTTTTTTAGGTAGCACCAAGAGTTTAATTGGACCTCCCAAGCAGAATCTTGTGGCCAAGATGCTTACAACTTACATAGAATGTTCAGTACCCAAGCCTCCCGCTATTTTGATGTTTGTCAGGATTATGAGCCGACGATGTACTCATTTCAACCCCTGCCTTCCTTAGAATTGCAAACTACTTTCAGGTTTCAAAGAAATTACATCATTGATAATACATACTACAAGACTTAACCTTCTACCCTAATATCATTGCTTATCGATTGATTAGAGGATCAACAAGAAGCAAAATCAAGTTTGTAAACGACATCTTATCTTATCCTTGAAATGGGGTGCGATTACAACAGATAAGTACTCTTTCTCTTTTTTGGTCCATAGGATGTATGAGGTACACAATGGAGTAGATGCAACTTGGATACGTAAATTTCTGCACAAGCTTACAAACATGTATAATGGCAATTAATATGCCAATTGACTGCCCCTTGGACACCACAAATCTCTGAAGCCTGTAGCAATTAATTGTCCATTGCCATCAATGGAGGGTTGGCTCCTCATAAGGATTAAGGGGGCCGGAGTTCCCGAAATCACCCATCTCTTGATCAGATTCCAACGAGACATGATGTAACATAACACCCCCAACTCGGGGGCACCCAACATGCATCTCAGTCTCTTGGACAAAGATTGGTTCTCTGAATTTCAGCCAGTAGCAGTAGATGCATGTGAGAGTGACCCTAGTGTTAAAAAGAGTTATGAAGTATCCAGACGAATACAGTTGATGTAAACATCTTTGTTGGTTATGTACTTGGATCGCGTAATCCTAGTAGCAGGGAATAATGGTCAAAAATAGCTGCTACAGCCCAACATACCTAACTCTGTGTGGGTGAGAGAGAAGGAGAGAGGGAGAGGGAGAGGGAGAGGGAGAGGGCATGGACTAGCAAATTTAACGTTCACTGATCCTGTCTTGACCTTACAGTGTGGCATATGGGCAGGTTTTTCTATGTTTAGGAAGTGTGATGTGAGCCATGTAGTGGTGTCCACGAGCTGCTATAACAAATACAAGCAGCTCCACACTCTCTCTGCACAAGCCTGACATTAGAAAAATAAACAAACCAACTTCTTCCTGCCAAGGAAACTGAAGTGTGAAGAAAGGTACATTTCACCTATCAGCTCAGGAAATAATCATGACCTCATAATGCATGCATGTGCTTAAGTCTATAATTGACTACATGGGCGCTATACCATGGCTGTACATTTTTACTAATGATAAGTAATCCCGGAGAAGTAAAATATGTAACGGATATGATACTTTTTAAACGAAAAATGTATCTTAGTTACCTTTGGCAACCCGACTAATCCTAGACATGCAATTTGTCCCTTGCGACGTGTTTATCTGAACTTGAGACCTGCATGTTACTCTAGGCATGCGGTCTCTATTTTTCGGCTATACCCTCTGAGATCCTTTTCAATTTTCCCATGGAAGGGATAGAGAGAGAGGAGAAAATAGCTTGTGGGCCCATTTCTACATTGATTGCCAGCTGAAGGCCGAAAAGAGCGCCTACTTAAACTCCCTGACTTCCCAAGCCCCCTTCTCATCCTGCTGCTCATCACAGTCTTCCTCTTATAGACATTTTCACAAACACTTTCTCTCACCAACTTATACCAACACACTTCACACTGCTGTTCCACCATGGCTAGGCCTCAGCAGCGGTATCGCGGAGTCCGTCAGCGGCATTGGGGCTCTTGGGTATCCGAAATTCGCCATCCTCTGCTGTAAGTTACCTACTCCAAAGTGCTCTTTCAAATGCAAACAAACTGTTTGATGAAATATCTTCGCACTTAAAGAAAGGACATCCTTCTTACTTTTGTCTGTGTGCACAGGAAAACAAGAATATGGCTAGGCACATTCGAGACGGCCGAGGATGCGGCACGGGCGTACGACGAAGCGGCCAGGCTCATGTGCGGGCCGAGAGCACGCACGAATTTCTCTTTCAATGGGCTTGAATCTCAGTCACCTTCAACCAAGCTTCTCTCTCCTACTTTGACAGCTAAACTGCAGAAATGCCATATGGCATCACTCCAAATGGCCAATAAGCCTTCAGAGCACAAAGAAGGTCAAGAAGCCCACTCTCCCGGCACTTCTAGGTGGAGTGGTGAAATGGGTGCCGGCCAACCGGGGAACTGGGTAAATAACGACGGTCAAGTGGAGAGTGGCCAACAGTTCAAGCCTCTTGAAGATGATCATATAGAGCAAATGATAGAGGAGTTGCTTCATTATGGGTCTATTGAGCTCTGCTCTGTTGTGCAAAATTAGGCAAATGTAATGTAACATATTCCATCTCTAATGCAACCCTTTTTTTCACTTCCACTTCTTCTTCCTATGCGAATACATCAATGTCGAGTATCAAACTTTTGTTATAACGGGCATTTTGTACAGGGGCTTAGTCAATTTATCACGGACAAATATCAACCGTGCCTTAATATGTCTATTTCACACGTTGCGCTTGAACATCCCATCAATGATAATTTTATAATTACGTAACACCATAATGAAAAGTGAAGCTTCAAATATCATCAAAACGGAGAATTTAGTGATTAACATCCATACGGGCATGAACTATGACTTCTTGTGCTGTTGTCTCTGCATTCCACTGGGGAAAAGAGACCATATATTCGACATGTGAAAAGTAGGAATCAGATGTTGCAATACTCTCAGAGTCCTTTTCACAGTTCTTGGTGAGCTCTTTTGTCTATTTTTTAGCTTTTCGACTCTTGGGCATGTATCTATTGCTTGCGTCTGAGCTTTTTTAATCAAAATTCTGTAAACTGCTTCGGATCTGTGGATAATCATGGGCATTTGCTTTACCTGCAACAACATGTTTTTAGCTCTGAATCTTTGATTAAAGGTCCAGTTGGGTGGCGCCCAAAGATCACACTCTTATTTTATGTCACCTGCAACTGTTGCTTGGAAAATGGATGTGGCCAAGCAGCCAACCATATTATGCCAAACTAACTGCATAACTTAGGTGCGAATAGCTGATGTATGCTCATCGTCTAAGCAAAACTTCGACAGCAACTAAGCTCCGTTGCAGACATTGTTTGCACAAGTAGGGGTTCCACCTTTCGCTTGGGTGGTGAGTGAACCCCATCAGTATCTTGGGACCTTTCAAATCACTTGCTCGCTCTGCATTAGTCTACCTTCATTAGTCTACCTTTTTGTTTTACCTGACAGACGGTAGCCTTGACGGCACAAGAAGACCTTGTGTGACACTGGACTTGTCACTTCCAAGAAGAGTCAACCAATCTCAACAATTAATAGGCAACAATGCAATGAACGATACATAAAGAGTAAATTTCAAGGCAAAACCGTGTCAAGTATTCTCGGTACTTCAAAAGTATTATTACATTTTAGAAAAGACATTGTTTGCATCCACAACGTCCAATATAGCAAGACAAGCGAATTAGAACGAAGCAAGTGACTCTCGAGTATGGGCACAAGCAGTGGTTTTTCTTAGTGGCATGATGTCTACCAATCTAAAAGACAGTTCTAATTCAGCACTCTGTTCGTATACACTAGTTCCTTATCTATAGGATATCAAGGCATAAGTTTCTCACACATGCTAATAAAATGTTAAGAGTGTAATATACCAGAAAATTAACTGCCTAAGTGCATATTTAGACTTACATATGTCACAACTGAGCAATATTTAGCAGTCTGGTACCATGGAATGTAGATAGGAGATTGATTTGGCTGCTAATAGAAACGAGTGAAAGAGATGAAATCGGTACCCTTTTTGAAGAAGGAAAAATGTGTTCAGATGGTGTCAATATGAACAAGGTTTGAGGATGTGGAGCTCATGATGTGTTCGCACTGAACTACCAAAAGATATTGCCATAGTTTCCTCACTAGCTTATTACTTGATAACAGTAGATCAAAGCACCACACTCCACTTCCAGCTCTGCCTTACTTGATCTCTGCAAATCGAAAGGTATTACTTTTGACCCACCTACATATAAATCCTCACGTTAACTCCAATTCTCTTCTCTTCTTTCCCGGGACATCCTCCACTTTTGGTCAAGTTAAATGCAATAAAAAGGAGTTATCGTTAGAAAAAAATGGTACTTTTTCCGAGCTAAATAAGACATCGTCACAACTGTTTAATATTATCAGCGCACGCAATAGTACAATCGTTCTAAGCAGTATTTGATCCAGGTGTAACGTTCTCAGCGATATGAACATGGCTGGGGTACAAGACCGACTTTGGAGGTCCAAGTTGGGGTATTAGCCCGACCTTCAAGGTCCTCAGCTCTTGCAGCGTCCGACACCATGGACCTCCTTTTTACTTTGTAAAAGACATTGTCCATGTTGGAGATAAGAGCCTATGACTATATTCGTAGACCCATATTGATGTCTCTAAAAATGATCCCACTTCTGTTATTTTCCCAACCTTTTCTGTGGCAGCATGCATCGAATGAACTTTTTGTGGTGTGCAGAAGGGATTATTATCCCTTCAAAGTGACTCATTATCATGCTTTTTCCATGTAAAATTGATCAACACAGTAAAGCATGGAAAAGCTTGTCATGCTTGGAAATTCTTCTCTCTCCATGAGAGATCTGGTAGTTTATTCAATGGTAATGAACCATTCATAAAGGTCCTTGTACAATGTTCACTTGTTTACATGAAAAGAGGGTCGTTACAGTACGGTTTTACGGTTTGTATTTGTACTGAAAATTAGAATCAAACGAGTTTTTATGCTTGTGTTACACATGGGTTTTACGGTTTGTATTTGTATCTTTCCTCTTTCCTCGTTGAGCTCATCTGAAGACAGCTGCATTATCTTTTTAACCAATGTGCCGTCCGAGTCAAACTTCACACGTGATTATGTCTCGCGCCCGGATCGGCTCACTTCGATATTTGTCAAATAGGAAGGAGTAAAAAACAAAACAAAGTTTAATTATTAAATGTAGTAGTATGAAAATATTAATTTAGTCTTACTACCAATCACAATAACAGATAATAAATCTAACCAATTAGCTGAATTAGGTCTTTTAGAAAATCCCAGTTACTTATCTTTTTTCTGTCCATGTATGCCCAAACTGTTATGTTGTCCTTGTCATTAGAATTGTTTATTTCTCTTTCCCTGTCGAAACTTGGTCTCAGATCTACCCTTTCAGTCCAGCCCCATGATGAACTATATAAAAGTAAATTGATTTTGTCCCCCACAACCATCCAAAAATCAAGTCTTTCCAAGTCCCAGATTTGTTTTTGATTAGAAGTTTCATGATTTTGTCATGCTTTTTGCTTAGAAAAGTCGATGAGCATGAAAACCTAATGTTACACCAATGATGGTCTTTTGTTGTGAATGTTGTCCTCTTGTAAGCTCTTTACGCATTAGTCACAGTGCTTGGCAAGACTGACAGTACCATATGTTTGCCATATTAGACCACCTTCACCCCATAAACCCATTTCCCCTTTAGGGCTCTTCCTATGAACTGATAAACCAAAATGCATCAGCCATTTTGCGCGCCTTCAACATTCTTGTTTTCGTTGGTGGAAATTCCATGTTAGCAATCTTTCAAGTGTATCCTTGAAAGGGAATTATTAGTTTCACATATTAAAATCAACATTTAGCAATTGCAACAGCCAATGAAGAAAGATAAGATTATTCGCCAGCCCACATCTAGTTTCACTGTATGGACCGGCCGAGAACGCATTTTGAGGAGTTTCCTTTGCCAATTGATTGTCGCCGTCGGTCGCCATGGTTATTCTTAATTTCTCTCTCTCTCTCAAGAAAACAACAAAATGTGTTTCCCCACCTTTTAAACTCCATATTTCCCATCCCTCACATGTGCAACCATGTTATCCGAGATGGTGAGAGTTTTGAGCTTCTAAATTGCTTGGCAACATGCACATGGCTTCTATGGCTACCCTTTTTGTGAGGCAGTTACCATGTTATCCAAAGGGGTGTGCATTCATATGCATGCCTGCCTTGCACATGCACTGTTTGTTGGGGTTGTGTTCTCTTCTTGGGGGCGAAAGAGAGCAAGGCATGAGACAAGAATCATGCCATCTCTCACACATGCAAAGGGTTATATTCTACTCCCTTTTGCATCTTTCCGCAGGGGATCAAGAGAGCGAGACAAGAAACATCTCTAGCTGCCCTAAAGTTTTCCCTTGGCGAATGTTTGTTTTTGTTTGAGGTCCAAAGTTCATATGAGATGCATTCTCTAGGGTTCCATCACAAAAGTGCTACTTCATGTGTTACATAACAATGTTGGATTTAATCGGCCCAATCCAATTAGGTAACCTAACGGGTCATACTATTGTTGACTATTCATTTGACTTGGACATTAGTTAATAAAATTGACTAAATAACTTTATGGGCATATTTAATATAACATCCAATACACTAATAATTTATTATGTATAAAAGGCTTATAGACCCTAATCTCTTAACTTTGATAGACGGTTGAGATTTAGCAAGTCTAGACTTGATCTGATTACTCTCTCTCTATATAAATATCTTTTTTTCTTGGAGGCTAGGTATCATATTGTTTGGCTATTCTTTTGTCTCCTAAGCTAATGAAAAATGAACAACTCTATCCCATCATAAAAAATATAGAAGAGTGTTCCCAACCTATTATGGTCATACCCAAGGGACCACTAGGGGTTCCCATTTCACGCAGACACGTCAACATAGTGAACGGTCAAATTTCCAGCGCATCGAACCGGTCAGCGCGCGCACGCCCAAGACACGTGTTTTTCTCGCTTTGCGTGCTTTCGTGCATGACTTAGGTGCAATTTATTTCGCGTTAGTGTGACTCACGAGAGTGCGACCGTCACGCCGAGATCACCCGAGCACCTTTTCACCAAAAACTTCGGCCGACGGCACAACCAGAGCGACGGGGTCAAGAGGCAAAAGGCCTTGGCGCCAACCCTTGGGGTTGGCCTCGGCCTCCATGGGGGGTTGGCCTTGGCCTTCCCCCTCGTTTGTTCCCTCCTTGAGCAAGGTCCTATTCGCACTTTGTTCGCTTCGTACACTTCGTATGTGACTTTGGCACCTTGTTCACCACGTGGGTACTATTCACGTTGATACGCTCGTCATAACAAAACTTCCGGATTCGTCATTGCCTATCAAAACACCAACCGTCGGCACGCCCGAAGTTCACTAAAAGGAGGAAGGTGGCCTTGGCCACCCCTAGGGTCGGCCTCAGCCTCCCCCTAAAACCCCCGGCTTTGCCCCCTTTTTTTGCGCACACTGTTTCGAACCATGTATTGTGCTGGCGCAAAGCTTACTAACGCGTACACAACAACCTCGTGACGTCCATCATCCGATGTCGGCGACCGTGTGTCGCTCTCATGACGTTCATTGCTCAAAGTCGCGCGCTACCGCCGAATGACCCGTCGCCGACAAACCCCGTGTCATCATCCTCAACTTTAAGCATCACTACATATTGCACTCATTATTTTGGTATTACAGCCACACTTAACTCAGGTCACGTCTCCGGGACACCCGACGCACGCCCATGCGCTGTTGCCGCGACCGTGCGCCATTCTCATGATGCGTGCCCCCAGCACCAAGTATCGCCATTCGCGACATTCGTCGCCGCGCTGCCTTCATAACACGTGCCCCGGTACCTGGTATTGTCTCTGTGACGTTCGTCGCCACGCCCGTGCGCCATTCTCATGATACATGCCCCTGGCACCAAGTATTGCTTCGCGACGTTCGTCGCCGCGCTGTCTTCATAACATGTGCCCCGGCACCTGGTATTGTCTCCGCTACGTTCGTCGCCGTGCCCGTGCGCCACTTCCATGACATGTGCCCACGACACCAGGTATTGTTTAATGCCGTTGGCATTGCGCCTATGCGCCACAAGCATGTCACATGCTTTCGAGGGGGCTCCGTTCGTAGTGCTCCGACATGAGGACCCCTCGCTACGGGATGGGCTCACAACCTTAAAGCCATCGCCGGCACAATCAACTGCGGGATGGGCTCACAACCTTAAAGCCATCACTGGCACAATCAACTGCGAGGTGGACTTACAACCTTAAAGCCATCGCCATCACAGTCACGGGGGGCTCCAACACGAGGACCCCTCGCCACGGACCCTGAGCACTGAGCTACGAGTGTGTCCACTCATGTTACCATTGATCGCCGACACCACCAGGGCAATGATCCCCGGGTTACTCCGGGACGGGAGCAGGTCCTTAGAGGGCATGGAGCCTTGTCTGCCTGACAGTTGGCTACAGAGGCAACCCTCACCACTGTCAGGTTCTCCGCGCGTCTCTTGACGCATTTCGTAGGATTTAGTAAGGGCTTGGATCGTGGTTGAAGCAACGGGCTTACTCTGATCATACCGTCATAGTGCGGTCAGTCTTCTCAGACAGGTAGAGCGATGCTGTGCGAGACAGACAACGCGAATTTGAGAACCGACAGTCCAACGGAGAACCGGTATTTTGGGATCCCCTAGTGACGTGTCACTCCCAGGGGATGACATGTGGCATTTTATGACATAAGCACGCTGTTTCCTATAAATAGTGAACTTTACAACTCAAAAAAAGACTTTTGGCTCATTCTTACAAAAACATTTTCTCACTCTAGAATTGGAGAGCTCTTGGATTCTAGTGAGAGAAACATACCGTAACATTGGACCACGACACGGACCCCGACTTGGACTGTCGACTGCCGGCCCTGTTCGTCTCGGCCTCATCTTTGCAGCACTGCCACTCCTCAAGGCCTGTCCGGTCCGGGAAGCCTTGCTCTCAGCCTTTACTCCATCCTTGCTGTCTCTCCTTTTGTACACTTGGCATCTGACTCGGACTGCATTCCTTGTGGCACCTCCACGTCGACTGCGAACCAACTTTCCTTGGCATCAAAGAGTAGTGAAGATGAATTCAAGAGGACATGTTCGCTTCCGCATCTTGACGTTCTTTTACAATCGGAATAAAGCTTTTGGCAATTTATCACTTCTTACGATTCCGGTGAGTTCGAAATCCTATTATTCTTATGTTTATGTTATTGTAAGATTCTAACAGTCTTAATTACGGGGCCAAGACGAATGAACAAGCTAACAAACATAGCTAGAGTTCAAATGTCCAATGAAATATTCCCTCTTTTTGTAGACCTTTGTATCACGGGCGAAGATTGGATGAAAGATTTGTTAACGACTTGATAAATTATCGAAGCTTTAGTTGATGACTTGATATTATGCCAAAGAAGAGGCCGTTTCAATCCCGTAATATGTTTACTCCACCTCTTTGTTTGTCGTTAAAGGCCAAACACTTGTTACTAATATATATCTCTAGTGACAAAAAAGGATGTTGAAACCATATAAAAAGGTGAGAAATAGCATATTTATTTTCTAGTTACACTACTTGCTGACAACCGTTTCCAAATAGACAGTTCTTCCGCAATAGCCTTTGGACTGCATAAAAATCTTCTTCTGATAAAACCATCAGTTTCCCGTATCATAACTCTCATCAACATTGCTGTTCTCTGTAGCCTGTACCTAGTGCGATGTTTGCAAGAGATGGTTACCCTTCGCACTGCTTCGGCTTTCTTTAACCCCCTTTGGCTCATCGTATCAAACTTTTACCGTCACTCCTTTCATTTCATAATATTAGTCAAACATTTCATAAACAATTATATCTTATTCAAGCTGGACGAATCCTTACTCTATCACATTTGAAACATCTCAAAGAAAAATGGTACATAATTTATGAAGAGTTAATCGGGGAAGACAAGAAACCGTAGTTACATAAGGATATAAAACTTGAAGTGAAGAAATGTATCAAGTAGAAGATACATCTTTGAGGAAGGGACTTAGTTTCGATTAACGCTAAAAATAATCTAAAACTATCCCTTTTTGTCTTAAAAAAAAAAAAACAAGAAGAAGATGGACAAATGGGCACCCGAGCGTAGAGACTATGATGATACTGGCAATTTCCTCATGCATTTTGTTTCAGAGTTTAGAAGTGGGCTTGTCGTTAAGCCTCTCACTACCAATAAGAAGCGCCGATCACCATGAATCCATTATATAACGCACAAGTCTTTTAATCTGTCACATAAATCTGATTTTTGAATAGCATAAAGTTGCATTTAAGTTTGATTCATGTGTATATTGACCTACCTAACTTTGAATTTGGATCTCCTGCTGTAATCATTATCACGGCAGGGGAGCTGTCTTCTGTATGTGAGAGGGAGAAGATATTCCCTCTCTCTCAGCAACATGGGACAGCATCCATGCTGTAATTATGATTACAACAGAGGATCCATAACCCTTAACCTTACTATATATATATATATATATATATATATATATATATATATATATATATATATATATATATATATATATATATATCATCATGAAGCATGGAAGTGTTTCTAGAAAGAGAGTTAATTTTTGCGAGTATCAATAAAATTTCTTGGTGCCGTAGCAAGTTATTTGAGATCAATTTTCAGCTACAGTAGAGCTCAGATCGTAGAGAGAGCGACTCTGGGTGTTACGCCTTCCACTGTGTTGTCCAAACCCATTTTTTCGTGCTAAAAATGCTATGGTCATCCTGGAAGACAATTTTATGCGGTGGTCATAGGGTCTTTTCCTTTTCCGTTTTATATGCGATGGTCATAGGGTAGTCCTAGTCCCGGTTTAATATCGAAAGAAAATTCATTCCTCGTGATGTGACGAGGTGTTAGGCTTGAACTAACGGCCACAAGAATATTTTCTATGCGTCAAGACATACCCCTTGAATTAGAGTTAGTTACTAAAGGCTTGTAACTTTATCAAGAAAGTATCAAATGGTACTTTTGGCAGCAAATAGATCGGTTGATTCTCGAAAGCAAATTTTAGATAATTCTAATCAAACTCTTAGAATCAGCTTTAAGATTTTTTTATAGCAAAATTAGCTATATAAGCTATGAATGATGTTTGGATAAAAGTATCAAAAACAGTTTCTATGTGGCAAAAAGACCAAAAGTTTAGTTTTAGAATAAAATGTGTTAAAGGTCTTTGTAAGTAGTAGGGAGAATCTGGTACTTTATTTGGCAAACCTGATAATCCTTGTTTTTTTTGGACGATGATTTAATTAGTTTTCTAAATTTTGAAAGCTGATTTAATTAGTTTTGAATGTTTGCTTTACACTAACAACTTAATTTAATTCAGATTAAATCATGTTTGATCATCCCAAAATCAATCAAATTTAGGCTCTAATTAAGATAATGCCATGTTTAGCTATTTATTGGAAGACAAAAAGGAAATTAAAGGGACTGATAAACAAACCTCACTTTTATATTCTAGTTTTGTCACTAAAAATAAAGCTAGAATCACTAATAGTTTTTGGTAGCAAAAGTAGTGTGTAAGATAATAAAAGTAAGGTGCAATTGTCAATTTCCTTTTGAAAAATGTCAAGAAAATTCATCTGGTTAAATGGGATACGGTGTGTCAACCTAAGGACAAAGGGAGGCTTGGCATTAAGAAAGCCCACAACAATAACCTTGCTATTGTGAGTTGTGACCAACTTTAGTTGGAATCTCATTTCCTATAACAAGTTGCTTTGGGTCAAGGTTATCCAAAACAAGCATTCTGGATCCAATAACCCCAGACACTGGCCTCTCAAGAAGGGCGGATCTCACATTTAGCGTTAGAATTAGAGCTACCATACCAACCATGGTCCTGGGAACAAAATGCAGTGTGCAAAATGAAAAGACTGTTGATTTGGAAAGATTGGTGGGTGGGGATTGGCTGCCGCCACCCCCTGATATTCTAGGATGGCTACAAGAGAACCTGACCATTGGCCATAAATTACAGTTCATGGAGCTACAATGGATTCTTGTCTTCACTGCGGATTTACGGCAAATTTGGAAACAGTGCAATAAGGAAACCATTGAAGCCAGGGTCCTCGAACCTTGGATTGGATGGGAAAATGGCATGGAGCTTGCCAAAGAATCACATCAAACATGCCATGGTATGAACTTTTCATCAGCTAATGAACCCAGACTGATTAAATGGTGTTTATCTCTTGTAGGTACCACGAAGGTTAACACTGATAGCAGCGTAAAAGGAAATCAAAAATCTGGTTTGGAGGCCTAATCCGAGACGACAAAGGACAATGGATGGGTGGCTTCTTGGGAAACCTGCCTAGCTGTGACAGCCTTGAAGCAAAATTGCTTGGGATGTTGAAGGCGCTCCAGCTAATCAAGGATAAGCATCTCCGAAGTACAACCGTGGAAACTGACTCGCTTATCGCGGAATGCCTCCTATCTCAAACCCAGCAATTCCATCCTTTCGGCAACCTAATCATGGATTGTCATTTTTTCACTCTTGGCGACGAATTCCACCACCTCACATACATTACGTGAAGGCATCAATTGTTTGTGCAGATGAATCAGAACGGATCTTTTGTTTATCTCAACTAACACCCCCCCCCCCCCCCCCCCCCCCTTCCAGTGGTGGAGCCAAGAAATTCTTTTAAGGTGGGCACCAAAATTTCAACCTAAAATTAACAATCCCACTAATAACAATTTTCAAATTCTATCAATTCCTAATTGTAAATTGCAAGTTTCAAAACTCAACTGTCACATCCTAAATTGATATAAAAAAAATGAAAGTTTCCGAGAAGTAGAAAATTTAAGAATCAACTACTGGATCTTCTCTTACTTTTATGGACTGCAGCGACTATTAGTGTCGTTGTCGAGTAATTGACTGACGACTGTTGTCTGTGAACGCTGTTGCCGGTAGCCTGTGAATCAACCCTGCAGCCTGCCTGAGCACGTGAGGCTGTGACGTGTGGGCTTTGGGTGCCGTGACTTGTAAGCCCGTGACCTGCTAGAGCTGGAACGGCAAGTGGAGGCAGGAGAGTTGGCCGTTAAGGGAGTGCTGTCATGAGGTAAGGCCGATGTGCAGTGAGGGAACTAAGGAGACGATGTTCTCCTGTCCACATATGTGCCTTTAAGGCTTTGAAAGTATCGAGACTTTGAAAACCGTAAATAGTAATAACAAAAATAATTTTTTGTGTTGACTTTATGCGTAAACTAAGGCCACGTTTGACGCAACTTTTTTTTTCAGTTTTGGAAACTGGAAAAAAAAGTGCATTTGGTAACCATTTTTTTTCCTTCTCCAATTTAAAAAACCAGTTTATAAACTGCAGAGTAAAAAAAAAACTCCAGAAACTGTTTTTTTTCACTTTTGGTTTTTTTTTTTGGAGACCACCACCAACACCCTCCCACCGCCGGTAGCCACCTTCGGCCGCCGGCCACCACTGCCGGCAGCCACCGCCGGCCGCCGACAGCCACCTCCGGCGGCCGGCGACCACCGTCGGCTACTGCCGGCAGCCACCTCCGGCCGTCGGCAGCCACCTCCGGCCGTCAGCAGCCACCGGCGACTGTCGGCAGCCACCTCCGGCCATCGGCTGCCACCTCCGGCCGCCGACCTCCAGCAGCCACCAGTCACCGCTACGCCCCACCACCACCACCGCCACCGCAAACCACCCAAAAAAAAGTCAAAATAAAAAGGGTTACCAAACACCAAAAAAAAAACTCAAAAAAAAAAGGTTATCAAACACCCACTTGTCTTTGTAAAAAAAAAAAATAATAAGCTGCTCTTTAAAAACTGAAAACCAAATTTTTTTTTTGTCAAACGAACCCTAGGTCTTTTATTTGTGTAAGTATAGCATTTTAAATGACTAAAAGGATATCTTTTTTAACCATCCTCGAAATTTTTAGATACCTTAACAAGTAAAACAACCACAAATCCATCTCCTTTAAGTATTTTTCAAATTTTTAGGTGGGTACTTTTATCATTGGAGAAAAAATATACAATATAATTAAAGGGCAAAAATTCTGTAGAAGCAGGTGGGCACGGCCCACTAGTGCCCCTCCCTCCCCACTGCCCCCCCCCCCCCCCCCCCCAAAAAAAAAAAAACCCCACTAAAAGAATTATGAGAGTTTCTTGAAGCGGATGCTATCGGACCGCTTAATCCCATGGCTACTTTTGCTGTATAATATTTCCTTTCAACCAAAAAGAAAAAAGAAGCGGCATTATCAATTTCTCAAATATTAGCTATTTAATTTCATAATTTTGACCTCATATCACTATGCAGATGCCTCTGATATTAAACATCACCACAATCATGCCTACAAAACTTTATATACACCACATTCCCAAAATTTTAAATGATTTTACAAGTAATAATGCAAAACATACAACCATGCATCCTTTATCCTACAACAGTACTTGTCTCTTTCTGACATACCAACTTATCCTGCACATGTAGTGAGTGCAATGCTTGGGTTCCATCTTCATATTATTAAAATCAAAAGTAGCTTGTGTTAAAAGTAGCAAGATTAATTCACAAAAAAATGGTGATTAATCTGCATTTTTACTTAAATGTTTCACGACAAATATAATGAGACCGAAGCAAAATACTAATTGCATTTTATCGAATATGACAATAAGTGCTTATACATTATATGTTTGATTATTTTTTTTAAAAAAATTATATTATCATAACCGTGATAAGTAAGGGTGACTAGTTGTAACTATGAGAACAACTTATTGACAAGACTCCCGCGGCATAACTGATTAACTAGACTCCCGCTGCTTCTTCGGTTTGGCCAGTGATGGAGTCCACATGTATAAATTCCCCACAAATTTTGTCAGACCAGCTCAACGAAAAGCTCTCTCTTAACATCGATGCGTATCAAGATGCCATAGCATTCTCCTAGAGAGACACAAACACTGCGAGAGAGGTGCGTTCATTGTGTGTGCTTGGTGTGAGATCGAGAGGAAATATGGCGGAGAACATTCAGAACAGAGGCAGCATCAACCTCGATGAAATCCGGAGGGAGAACGTCGATCTGGTACGTGCATTTCGTCCTTCTTTCTCTTGAATCGGTTTCTGTTTGATAAGGTTTATTTAGTTTGTGACTTTGTGTCGTGATGACTGTCTGCTGATCTGGAATCTGTGCGTGGAGATGTGTAAACACACACTGTACGTGTTTCAGGGTGTACTGCGCGCTAGGTTTTGACTGATCGATTGTTATTATGGTGAAGTTAGGGTTTATATGACGTCCAGACTTAGTCTAGGTGTAAAAGCACTTGTGATTTGTGAAGTAGGCGTAGTCATTGTGATTTTGAGAGATCACTTGTCTGACTAATCTTGCATTGAGGTCGAAGTTTTTGTATCGTGAAATGATGGATTGGATGATGAAATTCCGTTGTTACTTATTGGAAACTGAGTGTCATATGACATGCATGCATGTTGCGAAGTAGTTACATATATTCTGATTTTGGGAGAGAGAATATCTGATCTAGGGCATGGATGAGAAATTTTGTCAAAGGTTTTCCTATGGTGTTTCTTTTGTGATTGTGCTAGCGTTAAAATCAATGTTTTTTAGGAAAAAGTTCAAAGTTAATGTTACATTTGAACATAATTTACTTGCTTTTATGTATGTAAAAAGTGCCACTGTTTGGTGTTGCACTAGTGAATCGCAGAGCAGTTGAGCAAAAAGTAAGTAGCAATCTTCTCAGCGTGGACAAGTAATTTCTTCTTGTGGCGGAAACTTTATAGCATTTTTTATTTTTTTTGGTGATTATTAGCATTTTTTCTGGATATATTGAAGCTTGTCCACCAGTCGCTGCTGGTTTGTTGGATTATATACCTTGAATATCGAGTAGCATGAACCCATTATTTGCTCTATGTCATCTTAATCCTGGTAACTAGAGATTTGAAAGGAAAATGTACAATTCATTGATACTTTGATTGACTTTAACAACAGGCGAGTGGTAAATCTTCTGGTAAGCATTACGTGTATAAGTTTGAGCTTAAGCATCATGTTATCTTCTGTTTGTTTCAGGAGCATATACCGGTTCATGAAGTGTTCGAACAGTTGAAAAGTTCGAAAGCAGGATTGACGACTGAAGAAGGGCAGCAGAGGCTCCAACTTTTTGGTCCAAACAAACTAGAAGAAAAAAAGGCATGTAGTTTTCCTTTTTCTTTCCATTCTGGTTCCCTAACTTGTTTTGCTTCTTAGATGCATTTGAGCAGTATCTGACTCAATGGCAACACTGATCGAAACAGGAAAATAAGTACTTGAAATTCTTGGGTTTTATGTGGAACCCTTTGTCATGGGTTATGGAGGCTGCTGCCATAATAGCCATTATTTTGGCCAATGGACAGGTCTCTCTCTCTCTCTCTCTCTCTCTCTCCCCCCTCCCTCCCTCTCTCCCTCCCCACACACGCAGAGCACAAATATGCCCACAATACTCTGATGTTCGATGTATACATGTAGGGTAAGCCTCCAGATTGGCAAGATTTTGTAGGTATCGTGGCATTGCTTATCATCAACTCCACGATTAGTTTCATAGAGGAAAACAATGCAGGCAATGCTGCAGCAGCACTGATGGCAGGTCTTGCTCCCAAAACCAAGGTACTTCCACAAAATCGACTATGCGAACTAAATATCGGATATAAATACATGATATGTCACGAGTCGGGAGGCAAGGTAGAGAACATTAGATACGTGATGATATGCTGAGTCTTTCCGTCTTTACTGACTAAGGTGTTGAGAGATGGAGGATGGAGTGAGCAGGACGCAGCAATCCTCGTACCTGGAGATGTCATAAGTATCAAGTTGGGGGACATAGTCCCTGCGGATGCTCGTCTTTTGGAGGGGGATCCATTAAAGATAGATCAATCAGCCCTTACTGGCGAGTCCTTGCCTGTAACAAGGAACCCAGGTGATGAAGTATATTCAGGTTCGACTTGCAAACAAGGTGAGATTGAGGCCGTTGTTATCGCCACGGGAGTCCACACCTTCTTCGGGAAGGCTGCTCACCTAGTTGACAGCACCAATCAAGTGGGCCACTTCCAAAAGGTATTACGCTTAACATACTGTTTATGACTCGAAATAGTCACAAGGCAGCACCTCATTTTAATGGAATTAATCAGCCTCTTTAGTTTTCATCGCTTTCTGCCTTTCTTTAACTTGCTTTGGCTGGTTGTGGCTTGGATTAGGTGTTGACGGCCATTGGCAACTTCTGCATATGCTCCATTGCCGTGGGGTGCATAATAGAGATAGTGGTGATGTACCCAATCCAGCACCGCAGGTACAGGGATGGTATTGATAACCTTTTGGTCCTTCTCATTGGAGGCATTCCAATCGCCATGCCGACAGTGTTGTCGGTGACAATGGCTATCGGATCACATCGCTTGTCAGAGCAAGGGGCCATCACCAAGCGTATGACAGCTATTGAAGAAATGGCTGGGATGGATGTCCTCTGTAGTGACAAGACGGGAACTCTCACTCTTAACAAGCTTACAGTAGACAAAACCCTTGTTGAGGTTAGTGATTGAAATTACATGTTACTAGATTCTTTACGCATAGTGAATGCATAAATTAGAGGTGAGGATTATAAAGGTGAACAAAAGAGAAATGATGAACAGTAACTATATGTGTTGATGTGTAGGTGTTTGCAAATAATATGGACAAGGATAGTGTAATTCTACTTGGGGCTAGGGCTTCAAGGGTGGAGAATCAGGATGCCATAGATGCTTGTATAGTTGGAATGCTAGCTGATCCCAAGGAGGTAATGTCTGCGTGTACAGTAATATATATCGAATATTCCCACAGATTAACCAGGTTTGAGTAGGTTGATAGTAGCCGCTTACACTTCCTTTCAGCGCTTTAATTAGCCTTTCAAGCTCGTTCACAGGCTACAAGCCACTTTTGAGTAATTGAGTTTCAATAGTCACGCTCGGCACTAATGGCTTTTGGTTCTGAACATCGCTTTAAGTAGTATGCTGGAGGACCTGCTGTAGAATTGATCAGAACGCATTCCCTTTCCTGTGCAGGCCCGAGCAGGGATTACTGAGGTGCATTTCATGCCCTTTAACCCAGTTGACAAGCGCACAGCCATAACATACGTTGACACTGATGACAATTGGCATCGTGTTAGCAAAGGTGCACCAGAACAGGTACAGTCTATCATCACAAAATAGCGAATGAATTCAATTTTCAACTGTGCTTTGCAGTTCGTTGATGTGCTTATATACCAATGATCCAATTTGGCAGATAATTGATCTCTGCAATCTTAGGGAAGATGTGACGAAGAGAGTCCATGACATCATTGACAGGTTTGCTGAACGTGGTCTTCGCTCTCTTGCTGTTGCTCAACAGGTTGGTTTGTTGTTTTTTTTGTGGCAGAAGAACTTGATCAGTAGGATTTTGGGCAAAGAAGTGAACCTAATCTGGCCATATTCTTCCCGATTGCAGACAGTACCAGAAAAGAGCAAGGAGGGTGCAGGAGGGCCATGGATTTTTGTTGGTCTCTTACCTCTTTTCGATCCACCAAGGCATGACAGTGGAGAAACCATTAAAAGGGCCCTCAACCTTGGTGTCAATGTCAAGATGATTACAGGTGATCAGCTAGCCATTGGGAAAGAGACTGGTCGCAGGCTTGGTATGGGAACCAACATGTATCCTTCTTCCTCGCTACTTGGCCAGCACAGGGACGAAACTACTGCCAATATCCCTGTAGAGGAGCTCATTGAGAAGGCTGATGGCTTTGCTGGTGTCTTCCCTGGTAAGCAGAGCCCAGTCTATCTAACATAGCATGATACATATGTGGAGTCTACTAGTGGGAGTAAAGTTTCATTTAGTTTTAGAAACTTTGGATGAACTTGAATAGGGGAAGGATCTATTGAACATAATTTGAAACATGGTGAAAAGGTTTGCACTGACACTTGGATTGGAATGCAGAGCACAAGTATGAGATTGTGAAAAAGCTGCAAGAGAGGAATCACATATGTGGGATGACGGGAGATGGTGTGAATGATGCCCCAGCTTTAAAGAAGGCAGACATTGGAATTGCGGTGGCTGATGCAACTGATGCAGCCCGAGGCGCATCTGACATTGTCCTGACAGAGCCGGGACTAAGTGTGATTGTGAGTGCTGTCTTGACAAGCAGAGCCATTTTTCAGAGAATGAAGAATTACACCATTTATGCAGTTTCCATCACAATCCGTATCGTCCTGGGTTTCTTGCTCATTGCGCTTATCTGGAAGTTTGACTTCTCACCTTTTATGGTTCTGATCATTGCCATTCTCAATGATGGAACCATCATGACCATTTCCAAAGATAAGGTGAAGCCATCCCCCATGCCTGACTCCTGGAAGCTGAAGGAGATTTTCATCACCGGGATTGTTCTCGGCACCTACCTAGCAGTCATGACTGTTATTTTCTTCTGGGCTGCTAATGAGTCCAACTTCTTCTCTGTAAGAAAAATGCCGTTATTTTCTTCCTTACTTCTGCTGCCTACTGCCCGTCCCTGTTTGCACAAGTTTTGACGTACTAAATTATGATTCTGGCAGGAAAAATTTGGTGTAAGATCAATCAGACACAATACGGATGAGCTAACAGCAGCTTTGTATCTCCAAGTCAGTATTGTGAGTCAGGCTCTCATCTTTGTAACTCGGTCCAGGAGCTGGTCCTTCATAGAACGTCCTGGTCTTCTGCTTTTGGCCGCCTTTGTAATAGCACAGCTGGTGAGTTGTACGAAGTCACAATGCAAATTGCCCATATTGTTCTCTGGTCCTGTTATGTGTGTTGAAAATGACATTATTTTGTTAAGGTGGCTACCCTCATTGCTGTCTATGCAAACTGGGGCTTCGCGAGGATTCATGGTATCGGTTGGGGATGGGCGGGTGTAATCTGGCTATACAGCATCATCTTCTACATCCCTCTAGATATATTCAAGTTCATTGTCCGATATGCGTTAAGTGGCAAGGCCTGGGATAATCTTCTCCAGAATAAGGTAGCTGATCTGCCCCTCTGTACTGCTTCCATGGCATGATCACGTTTCTGTACACCATTTGGAGTTATCTCTATTCTCACTGCGATTTATGCAGACTGCTTTTACAAGCAAAAATGACTATGGCCGGGGAGAGAGGGAGGCGCAGTGGGCTTTGGCTCAACGTACTCTCCATGGCCTCCAACCTCCAGATACCTCGGAGCTATTCAGCAATAATAAAAACTACAGGGAGCTGTCTGAAATCGCTGAACAGGCCAAGAGACGTGCTGAAGTTGCTAGGTAATAGTCATGAACCGTGTAGTTGGTATTACTGAACTTAATCATAGCAAGTGCTGATCATTCTGTTTCTTTGTGGACTAGGCTAAGGGAGCTTAACACGCTGAAGGGCCACGTTGAATCGGTGGTGAAACTCAAGGGTCTTGACATCGAGACCATTCAACAGCACTACACGGTTTAAGAGAGCACCAAGGCAGCGGAGCCTAGTTGGGATTCTGCAGAGGATTTTGTTAGGCAGTAGAATTTAGATGATGTTGTTACTTGCTGGTGATAGCTAAGCAATCGTGATCTCATACTTGCTTCTGATCTACGTTGTAAGCCAGTACGCCAACTCTAGTGTGTTATGGATGTGTAAAGTTTAACCACCAAAGAGGCTTTTTTGTCCTCCTACGATCCTATCTTTTGCTACAATGTATTTATGTGCCAATCAGGAAAGTATCAAAGATATGAATGTGACTTCCTGTCATTTTGGTTGTAGTTTGAGTGAGAAAGAATTAACTCACTTTGTTGGGTTACTTCTAGTCATAGTAGTGTCGCACCTTAATTAATTAAACATAAATTATCTGCGAATGGCTGCCACTCGTTACGAGGAATGGAAATGCTGAGGTCAAAGATGCTGGAAACCTGAACGACAGTTTTGCAAAAGCAGTCGAGAGAGAGAGAGAGAGAGTCATTTGTTACCTCTTGCTAAATTCGGACAACTTACATGTTGCCATTCAAAGCTGTTTAAATCACAAGCTCGCGCGATTCTATGGAATTTACAGAAATGACCACATTAGGAAAAACAAAAGGTGATGAAGTTTCTGCGTTATCTTACTTCAAGGTACCATCAAGGGCCCCTGAACATGTTTCCAAAAACATGAAATCAAATAATTATATGTCTTCGCTGGGCACGACGGGGGTATGCCCCCATCAAATTCATCGGTAAGAAACCCTACATTATTACTTCCATAAATATGTAAGACATGAGATGAATTCATTAAACATGGATGAACAGGCAAAGACCCAAAGTTAGAAACTTAATTCAAAACTAATCCAAGTTATCAAGGAAATTGGATTCTAGCAGACCCTTTTTAGCAGCTTATTGATGATTAATTATTGCCCCGCCTTAATCCTCTCTCTCTCTAGTAAGCGAGGCAACGAACTTATGCTCCTTTAAATGTATCTTACTTCCCTTGAACGAACATGGTCTAACAACAGGATGGGTTCTCCCCACTGCTGCCTCCTACTCGTCTTTCTTTTGGCACCGGTCATCCTGTTCAATCTTGTCCGTCCTTCAGTCAAGGATGAAGCTACCCAAGCACTGATAAAGAAGCTCTGTCACCAAACTGCGGATTATGCATATTGCAGCGATGTATTCAACCAACACTTGCCTAGCCCAACCACAGATGTTGTTGGTCTCACTCAAGTAGCAGTTTCCCAGTCTCTACTACATGCTAGCAACACAAGCATTCTGATACACAAACTGATGGGAGCTGAAACTGAAGAAACAAAGAGGGACATATACAAAATTTGTCAAGAAGGTTATAGCGTAGTGATGGATCTGTTTGTGCAGGCTGATCTATCACTTGCTAAAAGGGATTATAAGGATATGGTTGATGGTGTATCCAAGTCGCAAAGACCAGTTAACGACTGTGGAAGTAAAGCACAGATTGATGGACAGGCAGGACAGCTGAGCGAGATGAACAGGCAAATGGGAGTGCTAGTTAACATGGCTCTGGTCACTGGACATCTTCTAGTGACTAATTGAATAAGTTGTATCTATCCATACAAAAGACATCGATGGGTCATCTTCTTCATCTTGTTCTTCTTTGTTACCTTGACCTAATTTCTAGTGTCACTCATGGTAGTAAGTCCTAGTGGAGTAAAAAGTGAAGTACGACATTTCAGTGGATGGAACTTCTTTCTCAGAATTATGCTGCCCCCGTTGCTTTTCAGGACTTTGTGCTGAAACTGTACACGACTTTCTCATGGGGAATGACGTGGTAAGGAAGGACTACTTTGAATCAACAACAATAAGCAACATCATTCTAATGTACTGGAATTCCACTTAGATATTAGGGTCTACCCTTTAAGCTACCAAACCAACCGCTCAAATGAAACAAAAACTCTGTTTTACTCTGATATTGTTGAAGAGACTAAAAACTCTTCACTACATGGTGTTAATGATGCAGTACTTCACCTCTCACAAAGCGGCTGGGGCATGGATCACGTAGAAATTGTAGTGCATGGTTTCAGCCATACAAACCAGTGTTATTGAATATGAAAGGAACTTACTATCGCAATAGTCAGGGCTCCATATGTTTCCTTCTCGGGCTTACTTCGTCCTACATACTAATATTCATATTTCCTTCTCTCTCCTTCCAAAAAATTGCGAGAAGATTCAATAACAAGGCTTACCTGCTCTCCACGGCTTCAGTTAATATTCGTTATGGATATCTGTGCTGTTGTAATATATAGGTACCACATCTCCTATTGTCAAGCTCGTCAGTTGACCATCTTCAATATCTCAAGTTGTCTACCGGTGCTCTAATTATAACCTAATTGCTTTAAATACCATAATGCCCCTTCTGCTGCATCCTCAGCTGCTGTTTTCTTCTTGACCTGAGGGTTGCCAACACACACCACCGTAGTTGAGGCTTCCTTTATCTCAACAATAACCTTGAAGGTGAACCTGTATCATTCGTGGGGTTGCTATTATCGATATGACATAAGTTGGAAGTCAGAAAGTAATATGTAAATCTTTGGTACTAACTATACACTGATGACCAGGCTTTCTTAAACTAGCTACTGAATCTAACTAGTTACACTAATACTGATCGGGTTCTTTCTTTCCAGTGCTCTGCTTCATTTATGGTGCCATTTGTTTCAAGAATATTCATGTTTACGTAAAGGAGTGATAACTAACAATGCATTTTTCTCCATTTCAAACATGCCGTCAAGCATCATTGTATCGAATTCCTTTTTTCCAAACTTTCAACTTCTAGTTTCCACAGAAGGCAGTAAACAAAATCTACTCCTGGATTGTATGTAAGAAAAAATAGAAACAATAGGCCATGTTTTGTTGAGAACTTGTGTTGGATGAGTTCCTAGAAGTCATAGCTGTTTCTGAGTCTGTGAAAAGGTTAAAGAAGAGCCCGGACTTGTCTTTCAGGCGGTAGATTTTCTGGACTTACAATTTCTGGTGGCTTGGCCCTTCTTCATTGCAACATTCATACATAGGTGCAGTCCAATGATTTGCAGCACAAATATCATGCAAACGTGATTTCGCAGCTCCCATCTTTCGAGCACCTAGTTCCATGTAGCGAAGTACAGCACAGAAAGGTTATGATTTTTTTTTTAAAGTGCAAAGAAAGGTATAAGACTCAAAATCAATCACACAAGAAGTTTTTAGTTCAGTGAAGTACGAAAGAAGGTGACGGTTAGTAGTCTGGTTGGGGTAAAAGAAAGGCTCTCAAATAGGACTAGCACATTGTACTCAACTTAAGCAAGTTGCTATGTCGATTAAAATGATGAAGCAAATATTCAATAAATGTCGCTCAGTGTATATATATATATATATAAAGCTGAAACTTTCACTTAGAATTGCGACACATAGGATTTTTAGGACTCTATCTTTGCGACAAGTAGAACTTTTTAAGAACCTTCTCCTTCTACCACGTAAGCTTCAACTTTGCATGTGATAGTCCCCTAACTTAAGTGGTCTCT
Organism: Escallonia herrerae; assembly: GCA_033070095.1. NCBI lineage: Eukaryota > Viridiplantae > Streptophyta > Magnoliopsida > Escalloniales > Escalloniaceae > Escallonia > Escallonia herrerae. The sequence continues at coordinate 314,683 of JAVXUP010000742.1, forward strand.
ATATATTTAGAGTCCAAGTCTTTTGAATTAGATATATAAATAAAATTCAAGAGTCCTATTTGTTTTGGTATTCTTTTCCTTTTCTACTCAATTTAACTCTTGACTATATTTTATTATTAAAAAATTCGTAAGTATATTTTATGCAATATTTTTAAACTTTATAAAATAAAGAAACAAAGTATACACCTTCTAAAACGCTACTTAATCAATATACTTATACATTAGGCCTTAATTTTGATAATTAAAACCTCAAAAATATTTTAAAATAACAATATAAAATGCGAAAATCATACCCTATTTACTAATTCTTTAGTATGATCATTGGCCCGACTTTTATAAATCTTATAAAATTAACAAAATCAAATCTACTTCTTTTAAAGCTCTACATAATCAAACAGGGGCTTCAATTTGGACTATTAACTTCTTAAAAATACTTAAAACAAATAAAATAAAATCTTGCAATTGTAAACAACAAAAATCATGTATGAAATTAATGATTAATATTTTTAAATTAAAAGGTAAGCTTTTCTTAGCGTATATTTTCCTTTTTACCTCTTTTAGTTATGCAAAAAATCATCCTATTTGTTTTAGTATTTTTTTTCCTTTTTAAATAAATCGTATTTCTCCATAAGATTTATATTGTAACTTTCATCTTTTGCACCAATCTTCTTAAAATCTAACATGTTACACACAACATGGACAAAATATTCAGAACCAATTATATTGGATCTCCAAGAAAATTAAAATCGATTAAAAAATAATTTGTGATAACCTGAGAGTTTGTAAAATAAAAGAGACGAAAAGATAAATTAGTTATAAGAATCATTTTCCCTTCATAAACAACTACAAAAAGGGAGAAGCCTGGGTGGCCCCAGGGTGGTAATGTTTAACCGAAATGTCAGTGCTAGATGTGAGAGTGTGAGGGTGGTAATACATGCAATTATGCGAGTGATAAGCCATGCTAGTTACAATAATAATAATTATTGTGGTAGAATTAGAGTGTTGGTAGTGAGATTTAGGTTATATAGTGACAACGTGTGGTTGTACCGGTGTTGGTGTGTAGTATGCTGATCCTTGTGGTGATTATAGTATATGATGGCAGTATGTGCAAGAGGTGATGGTTGTTGTTAAAGTTGTTATAATGGTAGCACTAAGGTGTTTCGAAGTAATATTAATGTACATTACAGTACTGATTGATAAGTTATGATCTAAATATGGATTGAATAAGTGATGAACCTAAAAAAGCTGAGGATAGAAGCATGAAAGTGTACTGACGAGCAAAAGTTACGGTTATGGTGAAGGTAATTGCAGTTGTAGTGGCAATGATAGCACTAAAGTATTTGGAGGTAGTGTTAGTGTAGTATTCGTTGAAGGGTTATGCTGAGAATCTTAAGCAGACAAGAGATGAACTTAAATAAAAACATAATGATTTTAGGTTATACATAAACTATATCCATGCTAGAAGCAGTAAATTTTTCTTCCCAAAAATGATTACTTTTATCTTCTGATTTTAATTTTGAACCTACATTTTGAATCCTTAAAGTTTCGTTAGTTAGGCAAGACGATGTTTTTATGCTTAACCACTTTCTAGCCCCGGGCTACGCTAATCTAATATTCCAATGGTATTTTCATTAAATCATGTTAGCAAAACTTTAATAAGTTATGTATAGATAGAAAACACTTTTAATGCTATTTTTTCTTTTCATTATGCACGGGACAAAAAACACACACAGAATTTCTCACGAAGAAAGAAGATGAGTGAATTTGACATTTATACTTATAGGAAGATTGAGGTTCATATACACCACCAGTAATAAGTTATAACACTCTTTACTAGATTAAACTCTCAAAAGATTGGAAGTGAGAGTACAAATAACTGACTTTTTTTTTTAATCATATTGGTTCTGGATATATCATTAATACATGCTAGCGATTATATCTACAATGCTCTAAATATTAAACTAAAAAGTTTAAATCTAGTTAAATAGTAATACGAAATTGTCACCATATGTTACCGCGTCCTAAGTCTATTAGACAGGTTTCTTTGAATTATAATGTTCACATCTTATATGTGAGTAAAAACTGATCATATTAAATCATGCATTCTAAGGTATTCTTTTATAATGTTAATTTTTTTAAAAGTTCTATTTAAAGACAATCTTCTATATAATAAATTTCTTGCCAGCAATTCAAATAATAATAGTTATAAACGATCTATAAAAACACATTTTAAAAAATATTTTGAGAAATTTAGGAAAATTAACAGTTGTAAAGTATCTATAAAAATATATATTAGACAATATTTGAGAAATTAGAGAACGCCCCGTGCGTTGCGCGGGTCCATTAGCTAGTGTAAATAAAAAGTCAATTTGAACTTTTGCACAAATTCTCGAAGCTGGTGGCAAATATACGTGCAACTTATGAAACAACAAAGAGGTTACGTCCAAACAATTCGAAGTAGAGGTGGCAACATATTATTAGCTCGAAAATAGATATGAGAAATTATAGATTAACCATGATAAGGAAAAGAAAACATCTAAAATCTAACAACGATCACCATTTCACTACGACAGGGCTTTACCAATATATAAATTTCATATGCTAAAAAAATACTCCGGTACAGCGGTCACAAGGCAAGAATCTTGTAGTAATCACTCTATGTCTAACCAATAGTCAAGCAACCTTTTAGTAAAAAGGAGACGACACAGAAAACTCTTCAAATAAACATATTTGGAGAAACAGTAACATGAAATTTGGTAATGTACACTTATGCTTTCTTTTGTACTTTAGGTCAGCAAAATTATCAAGAAAGCAAGAAAAGCATACTTTATAGAAAGTATGGGGCCGTAACTTGAAGAAATGTCGACAAGTATGGGGCCAAAGTACCCAGGTCCAGGTCCATCACTTGAAGAACTGCCAATGCTAGAAAGTTTCTAGCATTGGCAATAACCAATATGAAGTAAAAGTAGAAAGAGGCAGCTCAGTGCACAGACCCCCAATCTGGAAAGAATCAAATGTACAAAACTTTATATTAAAATTGCATTTTGAACCTTAAACCCACTATATTAAGTAAGTGGGTTTATTTGATGCCTAGCAAGCTGAAATGATAGTTTTAGGCTATAAGTGTCCAAGTTCGGATCCGTCTAATTATCAAAACCCAAGACACGGGGACATGGAAAAGTATTTTTATCTTTTACTATTTTTCAGTTACTCCATAGGTAACATGGTGTTTTATGTGACGTATATTATTGTGGTTGAAATCGTATCTCATCTCAAAGCAATAACGAATTAAAGAAACACTTTAAGATACTGTTCTTAGTGGCATATCCTATGAGATGTTTTGGCCATATATCACATATCCATGTCCAAGAGTCGAGTGCCTAATAGGGGCACTCCACGCCATTTTTAAGAGTCCATTTAAAATAGGTTTTAGGCACAATCCTAGCATTCACGGTCAATTATAATCTAGCAGTTCTTAACCTAGTTGAATGTCTTATATTTTGGCCAACAAATATGCTAAGGCAATTTCCCTCGGTGCCAATGCAAGATAAAACTGCTAATGCAATTAAGTACAAAACTATTGGCCCTAACACTACTGAAATTGCAATTAGTATTACGTGTATAAAACTATTTGCCCTGACAGTATGAAGAAAGCTCTAGCCACATATATGAGTATGTAACTATGTTCAGGTGCTGAGGTGCACGTGTGGAGGTGCACACATGGATTTGTATTAGTCCCAGATCCAGTAAGTGTGGAAGTATGTTAGGCATATATGGTTGGATGGCACCAAGTCCTATTGGCTTGAGTTTTTGTGTCAAGTTGGGGTCATCTAGTGTATAATATTGGCCTCTAAGGTAGACGCTATTTGAGCTCCACTTTAAACATTTGAGCTCTACTAGTGTTGCTAAAGTATTGATATAGAGACACTTCAGAGATCTTTACCAACAAAAGCGGAATTCAAATGGCTAAATGTGGAGTTCATATATAAATTTCCTATTTTTTTTGGCACACACGACTTCAACCAAATGCTACTCTATACAAAAACTTGTCCTTCACATCAAACAACTATAAAAAATAAACCAAATGTAATCAAATGCCATTCATTAAATAACATCCACAGACTAATTCCGATACATAGTGGCGTTTTACCAAATATTATAGCTTTTAACAACTCAATCAAGGGACATTGCTAAGGTAACAACTAGTTTGTTTACTAATCAGGGATGTTATCCTTAATGGGAAGCTTAATTGAGCGAGACCAATACATGCATAACAGAAAACAAACACCAAATCCTACAAAGATCGAAGGAAGCACGCAAATTTCCATGAAATTTAGGGACGGGCTACGGCCCCCGCAAGCCCCTCTGGCCGTCCGACTTCTAATCGCACTGTTTTCTCCTAACACACCAAACTTTGACAGTCCAGTCACTCGCATGCTCGGTCGTATACTGGTTTTGCAAAAAAAGAAAAAAAAAATGCCAATATGCAGAAATTTCCAAATCATACGGTGGCATGATTGTACTATGTGCACAAGTGATGATGGTACTATTCAGCATCTATTCTTAACTAAATATGTCAAACTTCGACAGTCGAGCGACTTACATGCCGTATCCTCACTGATGGCAATGTGGGTTCTCTTGGGTTCTGTTTGGTAGACGGCATCAGCATCAGGTGAAGCACCTTTTTTCCTGGATTTGTCTATTCGGGTGTGACTCGGACCGCCCGGCTCAGCTCCTTCGGTTGACTCGCCCATGTCCATATCCATCTCCATCAGCTTGATTCCTTCACCTGAATCGCAACAGAGAGTAGTTGCACCACATTTATTTATTGTATGCCTATAACACTTGTCATGAATGTAAGCTGTATCAAAGAAGTGGGTGACGTGGGAAAAGGGAAGAGATATTTACAATAGGATCACACTAGAAGAAACTTCTTTTATTCAATGACAATGACGATGACGATGATATCTTAATTCACTTATTTTGTTTGTCGTTAAAAATTTAATATTCGTTACCAAAGTATATATAAATAGTGACAAAAAATTTGTGAAAAATTATACAAAAAGGTGAGAATACATTTACATATGTATATTTACATACGTTTTCTTAAAGATGAACCGATATCGATAACAGTTTAATTTTTCTTTAAAAGGATGTTATTTATATGGTTGCTATCATCAAACGAATCAATAGTTCCTCAAGATTTTGATTATTTCAGGTAAGACTTAAAATTGAGGCCGGATTAACTGTTTATATTTTTGATGTAAATTTATGTAAATTTATATTTGATGTACGATTAGAGGTACTAATTATTCGAGTCCACCCAAAGTATCCAAAAATCAAAATAGTTTGGTTTTCTATCTTGGAAATTTCTAATTTGGTTCAACCCAAAGTATGGAATACTAGGACCTCCTCGTATACCATTTTTCAATTTTTTTTCTTATGAGGATTAAAAATATTTATTTTGTTGTTCTCTTTTATCATTTTTTATTTTGTTTAGGAAGAATATCTCCCAAACAGTGAGAAAATGTGTTTTCATCTTTTTCTGATGATTTACTACCAAATGTCAGGAAAGAAGTCTTCAGGAAGCCACTATTTACCCATCCTTAATCCTTAATTAATGTCAAGTCACCATACCCTAACTCATCTTCTGTCTCTCTTCCTTTCTCACATCAAAACACGACGACCCTGACACGTGGCCAGTTGTGATACTTTAGAAATATAAAAGTAAGGTTAGCATGATAAATGTCCGCATGAGTAGTAAGGACAAGATGAAAAAGATAAATTAAATATTTTTAAAAATATTAAACGTGGAGAATTTAGTCCCGAAAAGTGATTTAAAATGAAGATGAAAATGACATAAGCATACAAAGCACTTAAGATGTACTTAGAAAATTGGTAGTCGAAAAGCTAAAAGAACACGTAACGAAATGGTATACGAACAGAACCGCGGTTTCAAAACATTCTGAATATGAGTACTTACCAAATTGACTTGATCATGTTTGGACGTATATAAGTACGAACCCTAGTCAATTAGGCTATATGTACTTATATATTTTGTTAGTAAGAATTAAAACCTTATGTAGAAGATCAAAACTGAGTACTCTTAAAGGGAACTCAAATTTGAAGTTAAATTTCTACAAAATGTTGGTTTTAATCGAAGAACCTGAAGCAACCAAATTTTTCTGTCTATGGACCTCCTATGTAAACTTTTTATGTTAAGAGTTTCCTATTGTTGATCACTTCTACTATTGCAATGCCTTTGCATAAGAAAAGTACTGCTAGCAATTGATAGCATAACAGACAATTGCTAGGCTGAAGACATGCTTATGCTGTAATTCAGTCCTCCCATAATGTAGGTCCAGGTTTTACTTTTACCATCCGACGCTGCAATTGGTCTTTTTGTTAGTCGGATCAAGATTCTCACTTCTGATCACCTTCTTTACCCGATCTCACATTTCATGTCAGGGCGACCTTACAATTTCTCTCAGCGGCTAGAATAAGAGGCGAGTTTGCTTCTTACTACTCTATTGGCATATCTTCCTATCAACGTGCTTTAGATTGGACATTAGACTTTAACGCGGCCGATATCTACCATTCAGACACCATTCCGGTACATAACAATTAGCACAGCCTATTGCGGACGAAAATGGTTTTGCACTAACCTTTGTTATGAGCCATCTCTAGTTTAATCTGTGTATGGACCTGTTACGTAAGCTTTTTGTTCTAAGACTTCCCCATTGAAGGTCACCTTTCTCATTGTAAAGCCACTACACAAGAACTCTGATTTTGGCATAGGTGAACTTGTTGTTAGACTTCATATATAGAAGGCTCTCTGGTTCAGATCCTATTTCAATGCCTGTCGAACAACTGAGAGCCATAGCAGACATTTGAACATCTCACTTCTGACTCCTTTAAAGTACAATCATTATTCAGAAACCTTTTGCTTCCTGACCTTAACAGTCCTAACCATGGTGTATTCCCTTCAGCTGGTTGCACCGGTTTCATTCTCAATCACAAGAGTGAAAAACTCTGCCCTAGTATATCACATTGTTGGTAGGCTTTAGATTCTTCATCGATAAGACTGGTTTAACTTTTCAGAGTCAAAAGTAAGGTTCACCGCGCTCTTAAGAGAGTAATGCTCGGTGCACTATATAAGGTCATGTGTACGTGTCTAATAGTGGCGCTTTGCGCATAAATAGCAAAGGTGTGAGGTCTGTTATCTGTAGCAGCAGGCCTCCTCGGGGCACCATCAGCAAGGTACCAAACAAGTTCACTATTTGTGTCAACGTACCTAGTAATAGCCCAGTTCTTGGCATCGTCAAGTAAAGGTTTCCGTTGGTTAGGACTGGTTGTCTTCATGAGCTTGAGTGCAGAACCTTTTTTAAGGGTATATTAGTTATCACCCTAAAGTCCGTTTGGACAATCCGTTATATATCTCTAGTGTACAAGTTTCCCAGAGAAAAGGATATAAATAAATTTTTTTACACTGATATACTGAAAACCTATGCTGAAACTGCGATCTATTACCTGCTGCTCTTCATCATTCAGAACTACTCAATTTTTAGTTTCTACTTTGAACAACGCTCTGAAGTTTATGGCAGTTCTGAAAGCAGATTCTTCACTTGTTTGCAAATGAGAGTCTATTATTAGGGCGTCGAGAACAATTGTAGTTATTCAAGATCATGTGATTATTCATTTTTGCCTACGAAACATCCAGCTTCTGGACCAATGCCAAAGAGGAAGCATGGCTATCATTTTCCATTGTCTCCTATGTGTTTGTTGCATTTCCTACTAAGTTATACCGGTATACTTGATTTTTTCCCAGCAGTTTTTCCAATTGTGAGCAAGAAACTTGTCGTCGCTGTTGAAGAATGTCACTTTGTCTATAATAAACAAGAGTAATATGATTGAATAAATCTTTTTGGCTTACACACACTTGCAATAAATTTGTGATTCATACAATATGCATGATTACTTTTATTTGCAAGTAAGTTATTAAGTAGCACTTCCCAAGAGGGCTTCATTCTTCATTGATGCTCTCTAAATTTGGTTGCCAATTATCAAGAGAAGTAAGTGTTCTCTTGGGAGACCCTCCTTTTCTGGTAACATCCTTGGCCCTCTTACTGGTAAGTGCCTTTGTCTCTGAAGAGCCATAGCTGCTTTCCTTGCTCAAGTCCTCACTCCTGGCTTTGTTCTTTATCCCTCTAACCAGGTTTACAAAACAATTCTCCTCCAAAGGCTTCCCATCATTACGATCAGTTATTTCAACCACTTTGTCTGATGATCCCAGGCAAGTGGAAGATCGGTTTGGTTTATTCTTATTTGTAAACAAACAGCAAGTACTGACCATGGCATCGCATTCTGCCCCAGCTTTGAAACTTGGACTACTTTCACTTAATCGAACCCGAGAAGGATGATACTTCAAAGAGAGCTGCTGAAGCTTTCTGATGGTGGTTATTGGCACAACATAGAACTTCTGGCCAGGCATTAGCGTGGTGTCTGGTTCAACTATAGCCCATGGCTGCTGAAACACATTTGGATGGGTAACAACACATCTGGGGTTTCGATGTATTATCTCAGCTGCAAGAATAGGCCTATCATGGAGCTCGGCGTGGCCACCAGGATGAACAATTTTGACAACCTTCTGTTTTGTGCTGTTAGTGTAGAGCCAGCTTGAAATGCCCATAGTTTTCTCTCACGAACTGAGAGACAAAAGAGAGGTTCTAGTTTTAAGTATCCGTAATTTTCTTGTGGTGGCTGAGAATATTCATGGCAGGCTGTGCACTTGCGAAGACAAAGTGGACACTTATATTCTAGTTTAGGACTTGTTTTCTTGAACCATTGGTAATACCGTGGCAACTATGTCACAATCGGGGGGTTCAAGATGTAGGCTTTGAATCCCGATGAGAGCTACTTGTCATATTTGTTCTGACTGGCATCTTCCTAAATTTGGCTGTACAGGCATATATGTGCTTTCTTGTGAGCATGCTCGTGCTTTGGCACTTGTAGAATGGATAATTAATCAAGAAAAATGAATCTGTCATCGTAGTTGTTTCATGCTGGTGTACATGGATCGAAGCATAGACGACTTGTGGATCCGAGAGGCATCATTTGTGTGTTTTTGCTCAACATCCGTGAGATCGAGTACCTATTGTATTTTAGATGCCCTTGACAAATATCCCGCAGTGAGAATGGGCATGGCAAGAAAACCAAGAGGAAGGCATCAAGATTTCGTGAACAGATTATTCGTATGACCACTGCTATGTACTATCTAGTACTAGAAAGTAAACCCATTTCAGCAAAAAATTAATGTTGTAGTATATGCTTTCCCCTGATTTTTGTCCATGTAACTACTTTAAAAGATCTACCGTATTTATTTTCCATGATGTTTTCATCCTTGTAGTGAGTCGCGATCTTGGACCTGTTGATGGTCAAGAGAAGATGAATTGGTGCCCCCCTAGATTCTACCGAACACTATCGATAACGGCTAAATTTATGTGTGGAATTATGTGTTTGTACTCGAAGATCTCAAGGGTCTTTCGTAACATGAGAAGAAGGAAGTTGAACTTTTTAGTACATGGAGCTCAATGCATGGAGACACGTACCTCGTCCATGTATGGTTGTCTCATGCCATAATGCCATTTCCTAGATTAATAGTACAAACAACATGCTAAAATTCATATTTCAACGATAGGTTTCCGTTTAGATGGCGGAACTGCCATATTTACTTTCCCAGCTGCCATAGCTTTCCTCATTTGAAGGAAAGACTGCCATTTGTAGAATGTGTCTGAGTGTCTCTTTCTCCAGAAACTTATCCTGCAAACAAGCATCAAATATATGCCACTTTGCCTCCTAATCAGTCCTGACATCGGAAATTGCTAGTCTTATATAGTCTTCTCTGGACTAGCACTGCTTGATTTAACGCTTGAACGATCCCAAGTACCCTTAGATTAAGCCTAAACACATCCCATTACCCGGCGGGTATCGTGATCTCGTTGACAGACCAACAAAAAAGGAAGAAAAATTGTCTGCTGGAAAGGGGTTTTTCGCAAAGCTCGGCATTCTGTCAATTTTATCCTTCTTAATGAGCCATGAAGTGGAATCCTGTAACAAACAATAACCTTCCTCAATGCTGTCTTGTGTTCATGAATTTGCAATCAATAATGCCACCCTATTCTCATCTACTTTGGAGGATAATAATATATATCCGGAACATTAATTCTTGTGAAAATCCTGTAACCTTGTCCAGATTATGTCCCCAGCACATTTCGGTGTTCAGCATTAATGGCACTGTGGAGAGCCTTCGTGGGTCATTGGAGCCCTCTGCACTCTCTCTCTCTCAAACAAACACACACACACACACACGGACGCACAAGAGTTCCGAAAGTAACTAGTAATTGAATGGTGCATTGTCATTTAACTTGGCAGTTTATGGTTACGGGTCACAAGATGCTTGCATATCAAGGAGTCTTGTATGTGATTAACACCATTGAAAGCCCTGTCCCGTTTCCAACAACAAAGAGGTCTTGTCACTTTTGAATTCTTTGATCTCAAGTCGTGTCGACGAGACTACGTACCCACTCTTGTAATCCTAGCATCTGGTTTTGCCTCGGTTCCCTTATTTGGTACTTATGGCATATGGATGGGGTGCCCGCGTTTTATGAATGAAGAGGCTGAGTTTAGATCAAGATTGAGCTAAGTGATGCCCATAATTACTAACGATTTTATTACAGCCTACGACTCTTATTAGTTCAAAAGATCTTTTGGTGAATATGTAGTATGACTTTGTGACTGAAAGAAAGATCGGGTTCGAGGCACGTTGTAAAATGATCTCCTTAAGTTTATATTTGCCCCTACCAAAGAAAACGGTGTGCAGCGGGTTGTCGACAAATATCTTCCAAGATACAACGAAACGCTTTAGAAAATAGCGTTTGCACACATGATTTTCACTCCACAGATGTGTATGGAATTCTGGATAATGGGTTTTACAAGTAAAAAAGTCTACAGAAATTTCTTACTGTAAAAGATCTGCAGAAAAGAAATAAAAATGAAGAGAGTAGAGGCTAATTGCTAGATCCGAAAATCTGACCATTGTGCTCTATTTATAAAGCACTAGTGGTTGCTAATCAATAGTCACACCCTTTCATCATGCACCCAAGCGACCTGGACCGTTGGATCAGAAACCGTTAAGATTAACTGTCCAGATCTGGACTGATAACTAACAAGCTCCCAACAGTTGGGTCTGGCCTGAACTGGAACCACCCAACTGCCAAACAGGCGCAACCGTTCGGGCATAACCCAAACCAGTGCAAGTGTAACCACTCAGCTGCTAACGGTCAAATCCGACCCGATCCGTTGCATCGACGGCCTAGTTTTCGTGACGAAAACTTAAAGGCGTCTAATTGCGTCTCGCACGTGCAAAGTGCGCTATCAAAGCGCCACATTGCGCCTCACAGCCCACTGCCACGCACGTGCGTGCGAGCGATTGTTCCTCGTATGATATTTTGCACCATACTCGGTGCACATGCATATACCTTAACATATCACATAAGTATCAAAGTAAGTGAAGTTCTTTATTATATACTCACTTACTTTTTCAATTCTCTTCTACGTGAGATTCCTCTCTCTTTGCCTCTTCACATTCCTTTCATCATTTTAATAAAGAAAATTAATCAAACTCGACACTATATTTTGGAAAACACTAACAAGATCTTTGCATAATGTTACTGATCATTCATTATTGGCTTGAGATACGGGCAGGGAACGCCCATTTAGCTGGTATTCGAGTCTCGTGTTCACGATGACATTTGATCCTTCAGACTTGTCTATGGCTACTTCACTTCAAACTGGTTAATTGTGAAGATATGCAGATGACAATTCCAGAAAGCAATGGAAAACTAAGAACTTTTCTACTTTAATTTACAATGGTATAGGCGAAACCAAAAATTTTCTTTCAGGAACAAGTTTTTCCTGCCACTGAACTCTACAAGAAAGCAGACAGTTGAGGAGTCAGTGACCAGAAAGTGGCTCGGTGCGGGCGGGGAGCAGAGGGTGTGCAACTTTCAGTGATCCCCCAAGCTCGGTAGGCACGAGTGGGATGAAGGAATGCAATACGTCTGTTATCAAAGGTCTGTAGCTTGGTTCTGGTTGTACACATAGCACGGCCACGGCAGCAACCTACAAAAGAGAGCATGTTCAAATTCGATTTAGGGACTACAATGGAATTGATAGAACTCGTGGATAGCCCTAATAATAAAGTTTACTGAACAAACTTGGTATAAGTGCTTTAAATCCATTGCATCTCTGATCACAGGATCCACAATGGTTGGAAGCTTTGATCTGTCAGTAAGCTGAGGCATCGCCTGCACGTTAAGGAGAGAACTAAAACACTGGGATCCCGTAATGCATAGCGTGATCAAAATTTCAAGGTTAGAAGATGCGCGTGGGGTTGATATTACCCATGTGACAATCGATTGGCAGTGAGAGGGTGACAGTTTCTCCACGGGTTTTCTTCCCATCAGGAGCTCCAGAAGAACGACACCAAAAGCATAAACATCACTTTTTTCGGTAAGTATACCTGTAAAATTACAGTAACAGCGGCATATTCAGTTTACTAACTTATAAGACACTTGGGTTTAGGAAAACCAAACTTACTAGCATTACTAACATATGCAACAAAGGGAACAAAGTGTTTTATCTCTAGACTCTTGAGGAACTATTCACTACTCTAGTACCACATATATGTTAATATTCGTCATTTTAGGATTTTCGAGGCTGCCTTCCACAAACCAGGCTGATTCTTCTGCATTATTAGTAACATGCCAACGTAGCACACCAACATCAAAGATTCACAATCATAACAAGGCTGGCTTGCTTTAAGAGACTTGATACTCTTCCCCAGGAAAATGCTGTCCTTGATATCAAGACTTGGATCACAGAAAAAATTACTTTCCTAATGCTATAATTTCGTATAATTTCATGAATATCCAGGCCTAGTCAGTAAACCCTTTCTTCTTCATTTTTTGTTTTCACTTAAGTTTCATTTTGACTGCATGAAAACATTTCAAGTCACAGTCTTCACGATCTTTGTCAGGCAGAGAGATACTTCTAAATCAAAAAGACTTGATGACATACCTACAGGGATCATTGGGACGGTGGACGGGCAAATAAGTAAAGATAATTTCAGTTTCTTGCATTTGCGGCACCTGTTGAATTCTCTTTCTTGAAGAGTCTGGAAGAAGGATGACTTCTAAAAAGTAGCTATTCTTGTTTCTTAACAGATGGGCGGGGGGCGGTAAAAGTAACTCAAGTACCACTCTTAATGAACTAGATTTGTCAGCAGCAATATATAGGGGAAAGGGGCATTTTCTAACTCTGGCGTACCATCTAAAAGGTATTCTGGAGCTACATAACCCAAAGTTCCTGAGAGCTTTCTGTTTCTGTTTTGCATTCCACCGGTTACGGCAAGCCCAAAATCTGAAAGCTGGAAAAATATACAAAATTAAATCATGATTGAAATAAGGTTCAAGAAGGCCAACACTGATTGGACACTTGGACCTGCATGACATCTCTCACATGCAAAGTACTTTACCTTAGCATTGAAATTGGAATCCAGCAAAATGTTAGATGATTTGATATCTCTGTGGATCAAAGGTGGATTGCAGCGCTCATGAAGATATTCCAACCCTCTGATTAACATCAGCAATGGAGATTGCAAATCATTTAAACTTCTGGCGAAGGCAATGATAGAGAGCATATTGGCTTTAAGGCATACCTAGCAACATCCAACGCAACTTTCATTCGTAGATGCCACGTTAAAGCTGATCCTTGAGAGAGTCCTGAAAAGCATTCAAAGAAGAAGAAACTAAGCCTTGGTCTCCTGTAATTTCAACATGGAGAGTGCGGAGGAAAAAAAGTACCATGCAATTGGGATTCCAAAGATCCACTATGCATCATTTCATAGGCCAAAAACCTCATCTTTCCATGAATGCAGTAACCGAGGAGAGAAACTATATTCTGATGCTGAATTTTACTAAAGCAATCTACCTCGTTCTGCAATAAAACTTAACATTAGAAAGAGAAGGCTAATGCGCCCAAGACGGGTCGTTGGAAAGGACAATCGTGTAGTAATAATCTCATGGGTTGCGAAAGCAAAAGCCACCACATTCTGTAATATTACTATCTGAGGAGGTCTACCACCTCCTTCCAATAGCAGTAAATTTCTCTTGCAGAGGATAATCCTGCGTTGACAATAGGAATTGCGAAACCAAATTCTAGCAAACCTCAAGTTCCAGTGAACTTCTGGTCATAACTTACCTCAAATTCTCTTTCAACATCCTCGCTTCCACCTTGGAGACATTTCACAGCTGCAGTGAAGTTATCACTGAACCGAGCTTTGTAAACACGCCCAAATCCACCCTCACCCAAAATATTGTCTTCCTGGAAATTCTTCGTTGCGGCTACTAACGACTGATATTCAATAACAGCAACCGAACCCTTCTTCCCAGCCATTTTCAAGTAGTTGAACTTATCCACAATAGGACCCAGAGAAAGCCTTTTTGAAGCATCTTGACATCACAATTTCAAAAGTACAGCGCATTAGGGAAAGAAAAGGCAGCAAGTCAGAATTGTTTAACAGTAACATTTCATGGAAAAGTAGATACCCAATTTTTGCTGGCTTTCTGAATGGGAATTTTTCATGTTCTGACGCCTATAGATCCAGAAACAAGCGAGAAACAGCAAAATTGCACCAAGGAGACTTGAAGCAACAATGAGCGCTATAAGAATTCTATTGTTCAAATCCTGGTGGTGAACTACTGTAACCTCCGGCACTCCTGATTTCAACACAAACAAAACTTTGGCATAATATGTTGAACAAGACAAGAAACCAGACGGGCATACAACCCTGAACAACTAAACCACCACCCAAAGTCAAAAACAACACACGAGACACCCACAGCAACTGCATCAGTTTAGGTGAAGTCACAAACACAAATACACTCCAAATGCATCAAATTTAGCTGAAGATGCAGATATAAGATTTCCATAATTCAAAAGAAAATAAAAATGAAAGCTTCTGACCTATTATCAGACAGATGAATTGCATTTGACTTAAACTTCAGACTAGAGAACTGAGCAATATTAGCAAGAAGATCAAACCGCAATGTAAGGACTCTTTATGGACTTTTTACATTTTGGATTCGCATTTTTTTTTAATCAAAACAATTGAAAAACCCATCAATCCAAACTTCGGATAATGCATAGCGATGCTATAAAAACATGCTTAGGAAACTAAGAATTCATAGAGTTAAATGATACCTGGAGGATGAGCAGCCATATCTGAAGAAATCTGAGAAGAGGGTTCTTTGTCAATGGGAAGAACAGGGTCAGAAATGGAAGGAACAGGAGACATCAAACTGGCATCAATTGAAGTGAAGCTGAGAACCCAAATGGGCACCAGCAGAATCAGAAGACTCATCGCGTCCTTTCCTTTCCTGCTAAGAGTGTAGCAATTCAAAAATGGGTTAGAGAGGGAGAAATGGGAGGGTTTGTTTGCATTGGGGATTTTCTTAATAACTTTCTTCTTTTGTTGTTGTCGTCGTCGTCGTCCTCGTCTGGTGTGTTTGTTTGTGCTTAAAAATTTGAAATGTGTGCATCTTATTAGTACTGTAGTATCTTTTGTTTCTTTTTCTGGGTGCAGAAACTTTGCAAGAAGGGACAAAGAACTGTAGCAGGGGGGGAGGGTCAGCAAAGGCGCTTTCTTTAGCCTGGAAAGAAAAGAGAGTGGCAAATGCACATCAATCATGTGGCAGTTATCAAAAGGTAGAAAAAGCGCCCCCCACTCACTGTACCAGAGATAAATGGAGTCACGTAGATTGTGGACTGTGGAAAAGTGGACCATAAAGTGGGGAGGACCTGAGGGTTAATAGGGCCTTGAGTTTAAGTACTGCATCACCCTTACCCTTGGGTTACATATCGTCGATGTTGGCCATTTTGCAGGACCGTCCGATCGAATGCGTTCACTAACGAAAGGCTAAATCACTCTCTTCCCTTCTCTTCATTTCTCTTGGTAGTATGCTCACATTTGGTAGATGCATTGTGGTCACCCAGACGGCAGAATAAATTTTACTTGGTAGTATGCTCACTTTAAAAGAGAACAACAAATTCACGAGAATTTTCTTATAAGTTGTTCAAGGTAGATTCATAGAATAATCAAGTTTGAATCAGACAATTACAACAACAACTGCAGATACAAATATGAACTGTTTACAAGATAAATCATTCTGAAAATACAAGGGTTTCTGCAAGGTAATATCATGTTTATAACCCCAGAGACATGTCTAAATAAAGAATCCAATGATCGAGAGGAAAGCTTATAAGGTTAACGCCCTTATTGGGTTTATGAAGGTTAGCTAGAAAGTTACATATGTTATAGGCGTAAGCCTTAACTAAGATAAAATTCAATCATTTAATGCTCTTTTGATCCAATTATTATAGCTGTGGTCTGTTTTCGGATCATATTATGATTGTCTGCACATTCATTTTGTCATTGAAAAGTGCATCAAAAACAATTCATTATACTTTACAAATGTGACAAACGTATAAAGACGTGTATTCTCATTGTTTAAAATAAATTATATAAAATACCGAATCCGGATTTACTTCTCCTAATCATTAAAACTATACCCTTTTCAGTTTTTAAAATTTTTGTGAATTATTTTAGTTTACGCCACTTCTTTTAAGCATTACCATTAATAGGATCTAAGCGAAAAAAATAAGCGGTGTTGCAACAGCTCTTACATAACTATCTCACAAGTGTCTTGCTAAGCGACGAGAACAATGGTAAGTACCCAAAAAGGGTTTTTTTTTTTTTTTTGCTTTTTACCAGTTCTTCCCAATCTTAGTCATAATTGAAAGTGTGTAAAGTGAGTGAAATTGGCAAGTAGGGGGTCAATTATAGTTTAAATCATTGGAGGAGACCTGAATGAGTGTGTACAGATGGATTTGTCAATCACATGATCAATCAATTTCATTTCGGTTGATCCACGAGATAGAACCATAAGTCTTAACCAAATCTTTTGTTTTCTTCAACTCTAATGGGCATGCATACTAGACAACTACCACACACCACTCTCACATGCGATATAAGATCGAATGCATTATTTTGTTTGTCAAAACAAATCTCAAGGTGTCGGTATTTTGTGGAATCTCAGCTGTAACTAAAAAAGTTACTAGTTGAGTTATAACGATAATAGATAGTCATTCTTGCCCAGTTGTGTGCTATTCCTCTAATTCCAATTGAGCTTTTGTCTTCAAGGTGTAGGTGTTGTTTCTTTATATTTTTCTTACTACCTTGTGCTTTAACTATTCCTTTGAATTGGTCGTCAATTAACCTGTTGAAGGAGTTATAAGCACCTAAACTGCTCCTTATATGAAACGAAGACCGAGAACAAAAAGACCAAAATGAAAAGAGTAAAATTTGTAACTAAACACGACAAACTCTTGTCTTTGAACGCAGAACGCTAGTGTTACAGATTAGTTCTTACCAGACAGTAGGACCATTGCGGCACTACCCATGCTTATCATTCACTAGCCAATCTTCACACTGATCCCTATCCTGTCTTGTGTGCAGTAATGCTAAATTCTATGGCTTTATACGAAGTAGAATTATGAGTTTTGAATGAGCGCCCTATCCATAGATCTATTCCCATATAAAAAATTTTCAAACTGTCTTACATAAGAACACATTCAAGATCGACTAACAGAGAATACAGGAGTGCAAAATAATAGTATCGTGTAAGAGATATATAACTTTTAGAGAGTGACCAATTTGAACACAATCAAAGTTGGCAATGCGCGAACAGGTAACAAAACAAAAATGTCAAAGAGGATGCATGAATTAATAAATTG
The DNA here is from genome assembly GCA_033070095.1 of Escallonia herrerae. NCBI lineage: Eukaryota > Viridiplantae > Streptophyta > Magnoliopsida > Escalloniales > Escalloniaceae > Escallonia > Escallonia herrerae. The sequence goes on from JAVXUP010000742.1 coordinate 332,596, forward strand.
GAAGTGAACATGGGGTTAGTGAGGCGTCCCAATCAAATCTTGTCTTAGTGTAACCCACAATGCGGGTAATATGTTGAGAGAGATGATCTTAAGGTCTTATATTCGAATTGACTGCCTATCAGACAAAACAATGACTTGCATGGAGTATTAATATAAAGCTGGTCCTGCAAAGGACAACTGTGCCTTCTAAGTCCACCAGGGAAGCAGCAAATAACCAGGTAATAATGCTTCTAGTTGAAGTACGATCCTAAACATATTTAATGTTGTAGTATTATTTGACTACATGTGTGTGCACCGTGTACTGTAGCACAAGATTTGCCTTCCTCTCTTCGCGTGATTCCAGGGTTTGTGATTGATATTTGAGTAGAGATGTCAAATGGGCCGGGCTTGGGCTGGCCCAGCCCAAGCCCAACGGGCCTCCAATGAAAACGGGTTAGGGCCAGGCCTGATGATTGAAAAACGAGCCGGGCAGGGCCTGAAATCTGGGATATATGGGCTCAGTCCAAACCCTGGCCCTAGGCCCAATATTTAGGGCCCGGCCCGGGTCCAAATTTTATTTTTTTTTTTGTTTCCAACTACTTGTTATTTACTTGTGTCGATGACCAACAAGAATACATCAAATTTGCCTATTATATGGTAATGTAGTTTATGAAGCATATGCATAAAAGTTTCCTACCGCTTCTTTATTTCTATTTCTTACCCTGTCTAATGTATGCTTGAATCTTCAGGTGGATCACTTATGTCTGGATTTTCAAGTTCTTTTCCTTTATATTTTGTGGTAAAACAACTGACTCGTAGTAGAACTTCTACTACGAGCAGGCTGTCTTCGCTCATGAGCTAGGTCACCTTAGATGTGATCATGGTGTATGGCTGACATTTGCAAATATTCTCACCCTTGGGGCTTATACTATACCTGGTAGGTCATTTTGGGCTGTATAGGTGAATCTATTATAATAGTTTTGCTTAATAACTTTATCGTGCTAAATGATGGAACATTTATTGTTTTGACTGGAGAAGGAAATTTGTTGAGTCTACATTTTGATGGTTCTTGTGCAAGAGATTATATAGGTTTTAAGATAAGCCCATATTAGACAAACAATTTCGTCAAAATCTTTTGAGTATTTGAGTATACTATAGACTGTTTAAGCACAGCTTTAGACAAATACATAGGTTATTTGCTTTATTGTTTGGGGTCACTTAATTGACATATAGCAGATGTTGTGTAAGTTGGTGTTAGTATAATGAATAAATTTTGGTTGGCACAACTAGTCATGATTATTTTCAAGGGTTTCTGTCAAGTTAATTATACTTAAAAACAAAACTTCTGAAGAGCTCTACAAATTGAAACTCCTAATTTTAAGAATTTTTTTATGGATAGCCCATTTAATTGTCAGCTTCAATATTGTGGAGTATTTTGTAGCATTCTTAGTCACAGCTTGTATCTCTGTTCAAAATGGCTATCTAGGAGATGAGTTTAATTTTTGAGTGTTTGGGCCATAATTGGGCCAGAACCAGGTCTAAAAACGGGCCAGAATTGGGCTTTTTTTGGACCGGGCCATTTTTGGGCTTTTCGGGCCGGGCCGGGCCTTTCTCTTGAAAACTCCGGCCTGGTCCAAGCCCAAGCCCAAAGTCCTATTTTTGCGGGCGCTACTGTTCACAAGAGGGTCGGCCCAGGTATTTTTGGGCCGCCCGGCCCATTTGACATCTCTATATTTGAGCTCCAGTTTGTACTATAAAACTTACAATGACACTTATAATGTTAATCACGGAGCTCAAGTGTTAGTTTTATTTTTTTATCCTCAAATAGAGAAAAATATGTTCTTCTCCGTAGAGTAAGAGGCAGACACGTATACAATCAGATTTGAGGGAGATTTACATTTATGAATAATATTATGTTTGCTTATTATTTCATAGATTTTTCTTTGTATGCTTATGTTAGAAAACATTAAATTCGAACACAATTCACCGGCTCATTGCATATACACTATTGGAATTCACCCGAGTTATTCTGGCTTATAAACGTGTAAATAATGGCATTCAACCACCTTGAAGAGTTTTCATGTTTTCCAAAAATGCGCTTACTTGCCGTTTTTCTTTTCTTATTTTCATGATTTTGAAAATGGTTTCCAATCAAGTTACCGCATGTTTTTGATTTTCTAAAAAGACATATTTACCATGTTCATATAAACATTAAAAACAAAAAAAAAAAAAGCATTTTACTATACTTCTTTTGTTTCAAAACTTACCTATACTTCACTCTGTAAGAATACTTATAATACTGAACGACCTAAATTATTACATGAACTAGGCATCTCGCCGCCCATATTTAAATACTGGACTTTGCCACAATGTTCCATTTAAACTTCATAATTTATGGCAACCATTTGAGCCATGTATTTGTTTTTTACCAACTAATTGAAATTTACAAGTGAATGCATGCTTGAAATCATACAAAAAATTGGATCGAATCGACAATTTAAAGCGATTTTGGGTAACAAATGGTCGATATGTTCATCTTGCTAGCCCCAAAATTTCAATTGCTTGAGTTTGGACCGTTTCTACGATAGCAGTTGATTGGTTATTAAAAGAGGTATAGGGTCCCAAACGGTCCGTAGAGACAGTTCATCGACATCCTCTAATCGTTAATAGCACTTCAATGTGTGGTCGTTCATACAGTTATACACGACTGAACTTTCTGCATAAAGTATATAGAGCGTCGTAAGCAAATTATAATTATGCAAAGCCAATAAATTTTTGCTTTTTGTAGAAGACGAGTTGGTCTTCGGCCTAGTGGAGCAACTCTAAGCCCAAAATGAGAACCGGGTCTTGTGTTTAGTCTTTGGGTTAGCAGGAATGGACTGGGGACTACCAATGTTCATGTGGCCCAACTGAGAGGTTTGCATGGTTGGACTCGGGTTTGCATTCTTGGGCCACTGGGCAATGAGAGAGGAGAGGAGTTGACTAGTTGATGCTTGATGGGCCTTTCTAATTATTGAGTCATAATGAACTTTGTAGGAACAAATAAAGAGTTTTTACCCTAATTAACTCATATTTAAAATTTAATATCAATATACTCCATTTTGAAACTTATTTACCCGCATACCACACTTTTAGAAATCGCTGTTTGAATCCATGATTTCAAAGTAGAAATCGTTGTTTCAAATATCGATTTTTTTTTATTTCTGCTGTAAAGTAGAAATCGCTGTTTGAAACAGAGATTTCAAGGTAGAAATCCTTGTTTCAAACAACGATTTCTACCTTGAAATCGTTGTTTGAAACAAGGATTTCTACCTTGAAATCTCTGTTTCAAACAGCGATTTCTACTTTACAGCAGAAATAAAAAAAAATCGATATGGTAGAAATCGTGGTTTCAAATAACGTTTTTCAAAAGTGTGGTATGCGGATAAATAAGTTTCAAAAAGGAGTAAATTGGTAATTAAGTTTTAAAAATGTATTAATTAGGAAAACTCAACAAATAAAGATGGAATAAACACAAAAGGGTCTTGATTAAGATTTTGTGAATTCATTTTCTATACCAAAGACCTATGACAAACTAAAAAAAAGGTAACTATGGCCTTTGTCAATATAGTTCTCATTTCTAATGGTTAATAGAAAAAGCAAATTACATTAAAAAGAACAAACTTTGGCTGTTACCCCGGTTGTAGGAATCTTCCTACAATCTCATATATAGTGACAATTAATAGCCGCTAAAACTTTTCTATTAACACTTTCAGCAACAACTCTTAACAGCGCTTTTTTAGCGTCATTAAATAAAAGTCATTAAAAACATTTAACAACCATCAATTGTCGTTGTATGAGGGTAGGAGGAAGATTCCTTCAACCCGGATAGCAGTCAAATTTTTTTCCATTAAAAATTAAAGAGAAGTTGCTGGTTGTTCTAACTTAACTGACAAAAGAAAAAAAGAAATTTGCACTGATTTCCGATTTCCCTAGCAGTTTCCTAAGTGCGAAAGCAAAACAGATACTAGTATACATTTATAAATTTATATTAATTTTTTCGTACCATATCCACTACACAATAACAACACTTTGATCTAACAAGGAAAATTTTTAGCTCCTATGCAGATTGTAAGAAGATAATTATAATGTCACTTACAGTGATAATTGATGGACGTTAAATTTTTTTAGTGGCTTTTATTTGATAAGGCTAAAAAAGTACTGTTAAGAATTTTCTTTGAAAAGTATTAGCAGAAATGCTACTAACTACATGTAGCGACCATTACTTGTCAATATACAAAGAGTTATAATTATCTTCTTACAATCAAGATAGCCGAAAAAATATTATCCATCTAACAAAAAGGCCTATAAGCACATAACGAGACGAGTCAAAGACATGTTCAACTAGCGTTCTAATCACAACATATATTCTTAACTTTTTTCACCATAAATCGTTGGCTTAACCCTGGTTACTTGGCCGCTAGCGCAATTATACAGAAGATAGGGTATTATTGGTCACTGCATCACTTTGCGGCAGAAAACGCTAGCTTGTTAGCGGTAAAAAAAAAAATGCTTGTTCAATACGTCTGCATTTTGAATGAAATTAATCAAAACATCGACTTCTAAAACTATCTCAAACGTCCTTGTTTTTAGGTTAATCAAAACAACGGCTCTAAAAAAACTCATCTTTCTTTTTTCTGGGTACCATCGGTAAGAAACTCCAGTCATCTTTAAATTGTATGCAATTTGCATCTGGAAGAATGCCTAGATACATTGCATTCAAAGGAGGATATAGCTGCCTTCGTTCTTCTCATGCATTTATGGTTGCTCTCACGTCAAAAGATGGCACGTAAAACTAGGCAGCTGCCTTTCCGATGGATTGAATTTCCACCCCCATTCCCTACGACTGCAAACTGTTCCAGGCTTCACACCATGCATGAGAAGATTTTGCATGGAGAGAGAGAGGGGGAGGGGGGGGGGGGGGGGTCGCAATAACAATCCGGTTGCTATCGGTATTCGTTACTTCAGCTGGCTCCATCCATAAAGTTTATCGCTTGCTATTTACTGCATATATGTGTAGGAAAAACGCGCTGCATTTAAGCCTCCACTTTAGAGGTGTCAAATGGGCCGGGCTTGGGCCGGCCCGGCCCAAGCCCATCGGGCCTCGAGCAAAACGGGCCGGGCCCGGGCCAAGGGGACTGCCAATCGGGCCGGGCCGGGCTCTGGGGATATCTGGGCCCGGTCCAAGCCCAGGCCCTAGGCCCAACATTTAGGGCCGGGCTTGGGCCAGGCCCGGGCCTATTTTTTAAAATTTTTTTTTTGGGCATTTTCTTGTTATTCAATATTTAGTGGCTACTTTCAAAAGAGCCAGCGAATTAAATCGCAAACTTCATATGTTAAGTATGATATCCACACACAAATACACACAGATACCGGGAGAGAGACAGAGAGAAATGGACTTCAGGGCCACCAACTTCATGAACCCTAATGGCCTTGACCATTTTTGTTGCTGTTGATACAGAGAGTGCTCTCACTAATGACTTGGTATTACAGTAGTTGTTGCAGCAAACTTGTTGAAAAAGGGGTGATTTTTTGTGATGAAGGCCAGTCACAAATGGGTTCAAAAGCAAAGTGTGGAAGTGATGAAGAAGTCTCAATCTTGACCCACCCACAAGTCAAGTTAGCTTAATCCCCATGTTGCGATTAGAAATGGTCAAACGCGTCACTTTATTTCTTTACCTCTTTTTTTTTCATTTTTTATTCGTACACGGGCTTGTCGTTGGAAGAAGAAAAGAAAAAACAGTTCTCTGGCCACTTTGACCCGGGCCAGAACTGGGCCAAACCCGGGCCGGGCCTGACCCGGGCCAAGCCCGGGCTTTTTCGGGCCGGGCCGGGCCCGGGCTTTTTTCAGAAAAATTCAGGCCTGGCCCAGGCCCTGGCCCTAAGCCCAAAATGGCCGGGCCAGCACTGTTCATGTATGGGCCGGGCCAAGCCCGGGCCAAAAAGGGGCCGGGCCGGGCTGGGCCGCGGGCCGCCCGGCCCATTTGACAACTCTACTCCACTTGGTCCTTAGAGCTTCACTTATTGGCCCTCTACCGGGGAAAGGATATTCTATGGAATGCCACCAATCAGTTCGTAGTTAAACGGATTGTAGGAAAACATATGTATCTGTATAATGATAGTTAAAGTTTTTAGACATGCTTGATAACGATCATTAGTTGTCACTATATAAAGATTGTAAAAAGCATTTTACAACTCGGACAACAATTAAAAACTCAACGAACCAGTCGTCTAGCATAAATACCGAGCGCCCCATGCATACTCCGTGCATCTGTGACTACTATTCCAAGAGCGGTAGAACTTGTCCACTTATCCTCTGTGGTTTTAATCTAGTCCATTAAAGTATCTCTCGCAATTTGACCATTACGAAGAGAATTGGCAGCATCTTGGTAAAAACTTTGTAGAAAATGAAAGTATTCGATTAGAAATCAGGTTGGCAAATGTCCCGGCTGGTTTTGCACTAGTTTTGGTTTATAGTGATTTTTCGAGAAACTTATTTTATAGTGCTCGTAAATTTTGTGACAACTTGCAAACTTTGACAACTTTGTGGTATCATTTCGAGATAATATTTGTACCAAAAAAAAAAATTCGAGATAATATCAGCCTTTGACTCGATATTCTTAAAGGTCGTTTCATGATCACATCAGTGGACTGATTGTGCAGGTACAACAGAAGACATACTGCTTCGCAACACTGTATACTGATCTCCATACTCTACTCCCCCTTTACATATAGAGAGACGGAATGAGATAGAAGCAAATTACTTTAGGGATGATATGCACGAGGCAATGAAGTGAGAGAGAGAGATGAGAGCAAACATAGTGATTTTGAGTGTGTTGCTGGCATTGCTGTTGATAGCTTCATCCATATTACTAACAGAAGCCAGAAGCACTCCATCTGAACACGATAGGGAAGTAGAAGAAGAGAAGAGATCAAGAGGCCAGAGAAGCAGCAGAGGCAGCGGCAGCAGGAGTAGAAGAAGCGGCGGTAGTGGTGGAAGAAGAGGTGGCGGAAGAAGCGGCGGCGGTGGTAGAGGTGGTGGTGGTGGAAGTGGAAGGTCAAGAGGAGGATCATCACCAGCACCATCATCGAACTGTGACCCGTTGTATCAGTACCTGTTTGGAAGCTGTGGCCAATGGCCTTTCACTCGTTCTTCTCCCAACAACCCGTTTGACAGACTCCCAAGACCACCACCAACACCTCGCCCTGCTACGCCGCTGCCGCCGCTTGTTCCTTCCCCTCCACCAATCCCGCTACCCCCACTAGTCCCTTCTCCTCCGCCTTCAGTACTTCAACCACCACCTCTAGTAGCCTCACCACCACCAGTTATCTCGCTTTCCCCACCACCACTCCCACCAGCATCACCACCGCCCGTCGTCCCGTCTCCGCCACCAGTCACCCCATCGCCGCCACCGGTCACACCGTCACCACCACCAGTAGTGCCCTCACCTCCGCCACCTTCTCCCTCGCCTCCTCCACCCTCCCCCCACCCCCTTCCCCATCACCACCGCCACCGCCATTAGTCCCATCTCCGCCGCCACCATCACCACCAGACTCACCATCGCCGCCGCCGCCAGAAATCCCAATAGTATACCCACCGCCACTAGATTTGTCCCCGCCACCACCTGATATCATACAACCACCAATATTCCCATTTCTATCACCTCCTGAACCATTCCCCTTATTTTCCCCACCACCTGATACTACACCTGCACCACCACTAGTCCCGATATTTTCCTCACCGCCGGATGAACTCCCACCGGCTCCACCTCTCGTCCCTATATTCTTTCCACCGCAACAAGACCCACCACAGCTTCCACCGGAACTACCCTTTACCTTTGCTCCGCCAATCATGTCGGCCCCACCAGCGGACGTGACTCCCACATTCCCGTTTCCACCGTCGCCGGATATTTTTCTTGCACCTCCCGTGATTCCTGAGAATCCGGTAATACAGCCACTGCCGCCGGTTTTATCTTCGCCGCCAGCACAGGATCCACCACTGCCTTTCTTGCCGCCGTTCCAACTGCCACCGCTACCTGATTCACCTCCAGCCAAGAAATAATGGACAATTATAGTCGTCTTCCTTGGTACCAATTTACGTAATGTAATTTTTTGCGTTTTAAGGCCACTTATATTTGCTAATGCCATGATATTATCGCGTCATCAAAGGATATCTTTGAAGGAAAAAATTTGGCTACTACTCCGATAGAGAGGAATCTTCCACTTACCTCTTATATAACGATAATAAATTGTCTCTAAATGTTTTCAGTGGCTTCAATTTAGTGACGTTAAAAAAGTGCTGCTAATAATTGTTGTTAAAAATGTTAGGAAAAAAGTAATTAGAAATATTTAGTGATTATTAATTATCACTATACATGGAGTTGAAGGAAAAATCTTACAATCCGGGTAGCAGTCAAAGTTTGTTCATACCCATACCCGAGAGTCCCTTGCTTTGTTTTAGCTTACCTGTCTTAGCTAGATTGCACACTGTGAATGCAAATAAAGCCTTCTGTAAGTTGTAATGATGTTGTTGAAGTAATGAGAATGTTTGAGACCGTTTTGCCCTCGTGTTGAAATCTACTTCTTTGAACACTGTTTTATGCAATGTTGATGCACTGCTTGCTGTAGATTGTTGGGATTTGTTGGCGGACTCTTCTTGCAAGCGGCAAGTCGAGTGCTACACACGGTTTCCTTTGTGCCATCAAGGGCCACCGTGTGTTAGATGTGACTCCAGCAATTTTATTAACTGATTTGTAAAGGGTTAATTAAGTCGCTCACCTTAATTCTGGTAACAGAAAAGAGATTATGACGATGTTGCCTTTACTTCCATAAAGAGATTCTAAATAGGGAAAATTGCGTAAAATACCCCTGTAGTTTGGGGTAGTTGTAAAAAGACCCCTCTCGTTACAAAAATTGCAAAAGAACACCTAGGATTTAAAAAGTGTTACACTGGTCAATAAAACCGTCCGTTTTAACCGCGTTTGTGGTAAACGCGCCTGGAGAGCAAGTGTCACTACTAAATAATTATTGGAAACCCGTTTTTGCCCCTAGATACCTCTCTTGCAGCCAAGCCCTAATTAAGGTCGGTGCAAGAAAACAACGGGAAAGCGGGAATGGAAGAGAAGGGAAGGGGGAAAGGCAGGGGACCAAGGGAAGGGGAGAGGAGGGGAAGGGGAGCTACGGTTGTCACCGGCGATGGCCGTGACAGCGCCGGGGAGAAGAACCGAAGGCCAAACCCCCACCCAACCCATCTACCACCGTCGCCGCCCATTACGGCCACCACCCAGCCTTGCCGCCGCCACCACTAGCGCCTTCATCAATTGGAGCCAAGTTCGTCGCCGCCACCACCAGTCCTTTCCACCCACGCGAACTCTATCGCCATCCCCGTCATCTCCCCCGCCTCTTACATCCCCGTCATCTCCCCTACAGAACCATGTGCACCGTCGCCAACCCCATAATCAGGCCCAACCACCTGCACCATACCCAAATGTAACCCTAATCGCACGAACTCACCATTTGCACCGTCACCAACCCCACAATCAAGCCCAGCCACCTGCGCCGCGCCCAAACGCAACCCTAATCGCACGAACTCAGATCTGGGGTTTTAATCGCACATTGCGATTGAAACCCTAGATATGAGTTTTTGCAATTCAGGTAAATCAACCACACTCGGCAAGAATGGAAGGGCGACGAAAAGAAAGGGAAGGGTTTGACGGCGTTGTGGCGGCGACGAAAGCAGGGGGCTTGGGTCTGTGCTGCAACAAGCATGGCTGGGTGGTGGTGGTAGGGGCTGGATGGTCGTCATAAGAGAGAGGGCTTGGGTTGTGACGATGAAGGGCGGGGCTTGGGTTCTGGTCAAGACTTATTTCTACAAGGGTATTTTGGACAATTTATTTAAATCGTTACAGAAACCGTCGGGTGTAACACTTTTTAAATCTTAGGTGTTCTTTTGCAATTTTTGTAACACGAGGGGTCTTTTTGCAACTACCCCAAACCACAGGGGTATTTTACGTAATTTTCCCTTCTAAATATGATACCGAAATTATTTCAGCCTCTAACAACATTCAATCCTCCACCTATGCAAACCTAGCCTCCAAGTACAATCACTCCTTACCACCATGTCTACTGTCCCCCACCGTCATTCCTTGTCACCCACTATGCATTTCTCACATAAACACACATGCACGCACACAATCACAATATTTAGGTAGTGTTTGAGAGTTTTTGTTTTTTTTTTTTTTTTGTAAATTTGAGAAAAAAAACACATTTAACAGATAATTTTTATTTTTTTTTCATTCAGTTTTAAAAACTAGTGTTCCCAACCTATTCTAGTCTCACCTAAAGGCCCACTGGGGTCTCAATTTTCATGACACATCAGCACAAGCAACAATCAATATTCAATGCTCACAACCGATCAAAGCGTGCACGCTCAAGTCACCTGTACTTCTCAATTTTTCTACGTGACTTCGTCACTAAGAAACTCATCTTCTCACGACGCCTCATGACGCTTCGACCGTCGCACATCGCACATAGTCCGTCGGCGAGCCATGGCACTTGCCCAGGGAGTTTGGCCTCGGCCTCCCCTTGAGGTTGGCCTTGGCCTTCTCCCAAGGGTTGACCTTTAGCCTCCATACTTAAAACCTTCACTTCTCTTCAAAGAACCATGCATCGTCCGTGACCTCGTCGCCCGGATGCCACTCCGCAACCCCACTCCCTGCGCGTCATCTCCGTGACCCCCGTCGTCGGTGTTCAGGCGCCGCACTCCAATACTCTGACGCATCCATGCGCCGCGCTGCTAATACAGCCATGCCCCCAAGCTCTCTATCACACTACTATGCCCCCGGCACCTCACTCACTCCGCCACGCCCATGCGCCGTGCTGCTGATATAGTTGTACCCCCAGGCTCTCTGACACACTGTTGTGCCCCCGGCACCATAAGCACTTCATCACACCCATGCGCCACATCATGTTACATGCCCCACTGGCACCACACTATGCGCCGCCGTCATGGACTTGAAACATGCTTCGACCCACTCTCCGGAGTGTGCAGCATCCCGCGGAGATAGACGACTCCTCCGGGACACTATATCTACCAGTGAGCTTTTCAACTCCCCTTCCACCAGGTAGACGGCTCCTCTGGGATGCTACCTCGGCCTATCAGGTAGACGGATCCTCTGGAATGCTACCTTGACGAGCTCTGAGTGCTCTGCCATAAGGACTCACCCGAGGGGATAGGCGACTCCTCTAGGACACTATCTCCGCTAAGGAGCTTTTCAATCCCCTTCCGCCAGGTAGACGGCTCCTCTGAGATGCTACCTCGACGCGCTCCGAGTGCTCCGGCACAAGGACTTACCCGCGGGGATAGGCGACTCCTCCGGGACACTATTTCCACCAGGGAGCTTTTCAACTCCCCTTCCGCCAGGTAGACGGCTCCTCTGGGATGTTACCTCGGCCGGCCAGGTAGACGGCTCCTCCGGGATGCTACCTCAACGCGCTCCGAGTGCTCCGACACAAGGACTCACCCGCGGGGATAGGCGACTCCTCCGGAATACTATCTCTGCCAGGGAGCTTTTCAACTCCCCTTCCCCCAGGTAGACGGCTCCTATGGGATGCTACCTCGGCCAGCTAGGTAGACGGCTCCTTCGGAATGCTACTTCGGCCCGTCGGGTAAACGGATCCTCCAGGATACTACCTTGACGTGCTCCGGCACAAGGACTTACCCACGGGATAGGCGACTCCTTCGGGACACTATCTCTGTCAAGGTGTTTTCGTGACTGGCCTACGTGTTCCGATATTGGGAGCTATTATCAGCACCCCTATGAATTATGAACCCCGGGTCATTTAGAGACGGGAGCAGGTCTTCAGAGGGCATCGCGCTTAGTCCACATGGCAATTGGGCGTCGGGTCTTCCCCACCGCTGCCAGGCCTATGGGACTCTACAAGGGCTTAGACTGGTGGCTAAATCAAGGGGTTCTCTGGCCACACCGACGCTATGGGAGCCAGTCTTTCCAGACAGACAGAGCGACGTTGTGAGGAGCAGGTCGGGTGAATATGCGATCCGACAGTCCTTGGAGCACAGGCACCCGAGGACCCCCATTGACGTGTCACTCCCGGGAAGCGCCACGTGTCGGTTAATGATATCATCGTCTCAATTTCTATAAATAGAGGTCTTGAGAATTCATTTGATGGTGGGGGAACATTTTTAGACTTCTCACTTTCTCACTATAGAATCTTAGAGAGAGAAACATACAGGACCCTGACTCTAGACCTAAGCATCGAACTGTGATTGTCGTCGTGTATTCACCCTACGCCATCGCCCTTGCAGCACTACCACCCTCAGGCTCTGTCTGGGTAAGCCCTTGGTCTTTGCCCTTGTCGTGTCTTACATTACCATACTTGGTATTGGACTCGGATTGCATTCCTTGTGGCACCTCCACATTAATTGTGAACCCATATTCCTTGGCATCAACTAGTTTAAAATGGGGTTATTTTTAAAACTCCATATTGTAGTTTTTGTTTTTATTTTGAGATCTAACCATCAAACTCCATTAGAAGCAATTTGCTACCCACATTTTAAAAGGGGCATTTTATTTTATCACTTTCACCGCTATCACTACTTACCCTCTAAGCCTTCACCAGCAGACAACCACCGTTACCACCCCGCCACCGCTCCACCCACCCCACCTAATTCGTCATCCCATGCGCCACCACAGATAGGGCTGTATACGAACCGAGTTCGAGTCGAACATGGGTGTGTTCGAACTCGGTTCGTTTAAGTTTTGACATGTTTGAGCTCGACTGAAGTTCGTTAAGAGTCAAAATATAATTGTTTGAACTCAGCTCGAGTTCTTGACGGTGAAACTCGGGCTCGGCTCGTTCAACTAGTTTAACAATACGAGCCAAGCTCGAGTTCGGAAACTGGACTTGGATTCGTGTTCAACTTCAATCAAATCCCTACATTTACTCCAATCCCTCAAATCGTTCAAGCAATCAAGCTAACGAAAGAAAAATAAAAACAGTTATAAGCCAATATCAAGCTATAAGCCATATCAAAAACACGATAGAGATACAATGAGGATGCAAAATAAAAACTGTAAAACAAAATCTCGATCAGCTCCTTCTGCAAGTCCTTGATTTTACAACTTTGCAGTTCGGAAACATGCTTGAATCCGGCAACAGGCGATGACGGCGGCAAAGACGGGTAATGTTATTACCGTCTGTGAAGCAAGAGAAGGGCCCTGTGTACAATCTCTGTGTGTGAGAGATCGAGAGGGGGGCTGTTGTGCGATCTGGTGTGCGATCGAGAGAGAGTGAGTGAGAGAGAGAGCTTAACAGAAGAGGAGAGAGAGACGATGGTGAGGATGGGGGAAAAAGAGTGCGGCCGAAAGAATTGAGAAGATTTGAGAGATTAGGTTTAGGTTTTTTAGTTTATATATATAGTTAGGGTTTCTTGTTGGGCTTCAATTTATTTAGGGGTTGGGCTCTATATAAGTGGGCTTGGGGTTTTAGGCTAATTATTTTTAAGGCCTGGTCTCCAGGTTTAAATTTTGATTAATATAGTTTATGTAAATATTAATTCTTAAACATATTATAATTAATTTATTAATTAGAAGAGCCGTTTGTGAATATTTTGAATTGTTCATGTTCGGCTCGTTTAATAAACGAGCCCTAAAAATTTGTTCATGTTCTGTTCGTATATTATACCGACGAACATGAACGAGTTTTGTGGAGAACGAACCACAAGCCGTTCGTGAACGACTCAGTTCATTTACAGCCCTAACCATAGATATGTCTCATCATCACTACCCTACCGCTGTCATACCAACAGATCTCTTACATTACTGTCACAATTCCGCCTTTGTCAATGGCAGATCCGCCACATCGCCGCTACCTCACCGCCACTGCCATCACCTTCGCCACCAACGTTGTAACACCCCGAAATTTCCGGAGCATTAACCGATCAATCTATCTAATCTCAATCATCCAATCATTTCAATATCACTAAGGTAACCCAAAAATGTCCATGTCAGAGCTCTACAAAAACTCAAATTCTCAGAAAAACCGTTCTTAAACACAAGGACGAAATTAAAGTACTTAATTTATTAAGTTACACACTAGTCCCCTCGCAGGGGCTTAAATAACAAACAATGAAAATGCTAATCTAATCCATAATCAAGCTCATTGGCTCCAAACTCTTACAGACGATTATTTCCTGCAGAAAGGAACAGAAAAATGGACTGAGCTTTCTGGAGCTCAGTAAGGTCGCTCAACATTCAGTAAGATTACAAACGATTTGGTCAGAAGGTTATATCAATGACAATATAGAAACAATATTCTCAAATTTCTCAATTCAAGATTCAATAAATACACTTTCGATTTCACTGAAACAATGCAGATGATATTGGACATGAGTATATTGCAAAGCCACACAGGCAGTGCAGGGTAACACTTAGCAAAGCCACACAGGCAGTGCTTAATAACAATATGGTTACATATGCATATGAACACTAGCTAGACCCTCAAGGTACTAGCATTTCCCGACAATAACAGACCATCCTTATATCACCCCCGATACAGACCATCCTTATAACTCCTCAATACACTATCTCGTGCCAATATGCAGAATACAATAAGCGATATTGCAATGAATAACTCGACACTCAAAGAGAAATAAGTACTGAGCATCGAATGAGATTTTCAATAAACGTGTCAGGCTCAAACAAGGGTTATTAATGACAATCGATACAATTTCATCACAACTATAATTGAGTCCAAAGAAATGAAGATAGCAATTCAGAATAACATACGAATCAAATAGAGGAGTTAGGTTCGGATGAAAAATCCCTTACCTCGATCCAAATGCTGAAACTAAAACGCTTTCGAACAAATCCTCGAAGTTAACCTAGGTTGACAAAGTCATTTATCAGAACACTTATTCATGCCACTACATTAAAATCTTAATATAATTATTCATAGTGTACCCATTTCTCTACCCGGATATGATGAAACTCGGAGCGGTTTCTCACACGGCCAACCTACCCCGAAGTTCGTCACACGTCCCGAGACTCAGAAATATCCCAAAAATGTTCTAATCGTTCATTTAACATTATTTATAGCTTAATATAGCATATGGGATAAAAATATAATTTTTGAATATTTTTTATTATTTTCGAATAAAAAAATAATTTCCTTAAATACACTAAAACCAATAAATTGCCATAATTTCTTCTAGCTAGAAATAAAGGCTCAAAATTTTTGTAACAGCTTTAGAAGACTTATAAAAATTTCTGAAATTGAAATTAGAAATTAAAAGGCCTTAAAATATTTTTAAAAGCTTCATTTTTGTTAAATTCAATGCAATAGAGAAATGATAGCAAATGAACTTTACAAATCACCAAATTTACACTGAGCCTTTATTATATTATAAAATTATTACTATACTTTTCCCCATGACATTTTCAGGGTTTAAAGGCTTCAAAAGAATTTTACCATTTTAAGCTTACAGAAAATATTACAAATACATAAGATCTCAGAAAATTATGAAATTTTGCCAGTAATTCTAGCATAATCTCAGGTACTGTACCATAATTTTTTACGTTTTAATATTCACTATACGCTATCCAAAGCGCGTAACGAGCCTAACATTATCCGTACACACACATGAGTACACAGCTCACTAACACGCACCCAGCACACACATGCACTCAGTACACCCTCCATTCACACATCCAAGACACAGCAACAAACCCATCAACTCCATCTTCTTATTCACCTCTTCATAATGCACTGCACACACTCACCCACATATATGTACGCAGCACTTTACACACAAATGCATACAACTAACACACTTCAGGCACACACACACACCTTCAAACAATCACTAACACATGGCTTACAACCCATTTGCTGTCTCCCCCTTCATCTTCTTCTCATTACATTCACACACCATATATATAAATACACACACTGCACTCCAGGCACTACACACTTTAGACCCATTTCCCCCTTCATCTTCTTCCTCCTTTCATTTTTTGTCCAACCCAGAAAATACACTCACCAACTCACTGTTACTGTTCACGCAGTTTCATTCACACTAGAAATTCACTCCATTAACATACACACACACACTATATCTACACCTTCATTCATACACTCACAACACACACAACCATGCTCAAAACACAACACCATCAAGCTACTGCCTCACTTTCTTGCCCACCATACACGGACCATTTTCTTTTTGTTTTGTACTCACACAAACCCATTTCGCCACTCCTTGATCTCTCAAGCACCACAACACCCATAAACAACCACACAATAGATACACACCACTCTCATGACACACTACACATACAACAATACCCAGCAACTGTTTCTTCAATACCTCAGGTCCAAAGAACCCCTTGAACACATAAAGTTGAGAACCAAGAATTAAATAAAAGCCGAGACAACAATGCAAACCTATGCATCCATAAACAACACCTTAGGAACCATATGCAGTTTGCAAGGATCTAATCAAGGAAGAATCAGAAATTTCTTACCAATTTACTTCCATTAACACCTTCCCTTTCACAGATTCTAACTTTTAGAACAAATGTTGCATCTTTACTCATGGTTTCACACAGCCACATGGCTGTCTCCATTTCCATTTCTCAAACCCCATAACATATCCTTGCTATGTATGGGCTGATTGGCAACCCCCACCTTTCTAAATACACACCCACAAAGCACCTGTTTATGGCTGACCAAACCGAGACCCCTCACGTCCTCTCGCACCCAGGCGATACACATGTATGCGATTCGAAATAAGCTTACAAATACGCCTAAGTAAATTTGCAAGAGGGCTTACCGAAGCTTTGATTCGCTCCGCCGGATTCCAGCGAGTCCTTGTTTGGCCCTTTCTCTCTCTCTCTCTCTCTCTCTCTCTCTCTCTCTCTCTCTCTGTGTATTTCTTCTTCTCTCCTTTTGCACGAGCCCTTCTCTTCATCTATTCCACTGCAATTTCGTCTTCTCTCTTCTCTGCCGAGTGTCTTCTCTCTCTTTCTCTTTCTTTCTCTGAATCTCTATCTCTATCTATTTAATCTCTATCTATTTAATTCTATGTTTCTCTTTCTGTAACCGATAGTTTTTTTTTATATAAACACTTATCCTTATTTTTCTCCATTTTCTTCTCTCTTTCTCTGGATTGTAACCGTAAGCGTATTATTGCACTTATTTTTCCTAATTTCTCTCCTATGTTTTCCTACTTAATTTAATTAATATATTTTTTTTAAAGTAAAGAGTTGACTTAAAAAGTTGCCGCTAAAATATCGACGTTAACTATAGAATATAAAAATGTCGCTAAAGGATTTTTTTTTTATATATCGTTAACGCTAATCATTGATAAAGACATCAATCCATATCACCTATAACTGCTACCATTAAGTTTTAACTTATAGTTTACAGAAAAATAAAAATATAAAATTTACCGCTAAAGATCACAAAGACTAATGCTCACCCATTCGTCGCTAAAGGTCAACTAAATAATCAGTTAGGTTCTTATATATATATATATATATATATATATATATATATATATATATATATATATATATAACTCGCCTCAGGTTTTGGGCTGTTACAAACGTGATGGTGTTGGTTATGGGTAATGAAAATTGATATCTTGGGAAAGCAGGACCATAAAGGAAAACAAAATCCTCTTAAAAGAAACAAAAATTGGAAAAAAAAAAACAAAAACAAAACTAATCTATCAAACATCTAGTTTTTTTTTTTTAAAACAAAAACCACAACTAGTTTTGATTTTTATTTTTTTAAAAATCAAAGCTAAAAACTACTCGTAGAATATTATCAAACAGACCATTAGTTTTGTGCCTCGAATTCTAAATCTTATAACCGACGTCATCAAGAACCAACATTTCACATATTTTGGGTGATCGATTTCCGACCAGTTGAGGCCGATCCGGTTTGAACTTTGCTAAGTCAGGGTCTAAGTTAGGGTGATGGAGATTGAAGACATCAAGCGGCAGTGCCATGTTGCTTATGTGCACAGTCAGAACCCGAATCTGATTCGGGCAGTGTCATTCCAATTTGGTTCTCGCAACATCATTCTTGTTGGTTCGAAACCCTGATTGTTAGGTTCATCGCCAGCACTGCTAGCATCGCCTCATCATATCGCCGGACCAACATTGTCATTTTTATCTTTTCAGTCATTAGATCTGGTCACTCCATCACCATCCACCTATAATCAAATTTGACAATCTCTATATATAGGTGTTTGGTTATTAGCTCAATTAATATTTTTGTATGTTCAATCTTCGTAAGTTGAGGAATCAACTTTTTAAGGGCTACCTTGCAATATTACATTAGTAGATGTTGCTTTTCCGTCATATTCGGTGATGGTTTCTAATAGGACGAGGGCTTACAGTAAAGGCTGTGATAAATCTCGCAGTACTTGAACTCATATTAGGCGAGTGTAATAAGAGTGAACCTCAATGCTGCTGTGTGTAATTAACTCATTTGTTAACAAAGTTACATAAGTTCAAATTTCCATATAACGATAAGTTTTGTCAGTGTCACTGATTAAATACTCGTATTAACTTATACTCCTTGAACACATATTGCTCCTCTACATATAACTCGAATTATCGCTAAAGTTTTTTCAAAATGTATAAGATGGGCTTGAACAAAAACATGTAGAATGGTGCTATGAGCATCTTTTGTGACACTTCCTAATTAATCACTTTTAGCAGCAGTAATGTCACATATATTTTAGTTATATTGTAATGGGATGGAGCGATTATGTTCAAGTTTTCAATTTTTTTTAACAATAATCTTGATTAAATTTGGAGTTGATATAAAAGGTAGAATTAAAAGTTTATAAAAGACTTAGGTAGCGTCTGAAATCACTTTTAATTATGATTTTCTGTTTTCAAAAAAATTAAAACCAAAATCAGTTAATTTTTTTTTTACAAAAACAAATGTGTGTTTAGTTATCCTTTTATTTTGAGTTTTTTTTCTTTTGGGTGTTTGATTATCCAGTTTTTATTTTGAATTTTTTCTTTGGTGGTGATTTACAGTGGCGGTGGTGGGGCGTAGCGGTGGCAGGAGACGGTGGCCGGCAACAGGTGATGGGCAGTAACGGTGGGCGATGGTTGTGGGGGGGGGGGGGGAGGATGGTGATCCCAAAATCGAAAACTCAAAAACAATATTTAAAAAAATAAGTTTTCAATATTGAAATACGTTTTTTTTTTATTTATAAATTTTAAAAAAAAATTGAAAACCAAATGGTTTTCAAACGGAACCAACCGCGGGAGCCTTCTCTCTTCTTAACGTTATGTGTGTAAGAAGGAAACAAAGGAGGAAAATATTACCCTTTTGGGTTCAAATTCAAACTTAAAAAAAAAAAAACGAACTTTAAAGTTGCTCCACCAACAGCAAATGAGACGGGGCTAACCATGTTTGAAAAGCAAGCCAACGTTTACCTCTGAACCCGGTACTCCCTCTGCATAGTAACCATCGATCATCCTCCTTCAAACCCCTTTCGCTCTTTAAAGGTACGCTCAATCTCTCCTTAATCCCATCTTCAATTCAGTTCAATCCAATCCAATTCAATTCTGTTTAAACTTTGATCTGATAATCACGTTATTAATCGGTCACCAGTTCAATCTCTTTCCCAAAACAGCCAAAAAGCAATGTCACAACAAGATTTACCAGAAGAATGCTGGGAACTAATCCTCAATCGAATCGACCACCACTCCCACTTCGAGTCCCTGTCTCTCGTGTCCAAACAGTTCCTCTCACTCACCAACCAGCTCCGTCAATCGCTGGCCATCGTTGACCCAACACCCTCCACCCAATTCCCCATCTCTGATTTTCTTCAACGATTCCCGAATCTCAAAGTCATAGATCTCACTGAATGTCACAATAATCTGAATATCATTCTCTTTGAAATTGCACATTCCCCTGTTTTACGCTTAGAATCTTTGAATATTTCGAACAAGATAAGATTTCCGTTAAGGGGTTTGGTTGAATCGGGATTGAGCATTAGAAATTTGAGGGTTCTGAGCTGTGTGAATATCTCGCTTTTGGGTGATGGCGATTTGATCAAGATAGCTAGGTCATTTCCAATGTTGGAAGAGCTGGATATTAGTTATCCTGAGTACTGCTTGAGTAATGACTCCACGAGTGGTAATGAAGCTTATGTGACTGATGTCGGTGTCGAGGCGTTGTGGTCGAACGTCAGGAATTTGCGCAAAATTAATCTGTCCGGGAATTATTTCATCACCGATGGATCGCTTGTTGGTTTGTCACTGAACTGTGTGCTTTTGAGAGAGGTTGCAGTTAAGGAATGCGCTTTGATAACCCGAGACGGGATTGAGTTTATGTTGCGTAATAGTCCTGATTTGAGTGTGATTTCAGTGAGAGGTATTGACATTCTTCCTGCGTCTTTACGTCTCATAGATTCTTTTACTTGTGCGAGAGCTTTATCTAGTCTTGATTTGTGCGGTTCTGCTATTTCAAATGACTTTCTTTGTGCAATTGCGAAGGCTTGTATTCCCTTGAAGAGGGTCTCTTTTGATCACTGCACGAACTTTACGTTTCCTGGGATCTCATTCTTTTTGCAAGTGTACCAGTCTCTCAAGTACCTTGCACTGGTAAATGTACATTTCCTCACTGATCAGCACATCAGTGACTTATCTAGGTATCTCAGTGAGTTAGTGGCTATAAAGCTAAATTCCTGTTATAAGCTTACTGTTACAACTCTATTTACCCTTGCAAAAAACTGTTCTTTGCTGAAAGATATCAAAATGGAAAGAACAAGTATGAGGCAAGTTGACTGCTCTATGCAGTATGCGAAGAATTTCAAGATCAGGTCCTTGAAGGCAAGATATACGCAAATGACTGATGAATGTCTTGATAAAATTGCCTTAGTTTGCCCCAATTTAGAGAAGCTTGACTTGCGCTATTGTTCAAGTGTTACTGGAGGAGGCATTTCTGAACTATTGAAGAGCTGTCCTGAGATTAGGCATCTGATGATCAGTGATTGTGGAGGGATTAAGAGTCTAGGGACAGGTGAGAGACTTCTTAAATTGGAGGTTTTGGGTGCAGCAAGGTCAGGGTTCAATGACGAAGGTCTGGTGACTATCGGAAAGAGGTGTTGCAACCTCATGGAGTTGGACTTGCAGGGTTGCGTGGCATTGACAACAACGATCAAGGAGGTGGTGAGCAACTGTAAACGGTTGAGAAAGATAAATTTGAAGGGGTGTTCTGAAGTGGTTTTCCCTATTGCAGATTGGATGGTGTCACCAAGTCCATCGCTGAAGAAAGTTATCCCTCCCTGTTATGATATGATTTCCGTAAACCAGCGAGAACTTCTGTTACGCCATGGGCGCCCTGTTTGCCAGGGCTAGCTTTCTGGAATAAAAAGAGATGGTTCTCGTAATTTTTTGTGCTTGATTGTTCTTAGTTACTTTTTGTATAAAAACTTGGTGGAATTGAAACTGCATTACATTGGAAACATACTATTGTATCGCAACAACTCGCAGTCTCAACTTGGACTTCTAACTTCAGTTCTATCGAGTGAATGTTACAACCTTGTCCAGTGGCCAGTCCATTCCTCTTGGGAGAATGGCTTGCATGATCCCCCCCCCCCCCCCCCCCCTGCGTAGCTCTTTATATGTTTTTTTTCTATGGGTCTATCTCCAGGTGCTGAGACCTGTTCAATAAAGGGGCCTAAGTCTCCGTAGTACCTGGGCTACACGCCATTATGTCAGGGGTACGACCAGCAAGTGTTGCTAAAGAAAGGTTTAGCGACTAAATTGTTGCTGAAACTTTGATGATTCCCTATCAACAGTGTCTTTTGCTGCTGAAAAATAATTACACGCCTAATGGAACTGATGTTGTAGCATCCGTACCAACATCAGAGGATCCGTTTCGACAAAAGAAAGCTGCTATATCATCGCTTTTAGTGTCAACAAATTGTAGTTTGTCATCGTAAAGTGGTCCGGTGCTTTTATACAGCGTGTATAACGAGTAATTGCAAGAGATGGGAGACTTTATAACCATTAGCTTGAGTTTTATGAACACGCTAGTTTTGATTTTCATGCTTCGCAGGAGCAATAATTACCAATATATTCATTAAGAAAGCTCAAACTTGTTTGCCTAATAATAATAATAAAAGTTTAGTTGTAAGAAGAACAACAACAATTGAAATGTTATTTTTACCTTCTTATATGTTATTTTTATTTATTTATCATATTTTGTCATAAAATATGAACTCGAACATCTGTTAGCCTTTCATTAACAATAATGAAGAAGTGAAATAGCATGTAAAATGGTAGAGATAAGTATGTCAGATGATGATGATGATAGTTAGAACTGGTGTTGAAGTTTGTATTAATAATGAAGATCATCAAGAAGAAGATAAGAAGATACAAAAAAATGATAACGAATAAAAAGAGTGAAGATTAATATGACTTTTAATGAAAGAAAAGGAGGAGATTAGATTTGTTAAAAAAAAAAACCGTGGGAAAATATTGGATTCTAAAATAGTTGAAGAAGTCAAACATGTTGACATGGAAAATAGATAATTGTGAAATTCAAGATGACAAAATAGTAAATATATCAAGTAGAAAATAGAACATTATCGTTCTCTCAGCTTTGACTTTACCGTATATACAATTAGCTTGTTCTCACTTCCCTGAATGAGAAAGATAACACTGTGTTGCAAGGGAAGGGGACGCGCCGCATTGCAAACCAGGCCTAATCCAACGATCCCAGACCCCGGCACACAATCTATTTATTGCTCCAACACTTAAAAAAAGTAAAATGCCAACGAAAGGTTTGTGTGGCTTTTAACAACATGTGGCTTACAAGGTTTGGACATAGCCTAATACGTGTTTAAAATCACATTTCGATTATAATTTTGCAGTGGGTGTGCAAGATGAATTAGTGCATTAATTAATAGCAATATTTATAAGTTCAACAGCCCGAAACAAACGTGTAGAGTTCAGGAGGGAATCACAAGGAATCAGAGAAGCACCCCGATGATAATAGCCGCTTTGGCGCGCTTCCGAGGCTTCCGGCAGAGTCGCATTGACCTCAGCATTGAGAACTTACGAGTTGCCCAGACAGCTGAAATAGGAATACTCCGTTCGCTTCACACCTCATTATGGAATTATTATTACCGGGGTAGTATTCACCTAGGGTTCTTATCCGTGGAACGCTCGTGCTCCTTCCAGTTTTTGAATGGATTTACGTACTCCTCGGCTCTTTGGACCTCGCTTGGGGTTTGATCGCGTTAACGAGAGAATCACTGGGTGGGAATGGATGATTCTCAACTCACTGCAGCCCCGCCTCAATTGACTGGTGGTATGGTTGCTAGGCTTACTCTGGGGATCGACTCATCTACTTCAGCACCCATCAGAACTATCGCAAGATTGTTGGGAACTGATACTAAATCTACTCGACAGACTACCATCACACCTCGAATGCCCACTTTTGGCTTCCAAGCAACTCCTTTCCCTCTGTAACCGGCCTCATGAAAATCTTAAAGGCTCTAAATTTCGTGCTCTCGATCGGTTAGCGTACTTCTTCAGAGGTTCCCTAGCATGAAAGATATGCGCCTTGCCCGGTATTATAAACGTACGGGACACCTCGCATGCGCCTACAAAAGAATTACTCAATCTGCATCAGACCTTAAAGCACTTGATCTTCATTATGGAGGAAATTTCAACAGCAAGTAGTCTAAGCTACTACTAGGGCTGCAACTTTTGGATTGAGTTTTATGAGTTTAACCACCCCAACTCTCAAAGAAAAAAAATGTGAGCTTTTATCCAACCCACTTAATTATAAAATGGGTTGGGTAGGCATGTGCTGAGCTCATATCATAATGGGTTATTTTGACGGCAAGAATGATGCTAGCTTGGATAAATAATCCATGAACAAGACCACCTCGGCCAAATGAAAAAGACTGATACATCGTACTGGTCAAAAATCAAAAAGTTGTTATTTTAAATCTTCTGCCGACCACCTTTAGATTTCTTCAGCTTCTTAGATCTCTTCACCCCAACAGTGTCCTTCTTCTTCCGACCTGTCTGCATATACTTCTTCTCATTTGGATTACGATCCCGGAGACCAAGCTTAGACAGAACTAGGCAATAAGAGTCCCAGTCAGTTTCTGGAGATACGTCAACAACTTCTTCCTCCTTTCAATCATTGCTTGAAGACCTTTCCGAGAATGCTTATCCTGTAAAATTTAATTGGCAAATACAGTACCACAGTAGCAAACAAACAAGACAAGACGAACCAAATATATGCGGCATGGAGGTTTAACACATTGGAGCCAAAGATACAAACCAAGTCATCCTAAAAGCCTATCAATAAATGATTTCGGTTTATCACCCACTGCAATTGGTCTATAACAGACGCCGATCACGTCATTCTACACAGTCAGCCAGCTGAACTGGATAACTATGAAAACATGATTGCTGGAAGAAACTAACAGGAAGATAAACACAATACAACATGTAAAGGCAAACAATAAGGGTGCTAACATATCAAATGTAGCAAAGAGGTGAAAACTAGGTACCGATAGATATATCATGTTCATTTAGATCAGTGATAGTCAACATGTAACAAAAGACTGGCATATGCGCAGCAAAGAGGTGCTCTGTGACGAGGATCAATAATACCAGCCCATATGTGCTGAAAGATAAGAAATATATTCACACACTCACCTTTTTGTGCAGAGTAGAAGATAGGTGCTTGATCTTTGTTGTAAGCTGTGCCACTGAAAATTTAAAAAAAATTAAGTTAGGCCTAAATTATTAGATGAATAATGCCTTGAGCTCTACTAAACTATGATACATGGACTTGTCAAAATGCGCGAAGTACCCATGTCGGACACTCGATGCTTGGACATGGATATAGAATATGTGTCCGACACATCTTAGAGGATATGCCACTATGAAAACTATGTTTTTAGTTTGTTGTTGCTTTGAGATGATGTCAATTTTAGATCGAAAAAATGTGTTTCACATAAAACACCGTGTCAACTGAGGAATAACTAAAAAATCATAATGTATAGGAATATTTTGCAATCTCCCCACGTCTTGGGTTTTGAAAGTTAAACGAATCCGACACGTGGACACATATCCGACTCGGACACTTGTACAATGTCCATGTATAGTAGCTTCTGTACACTCATTTTCACCCTTAAAAATTTGTTTTTTAAGTAGAGAATTCCAAGCGGCAATTCCACTTGAGCAGTGCACAGAGAAATTCCTCACACAAAATCCATTCTTTCGATTGTGCAGAAGAAGATTTCACATTTTGTGGTTAGATATGAAAAGGATATTTGAGGGCCCCAAACCCCCACCAAAACAGTATACTGTTATAGATTACAATATAAGCTCCCATCCTCAAAAAAATAAGGACCGCATCGCAGTGCATCCCCAGACCATGAAACAC